>CM021102.1:692496913-692570687 GCA_007115665.2 Sequoiadendron giganteum
ATTTCTATTGGCCCATTGCACATAGTGCACATGCTCCTTCCTCAACTTCTCAAGAGTAGGAATAATATCTTAAGTCAATACATTATATATTACCTGTCCCTATCTCTCTCCTCCCCTCTAAAGATAAGAAGATTATTTTATCAACAAAATAAAAGGAGGTTAATTTTTAAGGTTCCTTTTATTACATTCATACTCTCTAATAAAGAAAAGGTTTTCATTACTATAATTGCATGTTGGAAAATATTGGGTGTTATGAAAACCGCAATCCACATAAGTTATTTTCTATTTTGAGTCCTTCTATCCCTCCCACCCTACCATTCCCTATCTCCCCCCTTCCCTCTCTCTCTCCCTAGAGTAACTCCTATCATCTTATAGACCTTATCATAATTTTCATGAATTTAATTGTTGCATTCATAATCCCCCATACCTTCATCCCTACATTTTTATTTTATACCATCCCTCATCCACATTTCTAATATATTCCATAATCCTCACCTAATCATTGATTGAATATATTCTTACTACTCTTCAAAATTTGATGAAGGAACATGTGCACTATGTGTAATGGGAAAATGGAAATGAAGAAGTGGATAAATTCAAGAGGTTTTGGAGTGATGGATAATAAAGGATAGGGAGTGGTAGGTTAGGAGGGATAGAAGGACCAATATAAAAAAGTCAAATATTATACAAGGTTTGTTTGGTGGATGCAATCCTATTTAAAAACCTTTTCCTGGTCTTTGTTTGGAGGATGTAATCCTCCTCTCCAAATATACAAAAAAAACTTTGGTATAATTCTTTTCATGTGTTTAGAGCAAATTCCTTTTTCATTTCATATATTCTAGTACATGTTGACTCCACTTTTGCATTTCCATTTTCCCATTACACTTAGTGCACATGCTCCTTCCTCAACTTCTCAAGAGCGGGAATAATATCTTAAGTCAATAAATCATCTATTATCATTCTTATAAAAAAATTCTCACCATCCCCCTCGATCATGCAAGAAATGATTTTGAATGATTTTCTCAACTTCATATCCTGTAGATTGCATGGATTATAATTTTATTACAATTTTGGATTGGAAGGAGTGATGGAGAGTGCAATAAATTATTTTGAATTATAATGTAATGTGCAACAAGCATTTGTATGCAGAAAATGAAATGAAAAGATTCTTAATATGAAACCATCAATTCAAGAACTTTAGTATTGTGTTGCATATTTTCCTCACTCTCTCTACCTACCTCTCCCTCTATTCCTTCAACCTTACCTCTCTCTACCTACCTCTTCATGTCTCCCTTATTTTAGGCTAATATGCATCTAAGAATGAAGACAATGTTATACTAAATGCCAAATACAACAATCTCTTATTACATAAGCCATAATCTCTCCTTCCCTCTTTATCTCCCTCCTTCTATCCCTCCCACCCTACCACTTCCTATCTCCCTCCTTCCCTCTCTCTCTACCTCTCAAGTCTCTCTCTCTCTCACTCTCCATCTCCATCTTAGGTCTTTCTCTCTCTCCCTCTCAGGTCTCTTTGTCTCTCACTCTCCATCTTCATCTTAGGTCTCTTTGTCTATCACTCTCCATCTACAACTATTTGGTATAGTAAAAATAGAATTTCTCTTTCTTGATTTGATCGCAACAAAAAAATGCTCACATTATTTGTAATTTTGGAAAACACAATGTCCCTTTTCAATAATTTCCTTATGAATTTGCAGTGTTGGGAAACACACTATCCCTTGTCAGTTATGTAATGAATAATAGGGGGTGTTAACAGGTAAGAGCAATGGAGATGAGGAAAAATTTGTGTTGCATCCTATCCTCACTCTCTCTACCTACCTCTCCCTCTATTCCTTCAAACCTTACCTCTCTCTACCTACCTCTCCATGTCTCCCTTATTTACTCTCTCTCCCTTTTTCTATTTTTTCCTTTTCCTTATCATATACAACAAAATTTGTCACCACTCCCTATCTCCCTCCTTCCCTCATATCCCTCCCTCTATCCCTCCACCCTACCACTCCCTATCTCCCTCCTTCCCTCCTATCCCTCCCTCTACCCCTCCACCCTACCACTCCCTATCTCCCTCCCTCTCTCCAAATTGGAGTGCTAACCTACGAAGACATCCAAAATCCACATAAAATTTATATAGCTAAATAAAAGGATTTGAAACAAAGATTCATAATTGTAACCATAAACTTTGAAATTTGAAATGTATAACATCTCCTCTAGTCATATATATTATTTTATGAAGTGTCTTATCTAGTCATTCTACTCACTTTCTATTTATAAGTCTGCTCTCTACACCAATAAAATAAATATGGTACCAAAAGGCTCGAATAAATAGAATTATCATTTTGACATGTGATATAGCTAGAATAGAAAATGCATATATTGCAGCCAAAAAAAGGAGAAAAGTTTCAATAATATTAAATTTCATTTACATTAGTTTGAACTCATGAGATTGAGGACCAAGTGTGTAAGGGTTCATGGAGCATGAACTTGTAAAACAACCTGGTGAATAAATTTGGATTCACAAGACAAAGAATATACTTGCCTTAGACACATGGGCATATAACCTATCTTATGAAAATATCTTTCATATAGATGTGATGTGTTGTGTGAAAGACTGGCTTGAATAAATCAGTTATTTCCTTATTATTAGAGAATGCATAATTTTTATAACAAATTCCTTACAAGACTTTTCTACCTTTTTAGATAAGAATTTCATGTCTCCACCCAACTAATTCTCTTTTCCTACACTTAGATCTAATTTTTCCTTTTCCTTTTCCTTATCATCTATTTCCAAATGTATTTGTTCCTTGGAATTCTTAAGCTCAAGAATATTTGAGTTCATTTGTTCATTTCTAATTATGGCATCATCTCTCACTTTCTTTGCTTGTGCAAATTCATATATAATACAAAACTCTTGATTTAATTCACTTTTGCATTGTCATTTTCCCATTGTGCATACTGCATACACTCCTTCCTCAACTTCTCAAGAGCAACAACAATCTCTTCAATCAATATATTATCTATCTCATTCACTTTGGTTGCTTCTTATCAAGTGTTTTTAGAGAAGATTCCTTTTTCATTTCATACATTCTAGTACTTGTTGCTCCAGTTCTACATTGCCATATTTCCTACACAGGGGACAGTGTGTTTTCCAACACTGCAAATAATGTGAGCATTTTTTTGTTCCCTGTTGGAAAACACACTGTCCCCTCTAGATGAGAGTTGAAATATTCAAATTTCTTATAAAATCTATGAATTATTAAAGAAGATAGTGATAGAGCAACTAGATTTTTTTTAAACAATGATGGTATCAAGAAAGAACTAGTACAAAGGAGAAGTCTCTTTGAAAATATATATAAGACTAAATATAAGTGTTATAAATTCAAACAATGGTAGTAAATATATTTTAGCACCAAAAGAGATGGTTGATAAGTTGAAATTGAAAAGATTAGAATATCCAAGTCCATATAAAATCTCACAATTGTAGAAATAACATAAGGTACTAGTCAATGAGCAAGGGAGGGAGAGAAATATTTGAAAAGTATTTATCACTAGATCATAATAGAGGGAGGGAGAGATAGATTTGAAAATTATTTATCTACCTCTCCCTTCCCCCCTCTCTCTCTCACACACAATATCTCTCTCCATATTCCATTTGTATTATTCAATCAAGCATCTAAGAGACCATATCAAATAGAGCAAGGGTATAGTCCATTTTCACTCTATCTAAGAAGCAAAGCCATTTAAAGTAAAAGGTATTCTCTATTTTCTTTATCTTTATGTTTATAGGGAAAATATAGGTTTCAATTATATATTGTTAAAATAAGGTGAACTATTGAAAATTTTAATGCTCCAACAAGTATGCAAATCTAGTTTTCTCAATGTGATTTTGGGTTCATAGATATAATGTGAAAGCCTAAAATTAGCAAATAGAAATTAGTTAACCATACGATATGATTGAAAAAAAAGTGAGGTTATGAGTGATATGATTGTGCTTGTTCTAAGCTCAACGGTGGAGAGCTCGGGGAGGATTGGTAGGGGGGGATACATAAAACTAATCAAATTGACCTAAGGGGTGACTAACCAATTGGGTTGTTATGTGTAGAGGGTTTTACAACAGTATGTGGGTTGTAGGTTCCATAACACCCGGTGGTTTCCAACATGCAATTATAGTAATGAATTTTGTTTCTTAATTAGAGAGTACAAATATAATGAACGAAACATTCATAATTTACTTTTCATTTGATGATAATATCTCCTTATCTTTTACTTCCTTTTCTAATTGGTTAAATTTTTTTTTTCTATAGCTTTAGCTCTCCCAACTATTTCTATTTCATCTACAAGTTGATCATGGACACATTTTTCCTCATACCAATTATGTCTTTATGAAACTAAAATTCTATTTTTTTAGGGTAGGAGAGGTGTGTATAGAGAGAGTTAGGGAGGGAGGGAGGAGTAAGTGGAGAGGTTGTGTTTGTTATAGAGAGAGAGAGAGGGAGGGAGATAGGGAGTGGTAGGGAGGGAGGGATAGATGGAGGGAGAGAAACATGGAAGCAATTCTAGATAGAGAGAGGTATGGTAGGAGAGGTAGGTATAAAGAGAGTTAGGGAGAGAGGGAGGGCTAGGTGGAGAGAGGTTGTGTGTGTGAGAGAAAGAGGGAAGGAGAGGGATAGGGAGTGAGGGGTAGGTGGAGAAAGGTTGTGTGGGAAGGAGGGTAGAGAGGGGGAAGGGGGGAGCTAGGGAGTGGTAAGGTGGGAGGGATAAAGCTATATATAGAGAGAGGGTGGGAGATGTATGTATAGAGAGAGAGAGGGAAGGAGGGAGGGAGGGATGGAGGGATAGGTGGAGAAAGGTTGTATGTGAGAGAGATTGAGAGAGGGAGTGAGAGAGATAGGGAAGGAGGGAGATAGGGAGTGGTAGGGTGGGAGGGATAGAGGGAGGGATAGAAAGATGGAAGGAGGGAGATAGAGAGAGGTAGGGTAGGAGATGTAGGCATAGAGAGAGTTAGGGAGAGAGGTAGAGCTAGGTGGAGAGAGGGAGGGAGAGAGATAGAGATAGGTGGAGAGAGGTTGTGTGGGAAAGAGGGAGAGAGAGAGAGGGGAAAGGAGGGAGATATGGAGAGGTAGTTAGAGAGATGTAAGGTGAACAAAATAGAAAGAGGTAGGTAAAGAGAGGTATATAAGTAGGGTGGGAGAGGTAGGGTGGGAGAGGTAGAGAGAGGTGGTATGCATGTGAGAGAGAGAGGGGGGGAGAGGTAGAGAGGGGTAGGTAGAGTGAGGGAGTTGTGGGTGGGAGGTATGGAGGGAGTGAGAGAGAGAGGGAAGGATAGAGTGAGTGATAAAGGGGGAGTAGATGGAAAGAGAGAGGGGGAAAGATGCACAAAGGGATGAAGAAGAAGGCTAGGAGGGATAGTGAGAGAGGAGCGATAGAGAGAAGTATAGAGGAATGGGGGGAGGGAGAGGTCTAGTGAGGTAGCATGGGAGTGATAAAGGGAGTGAGGAAATAAGGGAGACACAGAGAGGTAGGTAGAGAGAGGTAAGGTTGAATGAATAGAGGAAAATGTAGGTAGAGTAAGGGGAGATAGGGAAAGTAGAGAAGGAAGGGGAGAGAGAAGTAGATAGAGGGGGTAAGTTGGGAAGGAGGGAGATGTAGGTAGAAAGAGAGGTGGGAGGGATGGATTGAGGGAAAGGTAGGTAGAGAGGGAGAGGGTGAGTGGAGAGAGAGAGGGAAAGAGGGAGGTGTAGTTATATAGGTAAGGGTTTGTGCGAGGGAGAGACGGAAGGAGGGAGATAGGGAGTGGTAGGGTGGGAGGGATAGAAGGACCCAAAAGAGAACTACTAGGAGGGGGAGATGTAATGGTGGATTGTGGCACATAGGCACCAAAATTGGATTTATAGCACAGGGAGGGATAGGGATATTTTTTTTGGGTTGGTATGATGGATGGGGGTGGTGAAAAACTATTTGGATGAATGATAATACATAATGTATTAACTCAAGAGATTATTCTTTCTCTTGAGAAGTTGAGGAAGGAGCATCTACACTATGTGCAATGGGAAAATGGATATGTAGAAGTGGAGGCAACATGTACTAGAATGTATAAAATGAAAAAGGGATATGCTCTAAAAACACATGAAAAGAAGTATACCAAAGTGAATGAGATAGATAATGTATTGACTATATAGATTCTTCTCATTCTTGAGAAGTTGAGGAAGGCGTGTGTGCAATATATGCAATGGGAAAATGGCAATGCAAAAGTGGATAAATTCAAGAGGTTTGGTATTGTGTATCAATTTGTGCAAGAAAATAAGGTGAGAGATGATTGTATAAGTGGAGTTGAAAAAATTAAGTCAAATATTCTTGAACATAATAATTTCATGGAACAAATACGATTGGAAATAAATGATAAGGAAAACGAAAAAATTAGATCTAAGCACAAAAAAGGAAATAGTTGGAAGTGTTGAAACTATAGAAAAATAATAGAAGACTAAAATTAACCACTTAGAAAAGGAAGTAAAAGATAAGAATAATATTTTATCATCAAAAGAAAAGGAGGTTCATTTTTTTGAGAGAGAGTTGCAATCTAAAATACATGAAGTTGACAAAATAAAGACAACAATGTCCAAGGTGTTGCTTATGAAGAAGGGTGCATGTAGACATTAGAAAAAGAGTGTTTGCAAGAAATTGAGGTAGTTCAGAATTTGAAGACTAATATTAGGCACCTCGATTCTACATTATCTATCTCAAATCTCTCTCTCTCCCTCTCCCTCACACACATTCAACCTCTCTCCACCTACCCCTCACATTATCCCTCCCTCCCTCCCTCTCTCTCCCTCTCTCTATGCATACCTCTCCTATCCCCTCTCTACATGTGTACCTCTATCCCACCAAACTTAACACTAAATATCTCTCTCCTTCCTTTATTTATCTCTCCATTAGGTTAAACCTTAAACCCTAAACCCTAAACCTAACATATATCATCATTGCATTAATTCATTAGGTTAAATTTAGACTAATATAAATTTATTAATCTAAGGGAGAGAGAGAGGGGGATGTAGGGAGATAGGAAGTGGTAGGGTGGGAGGGATAAAGGGAGGGAGAGAAAGAGGGAAGGAGTGAGATAGGGAGTTGTAGGGTGGGAGGGATAGAGTGAGAGAAAGAGGCAAGGAGGGAGATAGGGAGTGGTAGGGTGGGAGGGAATTGAAGTAGGAATTGCAACATTGTTTCCATTGCAAAAGAAGTTTTCACATTTGAAATCTCAAGTAGAGTTGCATTTGTAAGATCTTTCTCTATTTCAAAATAGAGTTGAGTAGAATGAGCACCATATGTTGAAATAATCAAATTATATAGGACAAGGCATCTTAAATAATATAGGAGAAGGAGACACTAATGATGAATCAACCTTACTTCTCTCTCTCTCTATACAACCTTAATTCTATGATGAAGGTTGTTTCACCACATCTACAATATCATCCTCCATCTCTCTAATATTCATCTATTATTTTATTTCATTATGAACTACTACTTCCTCTTTCTTCAATTTCTTCATTATAAGATCTTTCAACACCATATTTATGTCTCTCTTTGGGTTAATCCATCATCATAGTTGCACTAATCCATTAGGTTAAACCTTAAACCATAAAACCTAAACCTAAACCTAACATCTATCATCATTGCATTCATCCTTTGCATGAAAATATAAATGATCAATGTTATCTATATTTACACTATAATTGATTAATTGAACAATTGAAGGATCACTTTTACCATGTAATTGATGCAATCATCATAATTAATCATTCAAAATTTCCCTCAAATGTGTTTATAAGGCATGTGGATGAGAGTTTGAAATATTCAAATGCTTTATAAAAGAAGAAAGTGATAGAGCAATTAGAGTTATTTTAAATAGTGATGGTATCGATAAAGAACAAGTAAAAAGGAGAAGTCTCTTTAGAAATATATACAAGACTAAAAATAAGTGTTATAAATTTAAACAATGGTAGTAAATATATTTTAGCGCCAAAAGAGATGGTATAAATTCAAACAGTATGTTTTCTAGTATGGGACAGTGTGTTTTCCTAAAAGGACAGTGTGTTTTCCAATAGGAGGCAGTTTGTTTTCCAATAGGAGATAGTGTGTTTTCCAACAGGGAAATAACTAATAGGGGATAATGTGTTTTCCAACATTATTTGCAGTGTTAGAAAATACACTATCCCTTGTCAATTATTTCCACAAGGGATAGTGTGTTTTCCAAAGCTCCAAATAATGTTGGAAAACACATTCTCCCCTGTTAGTTATTTCCCTTATGGAAAACACACTGTCCCCTATTGATAAACACACTGTCCCCTAATGGAAAACACATTGTCCCCTTTTGGAAAACACACTATACCCTGATTGGAAAACATAGTGTTCACCTTCATATTTAAGAATAACTCTTTAGTTATAGTGAAAATGACATTTCACTTTCTTGATATGATTGAAACAAAAAAATGGTCACATTGTTTGCAATGTTAGAAAACACATTGTCCCTTGTGTAAGAAAAGTGGACAAAAGACATCATGAGAATGTAAGATGTCTAGAAATATCTAACAAGGGACAACATGTTTTCAAACATTGGGAAGAACTAACAGGGTACAATGTGTCATTACTATATTCTAATGACGTACCCCTTGTTCATATGATGAGGACATTAATTTGGTAGATGAACCCAACAAATTTGTGGCACATCTTTAGTCAATAATACAAATGTTATTGCCTGCCTATTACATAAAATTTGTGTTAAAGTATACACATCTTATGAATACTATAGGTTATTTATAGCCATCTTAGTATGTTTTGAGTGCATATTTGTATATTTTTAGGATGATGTATAAAATTAAAAATTACTGCTACCTTGTGAATCTGGCATTTTAGAATTTTAATTTCTTCGTAATATTTTGGATACTAGTGCATGACATTGAGACTATCTCTATTTTTTTAACCATGGTTTCATATTGTTTTAGATGTTGATATAGAACATAAAGTAGATTGGTAAAAACATATTTGATCTATTCTATAAGAGGATACAATTTTATACATGAAAAGTTTATCTATTGATAACATCAACTTTAAAACAATTGAAGGCTCACTTTTACCATGTAATTGATGCAATCATCATAATTGATCATTCAAAATTTCCCTCAAATGTGTTTATAAGGCATGTGGATGAGAGTTTGAAATATTCAAATGCCTTATAAAAGAAGAAAGTGATAGAGCAACTAGAATTTTTTTAAATAGTGATGGTATCGATAAAGAACTAGTACAAAGGAGAAGTCTCTTTAGAAATATATACAAGACAAAAAATAAGTGTTATAAATTAAAAAAATTGTAGTAAATATATTTTAGCACCAAAAGAGATGGTATAAATTAAAACAGTGTGTTTTCCAATAAGGGACAGTGTTTTTTCCAATAGGAGACCATGTGTTTTCCAATAGGAGACAGTGTGTTTTCCAACAAGGAAATAACTAACATGGGATAGTGTGTTTTCCAGCATTATTTGTAGTGTTGGAAAACACACTATCCCTTGTCAATTATTTCCACAGGGGACAGTGTGTTTTCCAACACTACAAATAATGTTGGAAAACACATTATACGTTGTTAGTTATTTCCCTTATCGAAAACACACTGTCCCCTATTGGAAAACACACTCTACCCTATTTTAAAACACACTGTCCCCTTTTGGAAAACACACTATCCCTTGATTGGAAAACACACTGTGTTCACCTTCAAATTTTGGAACAACTCTTTGGTTATAGTGAAAATGACATTTCACTTTCTTAATATGATTGGAACAAAAAAATGGTCACATTGTTTGCAGTGGTTGGAAACACACTGTCCCATGTGTAATAAAAGTGGACAAAAGACATCATTAGAATGTAAGATGTCTAGAAATATCTAACAAGGGACAACGTGTTTTCTAACATTAGGAAGAACTAATAGGGGACAATGTGTCGTAACTATATTCTAATGATGCACCACTTGTTCATATGATGAGGACAATAATTAGGTAGATGAACCCAAAAAAATTGTGGCACATCTTTAGTCAATAATACAAATGTTATTGCTTGCCTTTTACATAATTTTTTTTAAAAATTATACACATCTTATTAATACTTTAGGTGATTTATAACCATCTTGGTATCTTTTGAGTGAATATTTGTATATTTTGAGGAGGATGCATAAAATTAAAAATTACCGCTATCTTGTGAATCCAGCATTTTAGAATTTCAATTTCTTCGTAATACTTTGGATACTAGTGCATGACATTGAGACTATATATATTTTTTCACACATGGTTTTATATTGTTTTAGATGTTGATATACAACATAAAGTAGATTGGGAAAAACATATTTGATCTATTCTTTAAGAGGATACAATTTTATACATGAAAAGTTTATCTATTGATAACATCAACTTTAAAACAATTGAAGGCTCACTTTTACCATGTAATTGATGCAATCATCATAATTAATCATTCAAAATTTCCCTCAAATGTGTTTATAATGCATGTGGATGAGAGTTTGAAATATTGAAATGCCTTATAAAAGAAGAAAGTGATAGAGCAACTAGAGTTTTTTTAAACAGTGATGGTATCGAGAAAGAACTAGTACAAAGGATCTAAGTCTCTTTAGAAATATATACAAAACTAAACATAAGTGTTGTAAATTCAAAAAATGGTAGTAGATATATTTAAGCACCAAAAGAGATGGTATAAATTCAAACAGTGTGTTTGCCAATAGGGAACAATGTGTTTTCCAATAGGAGACCGTGTGTTTTCCAATAGGAGACAGTGTGTTTTCCAACAAGGAAATAACTAACAGGGGATAGTGTGTTTTCCAACATTATTTTTTGTGTTGGAAAACAAACTATCCCTTGTCAATTATTTCCACAAGGGACAGTGTGTATTCCAACACTGCAAATAATATTGGAAAACACATTGTCCCCTGTTAGTTATTTCCCTTATGGAAAACACACTGTCACCTATTGGAAAACACATTGTCCCCTATTTTAAAACACACTGTCCCCTTTTGGAAAACACACTGTCCCCTAATTGGAAAACACATTGTGTTCACCTACAAATTTTGGAACAACTCTCTGGTTATAGTGAAAATGACATTTCATTTTCTTGATATGATTGGAACAAAAAATGTTCACATTGTTTGCAGTGTTGGAAAACACACTCTCCCCTATGTAAGAAAAGTGGACAAAAGACATCATTAGAATGTAAGATGTCTAGAAATATCTAACAAGGGACAACATATTTTCCAACATTGGGAAGAACTAATAGGGGACAATTTTTCGTCACTATATTCTAATGATGTACCCCTATTTCATATGATGAGGATATTAATTTGGTAGATGAACCCAAAAAATTTGTGGCACATCTTTAGTCAATAATACAAATGTTATTGCTTACCTGTTACATAAAATTTGTGTCAAATTATACACATCTTTTAAATACTTTAGGTGATTTATAACCATCTTGGTATGTTTTGAGTGAATATTTTTATATTTTGAGGATGATGCATAAAATTAAAAATTACCGCTATCTTGTGAATCCAGAATTTTAGAATTTCTATTTCTTCGTAATACTTTGGATACTAGTGCATGACATTGAGACTATCTCTATTTTTTCACGCATGATTTCATATTGTTTTAGATGTTTATATAGAACATAATGTAGATTGGGAAAAATAGATTTGATCTATTCTTTAAGAGGATACAATTTTATACATGAAAAGTTTATCTATTGATAACATCAACTTTAAAACAATTCAAGGCTCACTTTTACCATGTAAATGATGCAATCATCATAATTAATCATTCAAAATTTCCCTCAAATGTGTTTATAAGGCATGTGGATTAGATTTTGAAATATTCAAAATGCCTTATAAAAGAAGAAAGTGAGAGAGCAACTAGAATTTTTTTAAATAGTGATGGTATCGATAAAGAACTAGTACAAAGGAGAAGTCTCTTTAGAAATATATACAAGACTAAACATAAGTGTTATAAATTCAAACAATGGTAGTAAATATATTTTAGCACCAAAAGAGATGGTATAAATTCAAACAGTGTGTTTTCCAATAGGGGATAGTGTGTTTTCCAATAGGAGACCTTGTGTTTTCCAATAGGAGATAGTGTGTTTTCTAACAGGGAAATAACTAATAGGGGATAGTCTGTTTTTCGACATTATTTGCAGTGTTGGAAAACACACTATCCCTTGTCAATTATTTCCACAAGGGATAGTGTGTTTTCAAACACTACAAATAATGTTGGAAAATACATTGTCCCATGTTAGTTATTTACCTTATGGAAAACGCACTGTCCCCTATTCAAAAACACACTGTCCCCTATTTTAAAACACACTATCCCCTTTTGGAAAATACACTGTCCCCTGATTGGAAAACACAGTATGTTCACCTTCAAATTTTGGAACAACTCTTTGGTTATACTGAAAATGACATTTCACTTTCTTGATATGATTGGAACAAAAAAATGGTCACATTGTTCGCAGTGTTGGAAAACACACTCTCCCTTGTGTAAGAAAAGTGGACAAAAGTCAACATTAGAATGTAAGATGTCTAGAAATATCTAACAAGTGACAACGTGTTTTCCAACACTGGGGAGAACTAATAGAGGACAATGTGTCGTCACTATATTCTAATGATGTACCCCTTGTTCATATGATGAGGACATTAATTTGGTAGATGAACCCAAAAAATTTGTGGCACATCTTTAGTCAATAATACAAATGTTATTGCCTACCTGTTACATAAAATTTGTGTTAAATTATACACATCTTATTAATACTTTAGGTGATTTATAACCATCCTTGTATGTTTTGAGTGAATATTTTTATATTTTTAGGATGATGCATAAAATTAAAAATTATGGCTATCTTGTGAATCCAGAATTTTAGAATTTCAATTTCTTCGTAATACTTTGGATACTAGTGAATGACATTGAGACTATATCTATTTTTTCACGCATGGTTTCATATTGTTTTAGATGTTGATATAGAACATAAAGTAGATTGGGAAAAAAAATTTTGATCTATTCTTTAAGAGGATAAAATTTTATACATGAAAAGTTTATCTATTGATAACATCAACTTTAAAACAATTCAAGGCTCACTTTTACCATGTAATTGATACAATCATCATAATTAGTCATTCAAAATTTCCCTCAAATGTGTTTATAAGGCATGTGGATGAGAGTTTGAAATATTCAAATGCCTTATAAAAGAAGAAATTAATAGAGCAACTAGAGTTTTTTTAAATTGTGATGGTATCGATAAAGAACTAGTACAAAGGAGAAGTCTCTTTAGAAATATATACAAGACTAAACATAAGTGTTATAAATTCAAACAATGGTAGTAAATATATTTTAGCACCAAAAGAGATGGTATAAATTCAAACAGTGTGTTTTCCAATAGGGGATAGTGTGTTTTCCAATAGGAGACCTTGTGTTTTCCAATAGGAGATAGTGTGTTTTCTAACAGGGAAATAACTAATAGGGGATAGTCTGTTTTTCGACATTATTTGCAGTGTTGGAAAACACACTATCCCTTGTAAATTATTTCCACAAGGGATAGTGTGTTTTCCAATACTGTAAATAATGTTGGAAAACACATTTTCCCCTTTTAGTTATTTCCCTTATGGAAAACACACTGTCCCCTATTGGAAAACACACTATCCTCTTTTGGAAAACACATTGTCCCCTGATTGGAAAACACACTATGTTCATCTTCAAATTTTAGAACAACTCTTTGGTTATATTGAAAATGACATTTCACTTTCTTGATATGAGTGGAACAAAAAAATGGTCACATTGTTTGTAGTGTTGGAAAACACATTGTCCCCTATGTAAGAAAAGTGGACAAAAGACATCATTAGAATGTAAGATGTCTAGAAATATCTAACAAGGGATAGTGTGTTTTCCAACATTGGGAAGAACTAATAGGGGACAATGTGTTGTCACTATATTCTAATGATGTACCCCTTGTTCATATAATGAGGACATTAATTTGGTAGATGAACCCAAAAAATTTGTGGCACATATTTAGTCAATAATACAAATGTTATTGCCTACCTGAACTACATAAACTTTGTGTTAAAGTATACACATCTTATTAATACTTTAGGTGATTTATAACCATCTTGGTATGTTTTGAGTGAATATTTGTATATTTTGAGGATGATGCATAAAATTAAAAATTACCACTATCTTGTGAATCCAGCATTTAAAAATTTCAATTTCTTTGTAATACTTTGGATACTAGTGCATGACATTGAGACTATCTTTATTTTTTCACCCAAGGTTTCATATTGTTTTAGATGTTGATATAGAACATAAAGTAGATTGGAAAAAACATATTTGATCTATTCTTTAAGAGGATATAATTTTATACATGAAAAGTTTATCTATTGATAACATCAACTTTAAAACAATTGAAGGCTCACTTTGACCATGTAATTCATGCAATCATCATAATTAATCATTCAAAATTTCCCTCAAATGTGTTTATAAGGCATGTGGATGAGAGTTTGAAATATTCAAATGCCTTATAAAAGAAGAAATTAATAGAGCAACTAGAGTTTTTTTAAATAGTGATGTTATCGATAAATAACTAGTACAAAGGAGAAGTCTCTTTAGAAATATATACAAGACTAAAAATAAGTGTTATACATTCAAACAATGGTAGTAAATATATTTTAGCACCAAAAGAGATGGTATAAATTCAAACAGTGTGTTTTCCAATAGGGGATAGTGTGTTTTCCTAAAAGGATAGTATGTTTTCCAATAGGAGACAGTGTATTTTCCAATAGGAGACAATGTGTTTTCCAAAATTATTTGCAGTGTTGGAAAACACACTATCCCTTGTCAATTATTTCCACAAGGGATAGTGTGTTTTCCAACACTGTAAATAATGTTGGAAAACACATTTTCCCCTTTTAGTTATTTCCCTTATGGAAAACACACTGTCCCCTATTGGAAAACACACTGTCCCCTTTTGGAAAACACACTGTCCCTTGATTGGAAAACACACTGTGTTCACCTTCAAATTTTAGAACAACTCTTTGGTTATAGTGAAAATGACATTTCACTTTCTTGATATGAGTGGAACAAAAAAATGGTCACATTGTTTGTCGTGTTGGAAAACACATTGTCCCCTATGTAAGAAAAGTGGACAAAAGACATCATTAGAATGTAAGATGTCTAGAAATATCTAACAAGGGATAGTGTGTTTTCCAACATTGGGAAGAACTAATAGGGGACAATGTGTCGTCACTATATTCTAATGATGTACCCCTTATTCATATGATGAGGACATTAATTTGGTAGATGAACCCAAAACATTTGTGGCACATCTTTAGTCAATAATACAAATGTTATTTCCTACCTGTTACATAAACTTTGTGTTAAAGTATACACATCTTATTAATACTTTAGGTGATTTATAAACATCTAGGTATGTTTTGAGTGCATATTTGTATATTTTGAGGATGATGCATAAAACAAAAAATTACCGCTATCCTGTGAATCCAACATTTTAGAATTTCAATTTCTTCGTAATATTTTTGATACTAGTGCATGACATTGAGACTCTTTATTTTTTCTCCCATGGTTTCATATTGGTTTAGAAGCTGATATATAACATAAAGTAGATTGGGCAAAACACATTTGATCTATTCTTTAAGAGAATAAAATTTTGTACACAAAAAGTTTATCTATTGATAACATCAACTTTACATAGATTAGATGTAAAAATCTATACTACATGGAAGGGTTTTCAGCCCCAAAGATTTTATACAATCCAAGATCATAGAAATGAGGAAGATGGTCCTCTCATAGGAAGACAAAAACCCTAAATGATAATGATCCATTCACTACAATGATATATTTTATGCATTTACAATAGTTACAATAGCAACTACTCTTCCTAAGCACTCAACATTTTCAAAGTTCTCATTTTCCTCTCAAATCTCAAGTAAGGATCTTTTTATATTGTGAACGTTTTCAAGTGAAGTTTGCTCCCTCTATCCAAATTGGAGTGCCAACCTATTAAGACATCCAAAATCCACATCAGATTTATATAGCTGAATAAAAGAAAAACAATTATTATTTTTTCATAATTTATCAAGTTCATGTCAAAGAATGTTACCAAAACAATATGCAAGCCCACATGTTTTCCTGTTGTTATATTTCTAAGACTGTCATCAGAGAAAATTTGAAAGGTAAAACAAACCTAATAAAATTGGATCTCGTTTAAGATTCTTGTATGACAATCTTCCATGGACAAAACTGCAAAATAATTAATTACAAGGAGTAGTTTAGAGAAAAAAAGAAACAAAGAACTTGAGCTAAAATTATACCAAATAAATCTGAAAAATGCATCATCACAAACAAGCAGATATAACAATTATATACCTGCGATAATCATCATAATCATAGTCATAGCCCATTTCCTGTATAGATCCATAAACAAAATAAGTGAATAAGAAATGCCCACAAAATTTGAGTCATTTATTACTTTTCATTTCTACTCTTAGAACTAAGAAGAATCATATTTCCCAGGTCTTAACAATCCAATTACACCAAATTAAATGGGTCATTTGAACTATTTCCTAAATTTACAACAAAAATTCACAACTTCCCCTCAAACCAACTGTCAATTTAAGCACTAAGAAACTAATTTAAAGACCCCAATCTTAAAATCCCCTTATTCTTACATTGAAAAGAAACTCAAATGCACAGAAAAATTCCATCAAAAAGATGGAAAATGAACTTGATTGGACGAAGTACTTCTATCTTGTCATTGCTAAGGAACTTAAAGCCCCTAGATTGAAGGGACTCAAGAAAAATATAAGAGAAAGAATTCATGCTTTAACTCTTGCCATATTCAAATACAAAATGACATCTGCACAAAATTCATGCTTTCACTTTTAGAAAGAGGTAGATCCCTGAGTGTGTGATCTAAAACTTTGATTGAAAAATATACACAGTTAAAATCAAAAACCATCATTCATACAAATACAATACATGGTTATTTTATGAACAATGTATCAAATGCCAAATGATCCAAATAAAGATAATTTCCTAACCAAATATTTAATTAAAATGAATTAAAAGAGTACAAGAGCAGAAAATCCCGCTCTAATAATGTGCATTAGACTATTAGGCATAATTTAATTAGCATACTACTGTTAAAGAAGAGAGGTGAAGCAGAGATATAAAAGTGCTCTGTCAGCCCATCTTCCAAGTGAATTGTGTGAATGATCAGTGATCAGTGATGAGAACCCTACAATATTATACCTTCTCTTTCAATTATTTCCATTGGTGACATAACAAATTGTGTGTGTAATGTGTAGACAGAAAAAAATGCTCACCATATATATATATATATCAAGTTAACTGTCTCTCAAGAATGGATCTGGTGTTTGTCTTCATTTTTTTGGGTTTTTTTCCCCCCCCAAATTGAAGTCAAATTGGCGAGTGCTCAGAAGCTCCCCCAATTGTATGTTGTGGCTGCATTGGATAGATGGATGGTGCATGAAGTGCTAGCGTCATACCTGTTGCACTGTAAAACACACTATTACAAATTTCAATTCTCTTAGAAACCACTACTTGAACATACATATATATAAATAAGCTGAGATGGAAAGGAAGGCATGTTAATGGAGGCTAACCTATGGATGGAATAGCAGTGGGAAAGGAAACCAGACCTCCGTATTGCTGAGGTAAAGTGGACATGGAAGCAACTCATGCTGGAGTTGGATAATGCATGATGGGAGGATAGTGCAAACCAAAGTTTTGGGCCTATGGGTACCCCGCATTTCCTTGCAACGTCTCAACATATTGGTAATATGGATACAAGGCAGGATTTGATATCATTCCAGGACCTGCAAAATTTTGTGGATAATGAGCTCCACCGTACGAACTGTAGTAATTTTGCATACAAATTTTTAACACATTCTCAATCTATGGATGTTTGAGATTCATTCAAGTTGTTCCTCAAATTTAAGATTGCTAAATAAATTATCCAAATACTCCTTGAATTTAATAAATTATCTGAACACTCCTTGCATATCATTTACTGCAAAGAAGGTATCTAATGATCTAAATGTTTATAGCGAGGAAATCTTCAGATTACAATCCTAGTTTGTCTCGGGTAGGTATACTAACCAGTGGATATGTGTTTTCTGGGGAGTATGTGGAAAATCTGCAATACCCAAATCGAGCAATGAATCAAATGAAATTTGAAAAATAAATATAAAATCAAAACCACATCAAGCCAATCAAACATGAAAACAAGCTGAAGCTGGATCAGTATTTAAGTTCAAAATCACAGTTATGGATGTTCAGTAATCAAAGCTTTCCCCCACTCTTCATGGCGTCTCAAATGCGCAGGCTATGTGTTTTCCGCAACTTATTTGTTCACTATCAAACCTGCAAAACAGAAAAACAGAAAAACTGGGGTGGATTATATTTCAAACTGGGCTTTAAACCTCCTGTGCAATAGGACAACCTCCCACTCATTTTTAATTTTCAAAATTACTGCTCATTTTAATTTTTAAAATTTTCTATGGAAACGTCCATTCCGTCCGTTTGTTTCTGTCGTTGTTTGTTTCATTTCGGTCCGCCACGTCTTCCCGTGAGTGCATTTTGTCTTTTCGCATCGGATGGGGATGGGGAATGCTATGTTATAAGCTTACACACATAGGTGAATTTTGTCTACGAATTAGCTTTCGCCGAGTTTATCGCAATGGCAATATTTCCTAGCCTTGTAGACGATTTAGCGATGCAATGCCTGGCAAGGCTTCCATACAGATTTCAACGCAATGTTAGGGCCGTCTCCAAGACCTGGAACGCTCTACTCAGCCACCCACATTTCTCTAAACTGCGACAACACCATAGCGAGTGTGAGGAGGGAGTAATTTTTCTTCACAGACTCGGGCAATCTCTAAGTGATTTCGATGTGATTATTTACTACCCGCGTGGACACTGGTGGGAAAGGCTACCTCAAATCCCCAGAGAATTTAAACTACAATACACAGATTATCATCGTTGCGTGTTGGTTAGATCAAAACAACAGCTGGTTGTAATGGGGCTTGTCAAGAGCTGCAGCGACAGAGAAGTTGTGTTGATTTTCGATTTTTTATCTCGCAGATAGCGGCTGGGCGCCGACATGCCATGCAATCTATGTTAGTTTGCATGCGCCGCATCAGCAACTGAAGGACTCGTCTATGTCGCCACCGGGTACCGCAGGCCTTCCGAAGAGTTTTCACATTGCTATCTAGTAGAAGTTTTCAGTACAATGAACTCTGATCCACTGCTAGAAGCTTTTGTTTACAATGTAGAGGAGAACAGTTGGGACTTTCTTCCTCCAATGAATTCTGATCCGCTGCTTCAATTCTGCGCCAGTACTTTTCTTGATCATAAGTTTTACGTAGTCCCCCAGGCAATCCAAGGAGCGCAAGTTTATGATCCTCACACTCAACTCTAGAAAAACATAAATAGTGATGGTAATGCTCAGTATATTCATAGCTGCGTAGATGCTATTTGGCGGATGCAATGGATTACCTGGGAGCAGTTTATGAGGGGCTGGATAAACTTCAAAGAGTTTGGCAGAACCTTATCAACTAAATATGGGTATTATCCTGTGAAGAACGTGAAGGAGTTAGATGTTTACGGTGTTGTTGAGCGCCGTGGTAGCTTTTATGTAACTGCCGTTGATTCCACCGATCGTGTCGTGTATTATAGATTTGATCCCCATGGGCAAAGAGAGGAAAGAAAATGCTCTTCATTCCGGATGTGCAATACCGGCCATATACTTTTGTCCCCTTTTTGTCCAGATTTCATAAATTTTTTATAAAACTATATCTACTATTATTTAGAGAATTGTTCGATGCATATAGAATTGTAAAATACATATTTTAGTTTTTTAACTGTATCATTTAAAATTGCAATCATTAAATTTATATGTTTATGGTAATTGTTCTTTAGTTTCGGGTGTATGCCAGATATAATGATCTAAGATAAATATATATGATAAATAGAAGAATTTTAAAATAAATTATAGAGTATCGTTTAATGTATACAATTTGTAAAATAAAATTTACACATTTTATTTTATTTTTTATAATTTTATTTTAATTATGATAAGATCGATAAATTTGAAATCATTTTCTAGTTTGGATTTATATTGATGTAATTATTTAAGATAATTATTAAATATTGATACATAAGATATTTTCTATAAAGCTTGATATATATATTAATGCACATTTTTTTATATTTGCAATTATTCTATATATCTAGTATTCATTATGCTTGTGATTTCTCACCACATATTGACATTTACTCCTTGCCTAGATACTACTACATGCTAGTAGTAAGTCAATTATATGGGTGTGAAATCAACAAAAAACAAAATATTCAAATTCATCTTCTGGTTGACTCTTGTTCATTTGTCTTGTAATGAGTCAACTTAATACACATTTTACATGATTTATGGCTATCTAATGACATTTAAAGGCACTGAATGTGCATTACTAATCATTAAAAATCAATAATAAATAATTTATATTTAAGAAGTGTTCAGAACAGAAATCTTTCGATTATTTGAAAAGAAATCAATAGAAACTTGTTAGTGTATAGTTTTAATCATATACGTAGGCTTCTTAGTCATCTTTCTTAACTTGAGAACTCATTTGAACAAGTGTTAGTTAAGAAAGATGACTAAGAAGCCTAAGTGTATGATTAAAACTATACACTAACAACCCCCTTAAGCATAACTTAGGTGGACACAAAAAATAATGGAAATTTGAGTCCCTGCAACAAGGCCTGATAAGGTACTCATTTACAATACAAACTCTCAAATAAAGTGGAGAAAGATAGAAAACCCAATGGGAAAAATCTATCCTCAGAAAAAAGAGTAATAACATACATTTTACAAAACAAGAGAAGTAATACAATAGATCTTGCAATCACTTAGAGATCATGTCCTTTCAATTTCTCTTTTTCCTTTTTAGTGTCACTAGATGATGAAGATCTTGAAATTACAATCTTACTTTCCTCAATGATTTGAGTAAGATCATTTATTTGTTTCCTCATACAATCAAATGCAGTATACCCCAATTTCTTAAAAAAGGAACACTTGGCATATTTCTTAGTATATTCCTCCTTTTGTGTTTTTCCCCTTGGTATTTACTTATCTTTTCTTTCTTCAATTTTGTTTGTCAATCCTTCATATTTTACACTTTCTGCTACCAAAGCATGTGGCTTGTAGGATACTATGGTCCTCATTTGGATGAGTTTATCTTGTTCTGTAATGAAATTAGCAATAAATTCATCTATATTTGGCAGGGACAACAAGAGGCTTTAATTTCTATCATAAGCTACATGTTGCTACTATAAGTGCCATAAACAACATATGATCAAGAATGCTATATAATATGCTAAATTAAGACAACCATAAACTAACATTGTTTACAGAATGGTTATGTTATCAAAAAAAAAGGGAAACGTGTTGATAGGTCAAGTGTCATGTAGACAATAGAGCAGGGAAATATTGAAGCAAGTACATGGCCATAAATCCAAGGGGCAGAGATTCATGGAGGGTTTTAAAGATTGGACAATGCATACAATCTTATTGAAACATGATGAGAGTACCAGGGGTAGATTCAAGCAGGGATAACTTTAAGAACCCCCCCCCTCAGCGAAGGTGTAAAATCTTAGCAAATCCTTCCTTTTTTTTGAAAAAAATATTAATTTTCCTAGTGAATCTATACACATTATCAAAAAAAATTGTAAAATCCTGGCTAATCTTAATGAATAATTGGTAAAAATAATAATCACAGTGGCAAATCCTAGCGAATAATCACTAAAAGATTAATTACAATGGAAAATCTCTCCTTCAAAAATTTGCATAGTTGATTGGCGCAGTTCTACCATATTTTTCTTGATTTTTGTAATATTGAAGTAGGGGCTTGGGGGCGGTAGCCACCAGTGGGGTCAAGGGGAAGCACCCCTTGTGGGGGTCAAGTGGGTAGAGCCCCCTTATGGGGGTTGAGGAGGCAATAAACACAGATTAAGTGTTTTATAAAAATCCCACTTTAAAAATAAGACTGAATGAAAAGTGAAAAAGTTACCATTGATTAGATTTTTAATCGGATGGCTTTGAGTTGATTCTGTTACCTAATACACATGTTCCTTTTCAAAGGTTTTTTGAGGCTCAGAATTTATTTTGGGCCACATGATTAAATCCAAAACAAATTTCGGGCCTCAACAAGCCTTTAAAAAGGCACATGCGTATTAGGTCGCAGAATAAACTCATAGCCATCCGATTAAGAAGCTAATCAATGGAAATAGATAAAATCCCTATTCAAGGCTAAAGTATCCCTCAAATTAAATAGTATTTTATTATTAGTGGTGATATTGCCCCAAACTTAATCGGAGGAATATAATATTACTGGCGAATATAATTAAACTTTTAAATTATGGTATAAACTACTGGCAAATCATTTCCAATGATGCATCATTTACATGGAAAATCAATCAAGATGAAATTAATTTTTTGTAAAAACTTGGCGATTCATTCTCTTTTTTATCTTGTACTATTCGCCAATTCATGAAGATTCACCACTAAAGTTTTCCCTGGATTCAAGATTCAAGGAATGATCATTCATGGTCTTGAGAGACATAACCGAGTATTAAAATCTTATCATATATGTAATTTCTAAAAACAACATAATACATCCACAAAGTAAAGATTATGACAACTTTAAAGCTTTCAATAGTATGGAGTTCCCAGAGAATTTAATGACTGTTGTATTACAGAAAACAACAATGATCATGTCCTATGTAATATGATATCACAAGTGAAAGTGTTTGTTGATAGTAATAGCTACATAAGGGCATCAATAAAGTATACTAGAAAATGTTGAATCTCAGCATGGAAATGAAACAGAAAAGCCCTTGTGGGTTTGAGTTTAAACAACAGAATATTTTCCAGAAAGGAGCAAGTGAAGGACACAAGATTGAAGTAGCCCAGTTTGGGTATTTTATGTTGACTAAAAGCCCAGAGCGCCATAAAGTACATAAGGTGGGAAAAGCTATAGAAATAAATCTTTTAAGTGCTTTTTCTTGAAAAGAAAAGCTTATTTACACAACATAATCACCTAGATTTAGTTATAATCTCTATATACATGTCAAAATCTTGGTGGCACCCATCACAAAGTGAAGGTCAAAATGATAAATAAAAAATGACCTCATGAGTTTGAAAGGTAATGAGCTTTAAAAACCCTCATTTCTTCATAAATTTTTATGGAATCGTTATGTTGTGGGGACAAAGGTAAAATCTCATTCTATATTAAAGAATGAGATCTAGATTACTAAACATGGCTACAAGACCTCATTAGTATGCATGAATCAAGATTTTAAAATTCATTAAAACTCTCAACCGGGTTATTGAGAACCCAAAAAAAATATGAGCAACCTGGGAAATGGCCACAACTAAGATTACCTAAATCTCAAAATTTGGAAGGGCTTAGAATGATTGTAACTTACAAGGCTTTAAGCTACATTAGAAATATAGAGAAAACCATGGCGACCATTATGGCATAGATGAGAATATATAAAAATAGAAAATGATTTAAACCTAGGCTGTAATGAAAACAAATAAATTACCTAGGAGAGCTCACGGCTTGTGGGTGAATAGTCGTGAGTGAATAATTTTTTTTTTAAAAGGCTACAAAGATTTGTGTAAAACCCCAAAACCCATGGCAGACATAGAAATGAATAGAGGGAGAGTCTTGTACAATCCGACGATAGAAACCCTTGTGGGTTTTGTATTTATAGTCTAAGAAACATAGATAAATACATAGTAGAAAGCCTTTTTATCCATGGAAGATAATAAGTGGCAAAGCATGCTGATAGGAAAACACACCTTGAATTTTGGTTAGTTTTGCATGAGAAATGCTTCAAGTTTCATCATGAGATCCACCATGAAAGGCTAAAGAAAGCTTTGTGGCCAAAACCCTCGATGCCTGTGTGATTTGTACAAAAATCAATAGGAAAGGTGACAGAGGAAAGTGGAATACACATAGAGAAAATGAAAATCACATGATACAACGACCCTAGGCCCAGATCTTGGAAGAAAAGTGAAGATTTTCTTAGTTTTTAATATCAAAATGCTTACCTTTTCATTTTCTAAAGGAGAAATTGACAATTTTTGTGCATATTTCCTTCTGTAAGTGGAAAAATCTTCCATAAAAAAGCCTCTGATAAGTTCCATAAACCCTCACATGGTGGTGATAGCTCTAAGCTTCTTTGTGAAGCTTCTAAAATGAAGTGAGAGAATGATATGTTCTCTAATACCCCTCTATTTTAGCTTCTTGTTCAGTTAACTTTCCTTGCTTTGTTTTAGTTTTAGTTTCTTTGATAGTTTGCATACTTTATCATGTAGATTATTTGGTCACTATTTATAGAGCGATAGACTATTTGTATGAGGTGATGTATCTTATCTAATGTTTTATTTGGCATTCATTAATTAGTGTTAAAATACTTGTTGCTATAACATATTTATTGTACATGAGATATTTGAGTATTATGAATTTTCAGTTTATGATGAGTGTATTGGTGAAGGGGACAGGATCGCATCACTCACTTGCGAGCACCCTGGGATTCTGTGATTTCCTCTTCACGGTGTGTATTTTATGCTGCTTATATATGTATGATCCCTGTTATCTCATTTACAGGTTTGCAGGTACATGACATCGACTCCACCTAGTTTCACAGGTTTGAGCGTGTTGACCCAACAGTAAAGTTGAATGGGAGATAGTAGATAGGTAGCATGTGTCAGGTCTATACCCTAGCCACAATGTGTCGTCAATCGTATTTGTTGTGTCATCATTTTCCTTGTTTTAATATTATTAAATTCTAAAGGGTTGTTGATTATGAAATTAAATGCTAAAATTATGCATGAAATAATGTTAGTTTTTATTTAATTAATTTTAGACATTTTGATAGAAGTTTTGTATTTAAATTAATTAATTTAATTTAATTTATTTAGGAAATAAATTTAATTATTAAGTAATTAAAGTTGATTAATTAAATGATTTATTAATAAATTTGTTAAAAGAGAATTAAATTCAATTTGGAATTAAATTTGAATTTGAATTTATTAAATTATTTTGTGAAATTAAATTTGGTTGTTAAAAGATATTTGTTAATTGCGAGCATGTTATAGTTAAATTAATGAAGAAGTTGTTGGAAATTTATTCACGGAGAAAAATTGGGATTTTGGTTAAAAGAAGAGGAAAGATTCTTCACGAGAGTGTGAGGATATTTTTGGGAAGGAATGAAAAATTGAAGAAAAACACAAAAGATTGTATAGGATTTTGGCTGCAACAAATTCAAGAGAATTGTTTTAGTATAGTTCCTGTGAAATTGGATACATATTTGTTCTAAGAAAATTGTGTTTGCTAGGAAGAAGCTGTGAAAGCTTTGGAAGAGGCTCGACATAAAAAAACTCAACACATCAGAAGCTTCTTGATATAGGTTCTTTTCTTGTGTAATTAGATTTTTTAAAAACTTGTATTGAAATTGTATTGTTGTAGTTAATTGTTGTGCTAGATCTATTAGGGAAATTTAATTATTTTAGAAAAAGGAAATTTAAAGATTCTTTGATTGCCGTGAAGAAATTTAAGAAATTTTTGTTATAGTGAAAACCAGAGAATATGAATTGTGTTAATTGATGAATTATAAGATCCCTACTGAGAAATAAATCTAGAGGAAAACAAATTTAGATTTAGAGAAAATTAAACCTCTGTAGTAAAAGAAAATTGTGAAACCTCTGTGTTTGGAAATTTTGTGGTGGAGAAACCCAGAAGAAATTAGAAAATTTTGATTGAAAACCTCTGAAAGAAATTAGTAGATTCCTTACCTGTGTTTAGATTTGAGAAAGCTATTTAGTTGATTTATTGTATCATTCTCTAAGGAATTTTGATAATTTATGGAAAATTGCTTAATTTCACCTATAGCTGAATGTCTTAGAGAAACTTCTCTAATTAAACTATTATGTTGAAACTCTTTATATGTATATATGATTGACATATACACAAACATATATATATATAAATATTTGAGTTGTTTGAAAATTATTTAAATGTCCAATGAGAAATCATCGTATGACGATATCCACCTTTTATCTTGGGAGGCGAGTTTGTGTGTCGCTAATTTTAGTGAATTTTAATTCACAATTTTTTTTATTGAAGGGTTTGGGGGTTGGGGAGGATCTA
Source organism: Sequoiadendron giganteum (assembly GCA_007115665.2). Classification (NCBI taxonomy): domain Eukaryota; kingdom Viridiplantae; phylum Streptophyta; class Pinopsida; order Cupressales; family Cupressaceae; genus Sequoiadendron; species Sequoiadendron giganteum. The sequence continues at coordinate 692,523,263 of CM021102.1, forward strand.
CCTCCCCACAGCTGCCCCCATATGGTAGTGGCTGTGTGGAGGGAGACCCCCTCCACACCTCCCCTCACCCACTTTGCCGCGCTCCCCTCTTCCTTTGTTTTTATTAAAACTTGTTAAAACAAAAAAATGTCTGCTAGATTTTTCGGCGTTTCTGATTTGTATTATGTTTTTTTTTAATAGCTTACAAATATATAATATATTTATATATTCATAGTTGATTAATTAAGTTTAATTTATATATATAAATTGATAAATAATATGTATAGATGATGAATATATATATATATATATATATAAATATTTAATGTACATATATTAATATATATATGATTATATATGTATATATAATTGTGTATATATTATATGTATATATATTAAAATATATCTTGTTTATGTGGAAAATTTAGAGAAGAATTATATATTTAGTTGGAAAGTTGAAAGAATTATATGATTTAGTTGGAAATTAAAAGAATTATATGATTTAGTTGGAAATTGAAAGAATTAATTCGTAGAGGATTTATGTTGTTTTTAAAATTATTCATTGAATTTTATTTATTTATTAAAATTAGTCTTTCCTTTCTCTGTAATTAGAAAGGCAATTAATTAGTTATTTCAACAATTTTGAAAAAGGAAATTTTTACTTTTACTGTGAATAGAATAGGAAAGGGAAATGGATTTAGTATATCCAAAAGTAGATTATTCCTTGCAATTTCCTTGTAATTATTTTCTTTATGATTTTTTTTGGGGAAATGGGTTAAAAGTGTCCTTAATGTGTAAGTCTTCTAGAGGTTTCTTTGTGGGGGTTGTCGATTTATTATATCAACCTATTTTGATTGCCTTGGGTAGTGCATGGTGCCTTGTCAGTGTTTACCTGGTTTTCTAGAACGAGGATTTGTACCTCCTTTGGAAGGAGTGGATTATCTGTTTGTTGCCTCTAATTTTTTTGAGTGAGTTTCATTTTATGATGCCTCCTAGAGTTGGAGTGGTTGTTTTATCTAGTTTGTATGCACTTGGGATTCCCTTGGCGATTGGTTTTGTTTGTTAGGTTGTCAAGTAGAAGAGTGGCTTTTGTTAGGCGCTAAAGCCCAAAGAGGTAAACTTGGTAACCTTCGGAGGTAGTTAAATCAAGTGACAACTAAATTAATTTACTTAGAAGATTAGGTAGTATTTCACACTAACCAAGATATTTTAGCCTCACACATAGACACAAGTGCTCGTTTAGGATTGGGAAGCCCTAGAATGGCAAGGTCATCTATCTTGTCCTTGTGAGAGGTATTTGATTCCACATGAGTGAGTATGTAGGCTGAGATTCAGTTGAGGTCACCAAGATTACCAGAGCCTATGAAGATTCCTAGAGGAGATCCCATGATGAGCTGTGTGATGACACTTTGTCTAGGACAACCGTTGGTAGTTGTTTTTATGTGTATGGTTTTTATTAACATACTTGATTTATTTTATATCTGGAAGCAATGTGACCATGTTAGTGTTGGACTTGTGTTGTACATGTGATTGGTTGTGTCAGTATGAGTCAGCCTGTGAATAGAGGTAGTAGAGATTATCCATGTTATGTTGTTACCATTCCTAGCATGGGGGGTGGGCCTTCGGCTACCACTTGGTTGGGTGGAACATGCACCATACACCGTTGGGTCCCCCTTTGATCTTCATTACTTGGTGGTGAGACATCTAGTTGGAGAGTTCATAGTTCCTATTTTAATTCAAGAAATGTATTTAATACAATTTGAAACATGTTATTTTACCCCTCATTTGTTTACGAGGTGGATTTATGTATATTGTAACACATTTGTATTATTGCCTCATTCTTGGAATGAGTGATGTAGCCTTTTGATTAAGTTAATGAATATGGAGTTTGGTTGTATATCTATTTATTTTATGTTGTATCTTTGTTTTGTTTAAGTACTCAATTCATATTGTCATCAAATGCTTTGGTTGTTTTTTTATGTTTGTATGGGTTTAAGTAATCTCGGTTACATAGCCTTAGAGGTTATTGTCAATTGTGGTGAGCTTGTATGTTAAATTCACTTTAATAATAAAAAAAAAATTGTACGCTTTTGTAGTGAATTGCAACTTCCTTTAGGGTTATGTGGCGGGGCCTTACAAGTTTTCTTTTGTTTTTAGGGTTTCTAAACCCTATGATCAAATGCTGATAGAAGTTGTAGACATCCAAAAATAACATTATGCATTCCACTGTAACTAACATCATGCATTCATTTCTTCTACTAATCAATTAAAGCAATTTATTGATTTAATCCTAAGGATCATCAAGCTTAATTAAATAAATCAAATTATTTAATTAAGTTCCTAAGGTTCTTCTTATTTGATTTAATAAATCAAACTGATTTAAAATCAAATATCAAATCCCTAAAATCCCCTAAGTTAATTAATCTAAAATTAATTAACTTTTAATCACAATTACCATTCTCTAGCTTTTGACTCAACTAGAGTCAAATCTAAACTCTTAACTAACCCACCCACTTGCACCAATAAATCATTTATTTGATTTATAATTCCTCTAATTACATTCAAAATGGCATCAAAATGGAATATTCTTCGATTTTGAATCTTCCCCCTAAAAGGGACTTGTCCCTTCCAACAAGGTTTTAAATGCTATTTGCACAAGTCAACATAGCATTTATTGCACCTTTCATCCCCCCAAAACATGTCAAGTCATGCAAAATTCAAATTCAAATTGGCACATGGCCAAGACTTGCACATTCCTCACCCTCTCACAACTTGACAAGTGGCACCTTGTCATTGGCTTGTAAATTATCCCACATTCATCTAAAATCACTCAATCTCCTACTCTTGAATCTGTAAAATGCAAAGCATTTCAACACAAATCAACAACAACACACAACTCATGCTCATTGTAAGGTTACTCTCTCCAGTTGTGAGAACTGATCTTGCTCATCATTTGGCATTTTTCTTAGCAATATTTTCTGATTGCAAGGTTACTCTCTTCATTTGAGAGGATATCTTGCTCTTCATCATCTATCATTTGGCATTTTTGCTTATCATGGATTGGGAAAGGGCAGCTTTCTACAACACTAAGTTGCACCAATCCACCATAGGATAGATATACTCCATGTCTTCTTTGCATGCTTAGATTAGTTTTATCATTTACTTTGAAGAATGTTGTATTATCCTATGAAGATGTTAGAATCATGCTAACCATGATGCAGATTTTGACATCCTTCAAATGGCGCTAGAAGGAGGGCCTTTGTTTGCTCTATTACCAATCCTATAGATTTCAGACTTTGTTTGCTTTGTTGCTATTCACTTTTCAAATGCAGGTCACAGTTTGGTAATCATGATTGTGGTAGAAAATAATGATGCCTTAAGTTATTTGAGAACCTTTATTTTTTTTTGGAAAGCGTTGTAATCAGTCATTACACTTTGCTTACAAGTGGAGTTGTTAACACTGTCCAGTTTCTACTAAAGTTTTTTTTTTTTAGTTTTTTCAAAACTGTTTTGAACCATAATCCTCATTGGGTATTACTACATCTTGAAAAGAAAAAGGTTAGCTTGTAAACCATTATCCAGAAAAGTCCAACTCCTAATCAGTAAACATTTGATTGATTCATCACAACTTTAACATCGACATTTGTATTTCTTAGGTATCCACACAGAGGCCTCTAGGGGTATGCTACACACTTTAAAATGGCACACATTGACCAAACATAAGGATTGTATGATGATGAGTTGCCAAGATCATATCTAGTACCTCAAATCTCACTGCAGTGTGTGTTGATTATTCTGGGTTTTAGTCTCTTTCTCCTTACTGTAATCTACGCATTTCTCATACAAATAATAATCTAATGTTGATTTTGTTGCACTCGCTCCAGCAAAGAAATTACATCTTTAAATATTGAGCGCACAGGCTTAGTCTGAGACAACGGCTTTGAAGTTGTCCTCAGATTTTGAACTACCCCTGAAAAATTGCTTTCTTGTATTCTATATAACTAATTACAGAATGGAAAGTGGGTTTTCTAAATTTGCTGCAAGGAACTTAACGTGAAGAAAAGAAGGGTTATAAACTCCTGCAGGAAATTGGCTCATCTTGAAGGCGCTCTCAAGACATAGTCCTCACACCTTGTCTCGTGTTTGATGAGGGCTGAATCTTTTAGCAAGAATGGCTTTAACTAAAGCCGCCAAGGCACTTGGAGGTCAAGCATTATGTAGCCCATACAAAGGAAAACTGAGTGAATTCCATGAGAGGCATATCATTCATGCAAACAAAGGCTATGGAGATTTTCCAGTCTTGTACACCTGCTAAAAATCTTTTTCTTCTTGCTTACGCTTTTCTTTGTGCTGGACCTGCAATCAATATGTTTTCATGAATGTCACTTTTTCAAGACTCGAAGCTGCCAAAAGTTGTTGCATTTAGCTTTACGCCTACTAATAACCTTTGCTTAAAGTTTTCTGAGAGCCTTTCAACAAATCCATTACCTACATACTTCGCAATCATTGTGTTCTTTTTTATCACATGTGAATCCCTGTGTCGAAAGATATTAAGAGGGGCAGGTGAAGGATAGAGTTGTTACCCCTACCAACTGCATTTTCCTTAGAGATTTCTGGCTCTTTGAACGTACCTAATTCTGCCAGGTAAAACGCGTTTTTGAGTAGTGTGCATGCCTTTCTTTAAGGTGTCATGTCAAACAGTAATGTGCCTTGTTGAGGTGTCATGCCAAAATAGTAAAGGACATATCAAAAATTCAAGCCTTCCCCATGGGTCATCCACAAATTCAAAGGGAGTTAATGGTGAACTTATAAGTGGCCGATTGGCTTGACTCTTAGCCTTATTCCGATCTGACAAGGAGGCTAGAAACAACTGTGGTAGCGGTCACATCCAGCAATGTTATATGGTTATGTCTGTTTTGTTTTTTCTCTATCGCTAAGTATGCTTATATACTAGTTGGAGGGGTCACGACCAACATAAATGTGTTCCCTCTGTGGAGGGGAAAGAAGACATTAATATTGGTATAATTTTGTGGCTGGTGAAATCTGTGACCATATATTCGGTGTAAGGTTCACAGTATGAGTCTAATCAGCATTAGTAAGTTGCACCATTTTCTCCAAGAAAAGGATAGCGTGTGAGATATGAGGTGTGCTCTCAGACCCCCTACCATCATGTCCCTTCAAGATCATGCCCCAAATTCAATATTCAAACCTCAGGAATCATTTAATTCACCTTGGGATATGACGCCATCAAGATCATTTTTTACTAAAACAAAGCGGTGAATCTACTTTTCCACTCTTAGCATGCTTAGCATTGTACCTCTGTGCTTCAGAGTTGCCAACTGTTGTTCTTCCTCAAAATCCATGCTTAATGTAGTTATCCCTTTGGGAACATTGCATGTCTCAAACCATAGTTCTAGATCATGATTCCACTATGTTGGGCATGGATATTGCGTCCTCATAGCACCACATTTTAATTGCATGCACAGTCAGTCTATAGGCTGCATGGAGGTGTAAAAGCCCTCGAGTTTATTCTTCTGTCTACTGGCTGTCAAGTGTATGTTGAGCCAATGTGCTGTCCAAGACTACGTCTTCTCAAGACCACAAAACCCGAGAGGTTAGCATACCAAAGTCGGTCAATGAAGCTCAAGTGCCAGCAATAGTGATCTCTACAATATCATCTCTTGCGAAAGTAGATCTGATCTAACAAAGCGTACATGTTTATTTTTAAAATCAATCTATGACATTTTAGATTTGTATCCGTAGTTTAATCAACATGGGCAATTAGAGATGTCTATCATTTATTATCATTTACTATCACTCATGATGTTGTTGACCTCCATCAGAAGAAAGAACAATGTTGTCAATTAATTGCTTATGTTAAAGATTAATGGTTCTTTGGACAATAGCTTGGAAGATCCATTTGAGGCATTTGTCATTTATTGTCAACATCGGCTTATGTTTGATTACACTGGATTTGGTCTAGATATTTTGGATTAACATCATTTCTTTCTTTTTTTATAGGGCCACTATACAAGATTCAAATTTGATGTAGCTTGGTAAAGCAGGGTGGAATCTCTTGGTTAAATTTGATTGGTTCTTCAGGCTTATATATATAATCTTGTGTATCAATTTTTTTTTCATGCCAAAAGAATGAATTGATGTTATCATATTTAATCTTACTATCTAATTTTATCTTTGATCATATGTTTTTTTTTGGGGTTTACTAAAATCTGATTTCTAGTGTCTTAACAATTGTTTATTTTTGTTATTTTCACAGGGGAGCTACTTTGCGTGAAGAGAAATAAATCACAAACAAATTTGAGCTGGAAAGTGGACATTGAACTTGAAAACTATACAAAAGCATTTTTAAATGCTTGATGTAATAGCTTGAAACGTCCATTTGCTGCTTTTATTTTCTATTTCAAACCAACTAGAATAGTTTGGAATTAAAATTAATCAGTGATTGATTTTTTCTTTTTTCTTTTTCAAAGTTGGTTAAAATTGAACCTTAGACACTTACTAGATTTCAATTTGGGTTAAAAATTGGACAAGGAAAACTTCACATTTCAATTGGTGCTTTTAAAACGAACTCATAATTGCTTTGAGGAATTTAAAATTGAGCATGTGTACTTTGTGTTTTGTAAACTTTTTTGCAAAGTAGTGTCATTTAAAAAGGCGTATGCGCTTCTCTCGCGCTTCACGGTGATCTTGAGAATCAAAAGACTTTTTGGTGACCCTAAGTTGCATAAAAGATTACCTCCACACTTCAATTTGGGAATTTTAAAAATTGAACAAAACATGCGAGTGTGAGCACGATATATTGCGGAGGTTCTCCCCTTTGTTTTTCAATGAAGGTTGTGTGAACGACGGGATATGTTAGCTCGCTATTGTTTATCTTAGAGGGCCTGCCTTGTGCGAAAAAGTAATCACCCAAGGGAACAACCCAACCGGGAACACGCTAAAGCCAAGCGACTTCCACCCGGGATATAAGTGTGGATATTGGAACAAAGGCCAATATCACGAGGATTATTCCGACGAGATGGATAGCAATGGACTCTTGCCGATGTTGGATAATCCCCCACGAACGGAATGCCTGAATTAGAACCCCTTGTTTAGAAATTGGCCAAAACCTTATCTATCTTGTTGGTGCAAAAGGTCATGTCCTTTGAAGCCGCCCCACATAACATGCGGTCTTGTTGTGGAAATGGAAAGTATGCCATGGGAGATTCATGGGTACTAATGCTTGGCTGACCCGAATAAGTGAGTGTCATGGAGGGGAGCCAGTGTGGTCAAGCATTTAGCCATTCGCACAAGATATGCGCAGCTGGATTTATCCGGGAACCCAACAAGGTATTGTCTCATCAACCTAGGAGTGTGAAAGTGCTTGGAATCAAAAACACTTTGCTTGGATTCAAAACATTGAAAAACAAACATTCACAAGAGCCTCAAATTTCAAACACCTTCGAAGAAACAAATATCCTTTGACGAATTTAAGCACTCTTGCTTTCCCTAGGGATCATATCCTTAGAGGTTTCTAAGTGCTCGAATTCTATCGTCATTTGTTTTCACTAAGGATAAACCTAGGAAACTTTTTCCCTAATTTCCTTGATTTCCACATAATGGACCTTGTGGGATGAAAACGAAAGTGGGACATTAGACATTCAGTTTGAAAACATAATCAAGCAAGTGATTTTGGTAAAAAAGATTCACTAAGAGAAGACAAAAGACAAATTTGATTACACATGTGTTTTCTAACATGATCAAAATCCCAAAACCGAAGTTCAAAAAGCTTAGTGTGAAAGCTAGTGAGGAGCATCTTGAGAGACTTTTTGAGTTCAGAATATAGCATGTTCTTCAACACCGAGGTCTTGTAAGCAGAAGTGTCATCTAGGTCAAGTCTAGGATCAAATCCCATCACTTTCATCCATCTTTTCAACCATCAAAATCAGTCAAATTTCCATCTCACCAACAACTCTTGGAATCTTTGTAAACATCTTTTATGCTAAACTTCTAGGTGAAATCAAATCACTTTTTTTGACTTAACACATCTAGTCAAACCATCATCCTATACACAAGTTTTCTCTAGGATAACACAACTTCCTAGGGTTTATGAGTTCATCTTGTTTGGCTTAACACAACTAGCCAAATTATCGAATCATCACCTTGTTTGACTTGACACACTTAGTCAACTACCATCTTGTAGGAGTTCACTCTATGGATAACACAAATTCCTAGAGCTTTACGATTACATTCATCACATTTTGTTTGACTTAACACACCTAGTCAAACCATCAATCCAATCACGAATCAATCAAATCAAAGTCCTAAAAGTTTTAGCATTTCTTTCAAAGTTTCTTTAAGAGTTCCATTCATCCATATCACTCATTATCACTTTGATCCTTCAATTATCCTAGTTCTTCGCTTCTTTGAACCTAAGGTTGTAGACCGATCTAAAGAATTAGAGGTTCATCTCTTACATTCTTGAAAATTGATCTTCATTTTATGGTTCAAACTCGATCTCAACACAAGAGGGACATGGAATATAAACTTGATCCATCCATCATGAGCAATTCGATTCAACCAAACTATCCAAGCCTTGCAATACCATTTGATTTTCAAAGCTTGTTACAATGCATACATGGGAGCATTATCTCATACAAACATCAATGGTACAACAAATATGAGCATACCCAATCCAAATTTTGGAACACCTTTCCCAATGATAGATTTAAATCTAAGTCCAAATCTGCAAATCTATCAACCAAACACTCAATGCATGAGTTTTCCAAACAACATCATCCCACCAAATCCATACATACCAAGTGCAACTTTACCAAAGATGACCATTTCAAATCCACACCTGGTAAACTTTGGGGTCGACATGTTTGCAAATCCCCCTAATGTTGTTCAAAATCCTAGCAATATATTGGCAACTCCATATGTTGATTCAAGTCAAGGTAACACCATGCAAAATCAAAGTTACCTAAATCAAAGCAATATGATTCCCAACCACAACAATATTCAATTTCAATCTATCATGCCGAATCAAAACATCATACCAAATCATCCCATTTTGCCATCAATATCTCAACAGCAGATGACAACCATCCAAGCAACCCCAACAATCAACACCATTCCCATTCCACCGCTAAAGCAAAGCACGACCAATTCATTCTCCAGCATGTTGCAAGCTGCACAAGAAGCTTCCCGCAAAAAGGCACTCGAAGCCCAACAAGCTACACAGCTAGTTGCTCAGCAAGCACAAGCGGCTCAAGTAGCCCAACAAGCGCAAGCGCAAGAAGAATTCTATGCACTATTGCAATCAATCCAAGAAGAAGTAGCACAACAAAGAGCCCAACAAAAAGCATTGTTGGCACAAAAACAACATGACGAACAACAAGCGTTGTTGGCTCAGCAACAAACGCAGGCCTTACCCGCTCAACAAAGCTTGCAACAGATTCCCACCGCAATTGTTGAAAAAAATGATCAAGATCTATCCATCAATGAACACATTGAAGATGTTCCCATCTCATTCAATGATCAAATCAACATACACCAAGAGCTACTTTTCAATTATGATCAAAACTCACCAACGATACCCAACAATGATCCAATCCAAGAAACATTAACATCATTTGATCCTATGTTCGAGAACATTGACAATCCCTCCACCAAAATTGTTGAAAACAATGATCAAAATCAATCCATCAATCAGCACATTGAAGATATGTCTACCCCATCCATTGATCAAATCGTCGTTCATCAAGAGCCACTTTTTAGCGATCTATTTCAAGATGTGTTACAATTATTTGATCCCATTGACATAATCTATGATCCATCGACCAATGATCATATCGAAAAAGTTTCTACATTGCCTTATAAGTTAGAGGAAATATCTCAAGAACGTATTCCAAAGCATGATCAAAATATTCCATCAAGGCCTAGCAATGGTCCCTCCCAAGGCATATTGACATCCTTCGACCTTACGATTGAAAATAGTGAAAGAATCTTTGACACTACACTTGATCCAAATCCATTCAAAGAACAAGTGGATATTAATCCACTTCCCATGCCTAAGGACGATGTCCAAGAGCCCCTTGTAGACAATCCATCCTTTGAAATTGACCCATGTCAAGAACTTGATCAAAAGCATGGCGAAAGCAGTTCCAGAATTAGTCAAAATCAAGAATTTGTATCTCCGAGATACTAGAATGATCTAATGGGCACTCTTTTATCTATACAAGATGCCGCAAATGATGACCACATCCGCATAGCACGTACTCTTCCATCTACCCATGAGATGCTTTCTTTGGATGGACCTGTAGATGATCTTCATTCAAAACAAGAGTCTCATACTCTTGAAATCATTACCAACGAACAAGAGTCTCCTACTCTTAACATTTGTACACATGGTCAAAATATAGACAAATGCAAAGACATATCAGAAATGGGTCATGAAGAAGGCTTCTACATAAGTCGTGAATCAGAAACATCCTATGAAGTGAGTCATGAGGAAGACTTTTGTGTAGACAGTGAGGCATCAACACTTCTTGAAGAAGCATTACAATCTGATATCTCACAAGATCAAACCAAAGATATCAATCAGAAAGTCATCCGACATGAAGAGGATCATATCACTTATAAAGTTGGATCACTTACCTTTGTAAGGGAAAATCATCTTATCAATAAAGAAGCTAACACTTTTGAAGGTCCACGACAGAGCAGAGAAGGAGCAACACCTTGTTTCCAAGGGAAATCATATCCTTTTGCAAATCAAATGTTTCAACAGATGAATTATCAAGGCAGAGGATTAGGCCTACATGAACAGGGTATCCTGGAACCAGTGCAGATTTTTGGCAATCCTAAGCGTCAAGGCCTTGGTTACTCAACAATCAAGGGATCTCAACATATCAGTAATACTATCACCATACTGGGGGCAACTTCGTCTCGAGCAAACATCAACATGGGGAGCATGAAGAATCCTTATGATGAAACTGATGCCAATACTACAACCTGCCATGTCACGAATCTTCATCCACCTATCACCCCATCCACGAATTGGGACCAACATCAAAAGAAAGACTTGAATCGAAGCATGAAGAATGTTATCAAAGAAAAAGAAGCTAAGAAGCATATTGGACAAATCAAGTACATGTGGATACCAAAGAATACAAAGAATAATTATCCCTATCAAACTCCATTAGTCAAAGAAACTATGGGGCAAAATCAAAAAGGGAAAAGTATCCATCAAAGATGTCGCCAAAAGAGAAAACATGTTTCTCAAGCAACATACAAAGTGTATCAAGCAGTTGGTCCTAATTCCATGTACACTTCTGTATCCACCCATTACTACTCATCTTCCCAAGTTTGGAGAGTCAAAGGTTCCAAACCATCGACCAATCCATCTTTTACTCCTAAACACACTCCATCCATGCCTCCACGCATGATATCCAATTCTCACATTGACCATGTATTGGCAGCGACCCTTCATCATAAGGATTCAGAAGGCACCCTATCGCGATGTATGCACAAAGACAAAGTTAACTCCGGTATCAACAAAAGAATCAATCTCAAAAGTTGCATTCAAGTGCACGTATCTTGGCAAGACAACTTCTACAAGCAGGATATCGATGGCACGTTATGACAGAAGCATCAACATCAGCACCACCAGGTGGTTCAGCATCAGCTTAAAATCTCTACAAAAACAAAAACAAAAGAAAATGTCCTGAAAAAATGGTCACCTTGATGAAAACCTGGCAAACAGGCTCTTGGTGACAACAAAAAATCAAAAATACAAAAAATCCAAAAAAATCAGAAAAAGATTGAAAACAGAAAAAAAAATCGTCCTCCAGTGAAAACCATTTCGGTGGCACTTTGGACAAGTACCATGATGAAAACTTGGCAAACAAGCGTCATGTGTAGAATCGAGCATCTACGTGCGCTAGTTCAGAAGAAAGCATTTTATCGCATCCATAATGAATCCAACATTCCATCCATATCATCCGTTCATCCATCAACCGTTTATCCAATCCATTTTCTGTCTGCATCCATACTCCAAGTTATCTTAATCTTGGAAAATTTTGGTGCACGCTTTACACTTGTTTATGGTAAACACCTTGACATGGGTCATTTTCATTGCTCCCATCCTATCCAACATTATCTAAGCCTTGAAGCATTATCCGAATGAGCGTTCCTCTATTCGAACACCTTATCTTATCGCAAGATGATCCATATCCATTCATATCCAAGAATCTACCCATGGTCGTTCAAACATTGCTAGACACTGGGGGCAGATATTTGCATCTTGCTTCATGAATAAATCTTGATGTATACCATCCAGCTTATGAAGTGATCCAAACATTGGAAAATGTGAAATCAAATTGATCAAAGAATTTATGAGCCAAAAATCCAAATCACTAGCCCATGGCATATTTTGACAACAAGACGACATTCCTAATCAAGCTTTATCTTTCATGGAATATCAATCCAAGCAATTCATATCAATAGCATCTAATGCGCACCTGTGCATCAGCATCACATGAAATCATCAAAGCTATTTTGTTCCAAATCAAGCTTCATTAATCTTGATCAATCGAATCCAATCAATCATCACCTTGTTTGACTTAACACACTTAGTCAAACTATCATCTTGTGCACGAGTTTACTCTAGGATAACACAACTTCCTTGGGTTTACAAGTTCATTATCATCACTCTATTTGGCTTAACAGACTTAGCCAAATTATCAAAACCATCCTCACCTTGTTTGGCTTAACACACCTAGCCAAATTATCCTTTTTGTACGAGTTTACTCTGGGATAACACAACTTCCTGGAACTTACGAGTGCATTATCACTTTTGTTTGACTTAACACACTTAGTCAAACTATCAATCCATCAATCCAATTGATCAACATTAAGCTTGGTTTTCAACAAAATCCCAAAACAGAGCACTGATATCATCACATGTCCATATCTAAATCGTCAAATTTCATCAAAAAATTCCAAAAACATTCAAAAATCTATCAAAAATTTCAAAAATATCCAAATCATTCAAAAATTCCAAAAACATTCAAAAATCCATCAAAAATTTCAAAAATATCCAAATTGTCAAAATCATGCGAAAATTCCAAAAACATTCAGAAAATCATCAAAAATCCAAAAACATGTCGAAATATCAGAAAATCTTCAAAAAATTTCGTCATTAAGTCTTGTCAGTTTTTTTTTCCACCTTGTCGAACTACGTCGTCTCTGAGCTTGAACGTAGGCAAGGTTGATCTTTGATCATCCCCCGAGACAGTTTGCGTCCGTCGTATTGGCATCCGTTTGCCCATCTAGTTAGGCGTCCGTCGCATTGGCATTCGTTTGCTTATCTTTTCTTTTACAATCAGGTCCGTCCTTATGCATCCGTCGCATTGGAAATTCGTTTGCCCATTCATTTATGTGTCCGTCGCATTGGCAATCCATTTGCCCATTTATTTATGCATCCGTCGCATTGGCAATCCGTTTTCCCATTCATTTATGCGTCCATCGCATTGGCATCCGTTTGCCCATCTAGTTAGGAGTCCGTCGCATTGGCATTCGTTTGCTTATCTTTTTTACCTTTAGGTCATTCTTTATGCGTCCATCGCATTGGCATCCATTTGCCCATCTATCTCATCCGCAGTCAAGTCAATTGACACAAAATCCAAAAACATTCATAAAATCTTGAAAATACCAAAAAAATTTGTAAAACATCTCAAAATTCCAAAAACAGCCTCAAAACATTTGAAAAAACCAAAATGGTGCATCCATTTCATCTCGCTTTCACCCATGATTGTCATCACTCATAATAAATCATCGTTGCTTCCACCCTTTGGTGAGTTAGTCAGAAGCAAGTCAGTAGATTCCAAAGCGAACACCTAATTGTCAAAGTCTCAAAGGTCTAAGTCAGTAAGTTAGCAAGTTGGTCAACTCGGAGTATCAATAGCTTATCACGCAATCAGTCTCACCAAAAGCCTGATCACTACATGTCCTAGGATGAAGCTTTCCTGCGATGGACATAAGCATCATGTACCCCACAGTAGTTTAGTCTTGGCTAGCGATACAAAGAACATCAACTTGTTTGTTTACTTTATTTTAGTCTTTTAGACTTATCTTATTTTGCGCTCATTCCAAGGACCTCTCGATGATGCCTAAACAAAACAGGTTTAGAGAGAAAGGAATGGGGCAATCATCATTATCTTTTTATCTGTTGTGCTTGTTGGATGTTCTTGTAAAATAACTTGGCGAATACTTTCTTTGTTAGGTCCGTCCTAGCAGGGTTTCCGTATGTCAAGTGTGAACAAGAGCACTCCTATCTGATTGTCGAGTCAGAGTCCATCACACTAGGCGCAACGCCATCCTGGTTCTTAATACCTCGATGCATCGCCCCTATATGTGTTATCAAACATAAAGAAAGTTATGCTCTTTATCTCCCATTCCTGGATAAGCAATACATCATCATCTTTCATCATCATCTCTAATAAAGTTGGCTTGTTGAACTTCTGCATCTTCTTCGATTCAAGGGTTGATCCCTCTCATTCTTCTATCCTCTCTTGTTCTTCTATCCTCTTTCACGCTAACAATGCATCCATCTTGCATCTGCACTCTCATCCTGCATAATCATGTCATATCATTATAGAACAACATCATCCATCTCATCCATCTCACATGCATTTCATAATCATTCAAGATGTTTAAGATAATATAGATTTTTTATTCTAAGCATCTTTCGAACGTCTCATTTTCATCATCATTATCATCCATGCATCCATTTTTGAACCTCTTTATCATGAGATCCACCTCAAATTGAATATTTTCGCTCGATCTCTCGAGGGGGCAATGTACTAGCGTATTTCTTTTCGCTGGGGCATCCGGAAAATCATAATTTTTTTAATTTCGATATCTGCAAAATCATTCTTTGAACCAATGCAACGAGTACATTGTTTCAAAGAGGGGCAAAATGTAGACATCCAAAAATAACATTATGCATTCCATTGTAACTAACATCATGCATTCATTTCTTCTACTAATCAATTAAAGCAATTTATTGATTTAATCCTAAGGTTCATCAAGCTTAATTAAATAAATCAAATTATTTAATTAAGTTCCTAAGGTTCTTCTTATTTGATCTAATAAATCAAACTGATTTAAAATCAAATATCAAATCCCTAAAATCCCCTAAGTTAATTAATCTAAAATTAATTAACTTTTAATCACAATTACCATTCTCTAGCTTTTGACTCAACTAGAGTCAAATCTAAACTCTTAACTAACCCACCCACTTGCACCAATAAATCATTTATTTGATTTATAATTCCTCTAATTACATTCAAAATGGCATCAAAATGGAATATTCTTCCATTTTGAATCTTCCCCCCAAAAGGGACTTGTCCCTTCCAACAAGGTTTTAAATGCTATTTGCACAAGTCAACATAGCATTTATTGCACCTTTCATCCCCCCAAAACATGTCAAGTCATGCAAAATTCAAATTCAAATTGGCACATTGGCCAAGACTTGCACATTCCTCACCCTCTCACAACTTGACAAGTGGCACCTTGTCATTGGCTTGTAAATTATCCCACATTCATCTAAAATCACTCAATCTCCTACTCTTGAATCTATAAAATGCAAAGCATTTCAACACAAATCAACAACAACACACAACTCATGCTCATTGTAAAGTTACTCTCTCCAGTTGTGAGAACTGATCTTGCTCATCATTTGGCATTTTGCTTAGCAATATTTTCTGATTGCAAGGTTACTCTCTTCATTTGAGAGGATATCTTGCTCTTCATCATCTATCATTTGGCATTTTTGCTTATCATGGATTGGGAAAGGGCAGCTTTCTACAACACTAAGTTGCACCAATCCACCATAGGATAGATATACTCCATGTCTTCTTTGCATGCTTAGATTAGTTTTATTATTTACTTTGAAGAATGTTGTATTATCCTATGAAGATGTTAGAATCATGCTAACCATGATGCAGATTTTGACATCCTTCAGAAGTTTGGCAATTTTTTGCCATCTTTTATTAAAAATTCAATGTTAACTAATACCCCTATGGGTTTTGAAATGCCTTTACTTTGTGACTTAGGCAATTTACCATTTTTGACTTAGCAATTCCTATTGCTTAAGGTTTTGGCCAAATGCAGGAGAAGTCTTTTATTTTTTGCATTACTTTATATTATTAAATACTTAAGTGAAGTGATGTTTTATGAATCATTTATACTTAAAGTATTTCCTTAAATGCAAGAACATAGAAGCATGTGTGCATATGATAAAATGGAGGATATTTTTGTATTTATGTACATGCCATGAATGAAGGAAGGTAAATCTTGATTCATAACTTGGAGGGAAAATAGAGACATGTGTGATATGACCAAGTCTTGGAATAATAAATGTGGATATATGTTATGATTTATGATGAGGAGGGTATCTAGGGAAGTTTTTTCGGTTTTCCAAACACATGGAGAAGATCTAGTGGGTTGTTTTTGACTTTTTATGAGCATTGGAGGGAATCCTAGAGATTTTTGAGTTGTCATCATGTTTGACATGGTCAAAGTTGACCATTTCAATTGTTTTGAGCTCTTTTGGATGAGATCTAGGGGCTAGATTTTAGGCATGATGTTTGCATCTGACCCAAGGAGGTTGAAGACTCCTTGTTTGATGGAGCTTTTGTACTTAGTCATTTTGGGCTAATCATTATTGAGTGAGTTCTTGATTATTCAGTTTTTTTTGTACTAGTGACTTTTGAGTTCTAAGAGAGATTCTTGCAAACTTTTGTAACTCATATGGACATGGAATACAGTGCAGACCTTGGAAACATTGAATGGAGCTAATTTTTCCTTATTACTCTTTTGCTTCATTGTGTGCAATTTTTGATTGACTAGATTACTTATAAAAAATTTCATTTCCTAATCATTGTGTTTCATATCCATCACATTTTTAGCATAGAATGTGTTATTGCAGGTTACTTTAGCTATGAAATTTATTTCCTTCTAAAAGACTCATGCATCAGAATCTCTTTATAAAATACTTATGCAAAACACATACAAATAGGTTGTGCAAGTTTTTTTTTCTTCAATTCATTTTGTTTAGGTGTGCTGAAATCTGAATTTCTAGTTTAATTACCAGTTAGGTGTATCACCATTAGGAAGTAGTGTTTACCAGTTTTTTTTTTAATCAATTTTCAACAATCTTTCTCCCTTTTCCCCTCAAGAATCAATAGTATAGGTGATAATTGGCTAGGAAACCAGCCTTCTCTAGAGGTTGGCCTTTGCTTACAAGCAATCCACAACTTTAGAGTTCTTCCCATGTTTTCTCTTAAAATCTAAGTCTTGTAGCTTAACCTATCAAAGCTTATAGCTTAGCTAGGGTGAAATTTCATTTGACATGTATAATTTTAATTTTATTATGGTAAAATTTATATATTTATTGTGAGAGGTAAATTTTCAATTCCTAATAATAGATGGATTAGCCATTATTAGTAAACTAAAATAAACCCCCCCCTATGAAATTTTTGATCAAACATAGAAGAGAAAAACATGAAGTAATGCATGTGCAACCTCAAATATGTAAATCTAATCTAAGTTAACCAACCACCATCCCATAGGGGGATTGGTTCCCCTTGAATGTGAGAAGAGAGACCTTTCCCAATCCTTGATAAAAAATCATTCCAAGATGATGATACCAATACTAAGATTGTGCATCAAGTTGTGTAATAGTGTTGTTGTCAAATTGTATTGTAGTCAATTATTGTTGAAATGATTTGGATGAATGTGGGATCATTCATGAGCCAATGATAGGATGCCACTTGTCAAGATGTGAGAGGATGAGGGTTGTGCACATTTTGGTCAATGTGCCAATTTGAAATTTGAAAATAGCATTAAATGCATATGGTTGAGAGCTTTGGGGGGAAATTTGTTTGGACACAAAAGTCAAACAAATGGAGTTAATGAGGGAATATTCCTTGGGAATATGCTTTGTGAGGAAAATAGAGCTTTTGATAAATCAAAATAAATGATTTATTGTGTAAGTAGGAAAAGCTAGAGGATGGGACATGGGTTAGGCTTAGTTTTAATCATGGATTTGATTAATTGAGCTGATGTGACACTTGATTTAGATTTTTGAATTTGTTTAAAAAAATGAGAGGAAAATGATCATTTAAAGATTTAATTAAACATTTGGGTTTATTTAATTAAATGGAAGAGCTTGAGGAGATTAATTAAATAATTTGATTTATTTAATTGTGTGTGATAACTTTAAGAGATCAAATAAATTTGATTTATTTGATAGGCGAATATGATTAAATATGATTAAGGGATGATGTTAGTTTTGCATGTTTACATTTTTCCCCTCTTTGAAGCAATGCACTTGTTACATTGGTTCAAAGAATGATGCCACCGACATCAAAATTTAAAAAAAATCCGCTTTTTTTTTGGATGCCCCAATAGAAATAAGTATTTTATTACATTTCCCCCTTGTGAGATCAAGTGGGAATTTCAATTTGACGTCGATCTCACGACAAAGAGGTTCAAAATGGATGTATCAATGATTAGACTAAAAGATCTATATGATAATGATGATGTAAATGAGATGGTTTTTGTAGACATGTAAAATTTACTCATGCATCTAATCATGATTCATTCAACATTATTTCATCTATTAATTAAATAAATCAATTTAATTAATTCACTAACGTTATCTCTTTAATCAAATAAATCACTTTTTATCTCCTAAAGTCTCTTGATTTAATTAAATGACTAATATTCATTTTCCTCTCATTTGATTTAAAACAAATCCAAAAATGTAAATAAAATGTCACACCAACTAATCACTAGATTAATTAATCAAATCCCTGATTAATGCTAAGCCTAACCCATGTCCCATCCTCTAGCTTTTCCCACCCGCACAATAAATCATTTATTTTGATTTATTAAAACCTCTATTTCCCTCATAAAGCATATTCCCAAGGAATATGCCCTCATTAACTCCCTTTGTTTGAATTTTTTGTCCAAACAAATTTCCCCCCAAATCCTTCAACTACATGCATTTAATGCCATTTTCAAATTTCAAATGGGCACATTGGCCAAAACTTGCACAATCATGGGCCAATCACATTGTGACAAGTGGATCTTTCCTATTTGTTGGGGATTAGTCCCACGTTCTTCAACATTTCCTTTTATCTCTTCAAACTCAACTATAAATTCAAGGATCCTCTCTTTCAAAAACATATCAAAATCTCATGCAAAGTTACTCTCTTCATTTGAGAACTAATTTTTTTCATCATCATGACATTATATTTTCATCATTTAGCTTGTTGAAGGGTTGGGAAAGGGATACCTTCTACACAAAGAGTAGAACCAATCTAATATGGAATAGGTGTGCACCATGTTGCTCATGCTTTCAATTAGTTCATTTAGAATTTCTAGTTGTTTCAATGTATTAGTTTAGAATGTTTAACATGGAGTAATATTTCATAGGGTTGTTTGATTGCGCCATGTTAGTTCGATTCCCATGAAGAGATTTATCAACATACTAACATATTGCAGAATTTAGCAACCACAAAATGGCGCTAGAAGGAGGGCTTCATAAGTTGTTATCTTTTCTCTATTGAATACATGCAGATTTGTTATTTATATTTGTATTTCGATACATAGATGACCTCTCTACAAAAGCAAAAAATTTCATCAGATTTTAAAACCATCATATACGTGGCTTGATAAATGATCTATTAGGCAATCAATATTAATTGCTCGACTTTGGCTTCTCGATCCAAAATCACTTCCTCATAGGTAAATCTTGATGCAATCTAGTGATTTGACATATTTACTTCTTGTGGGAAACTCTTTAAATCATTGACATTTATGACAGCTTTATTTATTTCAGATTTTGATTTGATTTAAAATGATCTCTATCGGTGATGACAACTTTAGATATGTGATTTTGGTTTGATTTAAAAATGATGGAAACCTGGGGTTTGTGGTTTGTAGTACTCATCTTTGAAATGTTCAAAAATTATCCCTTCATAAGATTCATTTGAGGAATAATTTGTTTGATTTTAATCATGTGACGTGACTTCAATAAAGAAAACAATACTAGATCTTAAGCATAAAATATTGTAATTTTATATTTCCATTTTATTTCCTTGTATTGTCTCTTGAATACAGTTTCTTGGGGTTCCTCAAATATGGTTTTTGACTATAACCATTGTTTGTTTTTACAAAGACTTTGCATGATAGGGGTGACTTTGCATTGTTTCATTAATTCCTTGAAATTAAATCTTATTGGTCATAAATTTGTATTGTTTTGCCAAGTTGACATTGGGATAAAATGAAAACGAAGGCGAACGAAGTGGAGTTGGAGATTTTTTGAAATCAAGACTTGGAAAAAATCATTTTTTAATGCTTGTTATAAAAATATAGAGCTTCCATTTTCTACTCTCATTTTTTGTTTTAAACCAACTCACCATTCTTTTTGGGTTTAAAACTAACCATTTGACTTGATCTTTTCAACTTGGGTAAAATTGAACTTAGAAACTCACTATATTTCATTTTTATTTAACAATTGAACAAGACAAATTTCACATCTCATTTTGGTGCTTTAAAATGAATTGAAATCACTTCTTTTATGGTCTAAAATGAACAAGTGTTTTTCACGCTTTGCAATATTTTTCACAAATTAATATCATTAAAAAGGCGCATGCGTTTATCTCACGCTTCATGGAGATCTTGAGAATCAAAAGTCTTTTGGTTATATTAGGTTGTTTAAAAGATTGCCTTTACCCTTTGATTTGGGATCTAAAATTGAACAAAACATCTTGCGAATGTGAGTAAACCTATTGCGCGTGTTCTCCCTTTGTTTCTAAATGAAGTTTGATCAAACTACAAATACATTTGCTCACTTTTGTTTATGTTAGAGGGCCTGCCTTGTGGGAAAAACTACTCACCCAAGGAAACGACCCAACTAGTAACACACTAAATCCAAGTGTATTTCCATCTGGCATATAAAATTGGGTACTGAAACTGTAGACACGTAAAATAATCAATATCATGCATCCTGCTCTAATTAACATCCAATTATGCTATTAATCATCTAAAAAAATTTATTGATTAATTCCCTAGCTTCATCGTATTTAATTAAATAAATCAAATTATTTAATTAATTCCTTAAGTTATTCTTATTTGATTCAATAAATCAAAATGATTTAAATCAAATATCAAACCCCTAAAATATTCCAAGTTAATTAATCTAAATTAATTAACCTCTAAACATAATCACTCATTCTCCAGCTTTTGACTCAACTTGAGTCAAATCTAAACTCTTAACTAACCCACCCCACTTGCACCAATAAATCATTTAATTGATTTATTATTTCATCTAATTTCTTTCAAAAGGGCATTAAGATGGAATATTCTTCAAGTTTGAATCTTCCCTCCACATGACTTGTCCATCCAACAAAGCATTAAATGCTCTTACACATTCTCTTACACATCTCTTACACAAGTCAACTTAGCGTTTAATTCACCTTTCACCCCCCCTAAACATGTCATTTCATGCAAATTCAAATTTCAAATTGGCACATTGGCCAAAACTTGCCCAACCCTCATCCTCTCAAATCTTGACAAGTGGCATCTTGTCATTGGCTTATGAATGATCCCACATTCATCAAAATCTCTCACTCTTCTAACCTTGAATCTATAAAAGCAAGGCATTTCAACAACAACCTACAACACAAAATTGATGCACAATCACATGCATTTGCATTATCACTATCATCTTGGAAATCTTGCTTACCAAGGATTGGGAAATGGCTACTTCCTACACAACAAAGTGGCACCAATCCACTATGAGATAAGAGTTTAATTCATGTTTTTGCATTGTTTTCATTAGTTGTATTGTTTGACATGATTCTATATTTCATAGGGATGTTGAGTTTGTTGATTTAAACTAACTTGTGTTAACAACATGAAATGGTTTAAGTCTCTCATGCGGATTTTGACATCTACATTCTAGCATTAGAAGGAGGGCAGTTTTGTGTTTTTGTTTACATTTACGTAGATTGATACTACTAATGCCTTATTTACTTAGAAGATGTTAAGATCACAAATATCAGGCAATGCATGTTTTGATCTGATTTGCTTACTTTTAAAATTTCAGCTTCTTGGATAAATAAAAGAGTATCTTTAAAGTCTTTCCCTAATTAGAGTTTACGGTAAGGGTTCCTCTACTCTCTCATAAAAAAAATTTCCTGATGAATTAATGTGCAAGCAAAATTTTAGACCATATTATTGTTCTATAACACACATTGGAAATAGAGTGATAATTGTCCAGCTGCACAAGTGATTTGCAAATCTTAATAGACTTGTTGGGGAACCCCAAGAGAGTAGGTAAATGCTTCAAAGTCAAAGGTTTTTCTTTTTTGTTCCCACCACTACTCATTCGGAAGGAGAAATAGCAGAAATTTTATTTTGTGCTTAAGAGAGGAGGCACTTCAATGGATTTTTGCTCTAGTAAGTTCAAAATTTGTTGTTCTTGAGTGAGGGACAAATTCGTATTTTTTTCTTTTTCATCAATTTGAAGAAGAAATCCAAGGTGACAAATTTTAGAGTTGAATTGTTCTTACCTTTACTAAAGTATTAGAAAAATTCTTCTTTTGTATATCTTGAGATGAGGTAGTTGGAATTTTATTTCCTTTCCTAATTTCAAGTTTATGCATAGAGCCTGGAACAATTCTCATAGAGCTGGGAGTGCATGCACACCCTCCCATATAGTTTTTTTTTTTTTTTGGATAGGAAATTCACTTAAAAGTTTAGAAATTATTCAACTAAATGTGTATTGGGTGGAAGGTACATGAAAATATAATTTCAGTTCACTACATATTCATTGAAGTTGAGGCATTATGTCAAACAATCTGAGGAAAATTGGATATGATTTATTGATTACTAATGACTTGAAAGTATTTGAGATTTCATTAGATTTCCCCAACTTATGTCACATTTGTTTCCCACTATATCCATTTAATCTCTTCACCTGCTCATCTATTTTGTGCATTGCATGATGTCATATATCACACCCTTCACCGATCGGGTCACCACTATACAACACACATGGCCCAACTGGCTAAAGAGGTCGCCAAGCTCAAACAAGAGATCATCCACATGATTCTAAGTGGTAAGGGCGACACTTTGAAGTTGCATTTTGACGAATCCATTGAATTCAACATAAACCACATCTGTGTTGGCTGCATTGAACACCTAGAGTCCAATTACCACATGTGACAGTGGCATGAGCATGCTATGCTCTATGACGAGGAGAAAGGTTTTTGACAAGAGTATGTTTACAACCATTATTTCTAGCTAATAAATGGACAGGTTTTAAAAAAAAAAGGACACAACCAGCTATATAAAGGACGTTAACAACCAGCTAACAACTATTTTTAGCTGATGAATTGAGGCTGTGGTATGCTTTATTATTTAATACAATGACATGAAGTATGATGTTGGTGTTAACAACCAGCTAACTACCTTTCCTTTGCAGTAGACCAAAATCCTATGTCATACGAAAAGGCTCTTAATCTTGCTGCAATATTATGCCTTTCCGGCCCTATCTGTCAGTGCATAATTCCTACACTCTAACCTTCAATGTGCAGGTTTTAGCTAGTTTAAACTATATTGCTAATACACTGTCATACGGTTTGTTTCTTGCAAATTTGTGTGGTAGACAGGATAGGGTATCATGAAGATCTTAAGTTCAAACTATTTTCCAGTAAAACCGAGTACCTATCTACTAGTAAAATTGATCTTAGGTGTCTTTATGATTGTCAGTAAAGTCAACCAGCCTTAGTCATAACTTCTACAACTTTTAGATAGTAAGGACACAATTGAATTTTTTTGTTGCTTTAAAGCAGTAGTAGAATAGTTATTGTGCTTATCAAAGATTTTGAGTTTGTATTAAATGAAACCACAGTTTGCACCTTCGCGTGTTGTGATCGGCCAGATGCTTCCTTGCATCTCCACTTCCCGAGAATATTACATAGATGGCATATTAACTAAAGAAGAAGAATGAGATTTTTTTTTCCTGATGATATACCTATTAGTCAAAATCCACCACAAGCACATTGAATGTATCACAAAAAAAAGAATATTGGGATTGCGCCAGGTGGGATCTACTGACAAATAGCTTTGACTTCACCACAGGAGCAACAAACCACACTCTATCGTTGAGGTAAGTATCTCTCATTTAATTTCTTTGATCAAACTTCTTGAAGTTAGGTTTTCTTTTTTGTCATGAGAAATAATGGTGAATGGAATACGGGTTTGTTGTGCTTTAACAATTTCTATTGATAAAGCTGAAACAATATCACTTAAAATAGAGGTTTTCAGATTCTTAGGAATGTTCAATATAATCAACACTAGAAAGTCATTGGTTTTTGATGTTTTATAAAGAGATTTACAAAAGGTCGATATGAATTGTGTCAAAATGAACATTTCAATATTCACAACTAAAATAAACAATATTCAAGTCTACAACCGATGGGAAAAAGATACATAAAGTAGCATTTTTTTCTCTCTTGGTTATTATTGATTCCTTGGGAATACATTCATTATTTTTGAAAACATATCCCATTATATCATTGATTTCTTGAAACATTGCACTCCTTCCTTGTGATAACTTTTTAATATTTTATAGGTTGACATCGGAGTTGAACATTGGAATCAAGAAAAAACAAAGGTGAATGAAGCGGAGTTGGATGATTGGACATTAGACTTGAAAAAAAGAAGAAGCATTTTTTAATGCTTGTTGAGCTAGATCTTCCATTTTCTATTCATGTTTTCAGTTTTAAACCAACTCACATCTTTTTTTGGGTTTAAATCTAATCACTAATTTGATCTTTTTTCAAGTGGGATTAAAATTGAACCTTAGAAACACACTAGAAACTAGATTTTAGTCTAAATTTGAACAAAAAATCTTCCACACTTGGTTTTGGTGCAATAAAAAAAAATCATCATTGCTTGAGGATTAAACTGAACACGATTCTTTCTTGCTTTGTAATATTTTTTATAAACTAATACCATCGAAATGAGTACATGCACTTCTCTCACACCTCACAATGATCTTGAGAATTAAAATCATTTTAGTGATATTAGGTTGTCTAAAATATTGCCTTCACATTTCATTTGGGTTCTAAAATTGAACAAAACTTGTGTAGAGTGAGAAAAAGGCATTATGAGTGTTCTCTCTTTGTTCATGCAAATAAAGATGATAAAACTACGAATGCACTTACTCGCTATTGTGCACCTTTAGAGAGCCTAACTTGGTGGGAAAAAGTACTCACCCCAAGGGAACAACTCAAGCAGTAATGGGCTAAAGCCAAGCTCTTCCAAACCGCTATATAAATTTGTGTTCATGGTGAAAGCCATGGAAAATGGGAAGCGGCACATGATAACTCTCCCCCAGTATCTTTATGATGCGTAAAGCCCTTGTTCTAAGGGTTGGGAGATCTCTCACAAGGAGTTTATCATTGCACTCCCTAAACTAGATGCCCTTACTACAAGCTTGTGTTTAGAAGCCAAAATATTGTTTATTTTTTGGTGCAAGAGGTCACGTCCTCTGAAGCCGCCCCACGTATACATGTGATTCTGTTGTAGAGATGAAAAGTATGCCATGGGAGATTCATGGGTACTGATGCTTGGCTAACCCAAGAAGCGAGTGCACTGTAAGGGGGAGCCTGTGTGGTCAAGCATCTAATCATTCACATTGAATATGTGTAGCTGAATTTATCCAAGTGGGAATCTAACAAATATTGTCTTTTCATCATAGGATTGTACATGTTCTTGGAATCGAAAAACAAATTCCTATGATTGAAAAAAATTGAAAATAAAAATTCACAAGATCTTCAAAATTTCAAACCCTTTAGGGAAGAAAATACCTTTGACAAATTCAAGTTCTCATGCTTGCCCTCGGGAGTCCATCCTTACAGGCTTCTAGGAATTTGGATTTCATCTCAATTTTCTTACTAAAGTCAACAACAGTTAACCTTGCACTTGATTTTCCTGATTTCCACATAATACACTTTGTGGGATAAAATAAAATTAGGAAATTGGACATTCAGTTTGAAAAAAATAATCGAGAAAGTGCTTGTGTCAAAAAGAACCAAATCTAAGATAGATAACAGACAATTCAACCACACATGTGCTTGTTCTCTTTTGGGTCATATGGTTTTCGTGCAAGCATTCATCTTTTGGTTTGAATTAATCCTAGGGAAAAACATGTTCTTAAATATCTTGGTCTAGTCAACAGGTCCTCTTAGGTTCATCTAGGATCAAGTCAAACACTTCACCCATCTCAAACAACAATCAAATCACACCTCACCAACAAACTCTTGGAAACTTTGAAAACATCAATTATGCTAGACTGTTAGAAAAAATCAACATCACCTCATTTGGCTTAACACACCTAGCCAAATTATCATTTTTTGTACGAGTTTACTCGAAGATAACACAACTTCCTAGGGTTTACAAGTTCATCATCATCTTGTTTGACTTAACACACTTAGTCAAATTATCCAATCCATAATCACCTCATTTGACTTAACACACTTAGTCAGACTACCCTCTTGTGTATGAGTTTACTCCGGGATAACACAACTTCCTAGAGTTTCCAAGTGCATAATAAACTTGTTTGACTTAACACACTTAGTCAAACTATCCTCAATCAGAATCAAATAAAATCAAGTCCTAAAGTCTAGCATTGA
Organism: Sequoiadendron giganteum; assembly: GCA_007115665.2. Taxonomy (NCBI): domain Eukaryota; kingdom Viridiplantae; phylum Streptophyta; class Pinopsida; order Cupressales; family Cupressaceae; genus Sequoiadendron; species Sequoiadendron giganteum. The sequence goes on from CM021102.1 coordinate 692,550,022, forward strand.
TCCAAAGTTCCTAAAACTTAAACACCCATATCATTCACCCCTTTCATCTTTCATCTCATCATTGGTCCTAAACACCTTAGAGGTTCACTTTCGCAACAAGGTAAAAACACAAGAGGAACATGGAATATGAAATTGATTCACACATATGAGTAATCCAAATCAACCAAACTATCTAAATCTTTCAATGCCAATTGATTATCGAAACTCACATTTATGCATGGCATCATTATCTCCTCCAAACATAAATAGTACAACAAATGTGAGTATGCCCAATCTAATGTTTGGAACACATTTCTTAGTGGTAGATTTAAATCCAAGTCCAAACCTACAAATCTATCAACCAAACAGTCAATGCATGAGTCTTATTCCAAACAACATTATCCCACTAAATCCATACATGCCAAATGGGAATATACCAAATACAAGTTTTCCAAACGTGAACATTTCAAATCCACACTTGGTAAACTTTGGGATAGATATGCTTGCAAATCAAACCAAGGTTGTTCAAAATCCCAGCAGTATATTGATAACTCCATGTAATGATCCAAGTCAAGGTAACCCCATGCAAAACCAAAGTTACCTAAATCAAGGCAATATGATTCCTAACCACAACAATGTTCAAATTCAACCTATAATGCCAAATGAAAACATCACACCGAATTAGAGAATTATCCAGAATCAACTTGTCCACAATCCCAAGAAAACACCACAAGGATGCATTCCAATTCTTATCACTCTACAACCAACTCAACCATATCAAAGGTGTCAAGATCAAAATCAAGATCAAATTTTGTAGGATACAATTGCTTCACTTGCCAAAGTAGTTGATCCATTGCGCTAAGAGACATCTCCACCCCAAAATCAGTACACTCTTCCATTGGTTGAACCATGTCATCAAAGCATTGAGTTGTTTCCACAATCACATCAAGAACAATATCTCCAATGTCAAGAAATTGGATATCAGGATCAACGACATCAAAAAAAACCTCAATCACCACATCTCCACAATCAATCGCTACAAGGTCAATTTGAGGTATGAATCCCACAAGGTAGCAAACGAAAATACACACCACTTGGGGAACCAATCGAATTGTTCATGCAATGGTTGATACGAGAAAATCTCATCAAAATCCCCATTTATGTGAATTATCAAGAGCCCATGGTGAAACCACTAGGGTATAATGAGAAGCACTTTTGTGATTTTCACAAAGTAAAGGGACACACAACATCAGATTGTATTCGACTCAAAAATATCATCCAAGACCCGATTGATAGAAAGCTAATAGCTATTGGGGATAATAATCAGAATTCAACCACTAGCAATAGCATTAACAATCTCTCCTCCACACTTGTTGAAAATGATGATCAAAATCAATCCATTAATGAGCACTATGAAGATATGTCTACCCCATCCATTGACCAAATCAACATTCATCAAGAGCCACTTTTTAGTGATCTATTTTAAGATGTGTTAACATTATTTGATCCTATTGAAATAATCCACGATCCATCAACCAATGATCATATTGAAAATGTCTCTACATTGCCTTATGACTTAGAGGATATATCTCAAGAATGTATTCTAAAGCATGATCAAAATCTTCCATCAAGGTCTAGCAATGGTCCCTCCCAAGGCATATTGACATCCTTTGACCTCATGATTATAGATAGTGAAGGAATCCTTAGAGATCAAAAGGATATTGATCCACTTCCCATTCCTAATAACAATGTCCAAGAATCCCTTGTAGACAATCCATCCTTTGATATTGACCCATGTCAAGAACTTGATCCAAAGCATGTCAAAAGAAATTCCAGAATTAGTCAAGATCAAGAATTCGTATCTCCAAGATACTACAATGATCTAATGAGCACTCTTCTAGCTATACAAGATGTCACAAATGATCATATCCATATAGCACATATTCCTCCACCTACCCGTTATATGCTTTCTCTGGATGAAAATGTGGATGATCTTCATTCAAAACAAGAGTCTCATACTCTTTACGTCATTACCAAGGAACCAGAGTCTCCTACTCTTGACATTTGTGCAAAAGACCAAAATGTAGAAAAATCTGGACATCGAGCATAAATAGATCATGAAGAAGGCTCCTACAAAAGTTGTGAATTAGAAACATCCTGTGAAATGAATCATGAGGAAGAATTTTATAGTGAATTTTTAACATCCTTCAAAGAAGCATTAAAATATGATATTCCAAAAAATAAAGCTAAAGATACCAATCAGGCATTCATCCCACATATGAAGGATCCTATCACTTATAAACTTGGATCACTTACCTTTCTTAGAGCAAGCTATCTCATCAATGAAGAAGTTAGTACCTTTGAAGATTCACCATAGAGTAGAGAAGGATTAGCACCTTGTTTCCAAGGTAAATCATATCCGATTGCAAATAAATTTTTACAGTAGATGAATTATCAAGGAAGAGGATTAGTCCTACATGGATAGGGTATCCTAGAACCATTGCAAATTGTTGGAAATCCTAAGCATCAAGGCCTTGGCTATTCGATAATCAAGGGATATAAACATATCAGTGATACCTCTACAAAATTGGGGGCAATTTTTTCATTAGAAAATATCAACATAAGGAGCACTAAGAGTCTTTATGATGAAACCAATGCCAATACTACAACCCGCCATGTGATGAATCTTCATCCACCCATCACCCCATCCATGAATTGGGACCAACATCAAAAGAAAGATTTGAATCAGAGCACGAAGAATGCCATCAAAGAAAAAGAAGTACTGAAGCATGGAGGACAAATCAAATACATATGGATACCAAGGAATATAAAGAAATACTATCCCTATCAAACTCCATTAGTCAAAGAAACTAGGGGGCGGCATAAAAAAGGGGAAAGTATCCATCAAATATGTCCACAAAGGAAAAAGCATGCTTCTCAAGTGACATACAAAGTGTATCAAGTAGTTGGTCCTAATTCCACACACACTTTCGTATCCATCCATAATTGCTCATCTTCCCAAGTTTGGAGAGTCAAAGGTTCCAAACTGTCAACCAATCCATATTTTATTCCTAAGCACACTCCACCATCCACACCTCCATGCATGATATCCAATTCTCACATTGACCATGTGTTGGCAATGACTCTTCATCATAAGGATTTAGAAGGCACTTTATCACGATATGCGCACAAAGACAAAGTTAACTTCAGTATCAGCAAAGTAGATCAGGAATCTCGAAAGTTACTTTCAAGTGCATGTATCTTAGCAAGGAAACTTCATCAAGCAGGATATTGATGGCACATTAAGAAAAAAAGATCAATGTCAGTAGTACCAGGTGATTCAACATCAGCTTAAAATCTCTCAAAAAATACCAAAAAGTATAAAAATCAGAAAAAAATAAAAAATCAGAAAAAGGATTGAAAATAGTAAAAACAAAAATATTTCTTTAGCAAAAACCATTCATGTAGTGCTTTGGATAGGTACCATGATGAAAACCTGGCAAATAGGCGTCATGTGCAGAATCAAGCATCTGCACGTGCTAGTTCAGTTGAAAGCATCTTATCGCATCCATAATAAAGCCAACATTCGAGCCATATCATCTCTTCATCCATGACCTATTTATCCAACCTATTACCATCTATCTACCTTATCTTGATCTTGATGAAGGTTCGGTATGAAATTCACACGTGTTTATTGTAAACATCTTGACATGGGTCATTTTCATTGATCCCATCCTATCCAAATGTTATCTGAGCCTTGAAGCATTATCTGAATGAGAATTCCTCTATTCAAACACCTTATCTTGTCACAATATAATCCTTGCAATCCTTTACATGCTTACTGTATCTATCCACACATCCATTCAAACATCCACCCATGGCATTCCATATATTGCTAGACACTGGGGGTAGATATTTGCATCTTGCTTCGGGAATAAATCTTGATCTATGTCCTCCAACTTATGAAGTGGTATGAACATTGACAAACATAAAAGAAAATTGATCAAAGCATTTGTGAGCCAAAAATCCAAATCACTAGCCCATGGCATATTTTGATGAGATGGCATTCCTCATCAAGCTTTATCTTTCATCGAACATCAATCCAAATAATTCATATTAGTCGCATCTAATGTGTACTTCATCATCACATCAAATCATCAAAACAATTTTTTTTCAAATCAAGCTTCATCAATCTTGATCAATCGAATCCAATCAATTATTAGCTTGTTTGACTTAACACACTTAGTCAAACCACCCTCTTGTGTACGATTTTACTCTAGGATAACACAACTTCCTAGAGTTTACAAGTGCATTATCATCTTATTTGACTTAACACACTTAGTCAAATTATCCAGTCAATTATCACCTTGTTTGACTTAACACACTTAGTCAAACCATCCGCTTATGTAAATGTTTACTCTAGGATAACACAACTTCCTAGAGTTTACAAGTGCATTATCACTTTTTTTTGACTTAACACACTTAGTCAAACTATCAATCCATTAATCCAATCGATCAACATTAAGCTTGGTTTTCAAAAAAATCCCAAAGCAGAGCACTAATATCATATCCATATCCAAATCATCAACATCATGCGAAAATTCAAAAACATTCAAAAATCCATCAAAAAAATCCAAAAACATCCAAATCATTCAAAATCCAAAACAGCTCAAAAAGTCAGAAAAAACAAAAAATAGAGTCATCGGTTGAACTATGTCGTCTTTGAGCTTGAACGTAGGCAAGGTTGATCTTTGATCATCCCCCGAGACACCCTAGGTTAGTCCTTTAGGCTTCCATCACAATGGCAATCTGTTTTCCCATCTAGTTTACATTTTAGGTTAGTCCTTTAGGCATCTGTCGCAATGGCAATCCATTTGCCCATCTAGTTTACATTTTAGATCAGCCCTTTAGGCGTCCATCGTAATGGCAATCCATTTGCCCATCTATCTCATCAGTATTCAATTCAATTATTATCCAAACTACGTTGTCTTTGAGCTTAAACGTAGGCAAGGCTATCCTTGATTGGTCCGCGAGACACAAAATCCAAAAAAAAATCATAAATCTCATAGAAAACCCAAAAACATTGGAAAATCCCAAAATCAAAACAGCCTCAAAACATTTCAAAACATCCAAATATCTGAAAAACCCAAAATGGTGCACTTGTCTCATCTCGCTTTCACCCGCAATAATCATCATTCCTAATAAATCAATCGTCGCCTTCATCCTTTGGTGAACAAATCTGAAGCAAGGCAAGTAGGTTCTAAAGTTAAAGCTTAATTGGCAAAGTCTCAAGTTTAGATCAGTGAGTCAGTAGGTTGATCAACTCGAAGTATCAATAGCTTATCATCCAATCAAATCACATCAAAACCCTGATCACAACATGTCTTAGGAATGTGACCTTCCAGGGATGGACATCAACATCAGGTATCACCTTAGTTTAGCCTTGACTAACGATACGAAGAACATTAGCTTGTTTTTTTACTTTATCTTGGTATTTTTGACTTATCTTATTCTGCGCTCATTCCAAGGACCTCTCGATGATTCCTAAATAGAACAGGTTTAGAGAGAAAGAAATGGGGCAATGATCAATATCTTTTTATCTGCTGTACTTGTTGGATATTCTTGTAAAATAACTTTGTCATGCATACTTTTTTTTTTTTGTAGGAAGAATGTTTTAGGTGTCTTGTTGACCACATAAGAAGGCTTTCCTTTTTATGTTTTGGCCCGAGATGTCTAGAATATCTGAACTGCATTTTGAATAAGGTTTTGTTTGTCAAGTGTGAACAATAGTACTCCTATCTATTTGATGATTCAAAGTCCATCGCACTAGTCACAACACCATCCTCATTCTTAATCAATTGATGCATCACACCTATGGGCAGGTGCATGGAAATGGGTACCAATTCCATGGACACCCTAAAAGAAAAAAGTTGAAAACCATAACGCGAGTGCGTTATAACATGCTCGCGTTATGTCTTCCATTAAACCTAGGAAAGTTCTCGGCGGCTACAACTACAAAGACATAATGCGAGTGCATTATAATGTGCTCACTTTATCAACTGTTAAAAGCAAAAAAACAAACGCAAATCTCTCATTTGCATTTCAACTGGTTTTTTTGTTGCACTCGCAGCCAAAAAACCCAGAATATCGCACTCGTGTTCTAGGAGGATAATTTCTTCACAATGATGGCGCCACGATGAGGAGGAGCTATAAGAGGTAAGGATTCTATGGTTTTTGTTTTGAATTTGTTAGTTTTAGGTTGAATTTGATATTTATTTGTTTGAATTTTTAGGAGATGCAAATCAACCTGCAAACCCTCAAAATCCTCAATAGGAAGACCAACCAAATCCTCAAGATCAAAATCAACCACAACATCACCCTCCTCCACCAATCACTCAACCCCCTCCTGGCACTCAACAAAATTTAATGAGTGAATTTGAGGATTTGATCAATAGGTTGAGTGATCCAAATGGTTCAACCACAGAAAGAATGACCCTAGAAAATTCATTAAAAGATATGTTAACAAAGGTAGATTCAATTAGCAAACAAATAACTAGATGGGAAGATAAGAGACAGGAAGCTAGGGACTATTATGCAAATAAACTATCATACAAGGATGTGAAAGATTTAAAAATTAAAAAGGTGATATGTGCTCATTATTCACTGACCCACGCACAAATCAAAATCTTACCCTCAATGCAAAGAGGTTTCCTATCCATTGGTGCCACCACGAATAGATGAAGGAGTGGTTTTATGATAGGTGGTACATGGTCTTCGATTACCCACCATGCAACAATTGCGAGGTCCCGCAATATTTCCTTAGGAAACTATATAGTGAGTTCATACTGAACAAAATCCCAAATTATTTTGATATGAGGGATTTCTAGGGGAGAGGTGGGGGGTCAGCTCAGGATAGACCTTGTGCACAGCCGGATCCTACTTGAAAAGGTAGACAAGCTCTCGCTAGGCCACCTCATGAGCACATTGTTATGCCTTCCTTCGTGAAGAAAAGTGCTGACGTAGAGACATTGTAGGCAATCAACACTTTGAACCAGAGTGTCATCCATCATACTAGCCCTATTCTACAATGTCATCCAGGGGAGTCTTCTAGTGGTGGCCTTCGAACACATGTGTGTCAATCTTGCAGGGCTACTTGTTCACATGACCCCACCGACCCTCAGAAGACTGGTACATAGGATCCGTTTGCAACTATGGAGATGGAGAGGGCAACTGACATTTTGCATGAGGCATATGGAATTGATAGTCAGGTAAAATTTATTGCATTTATTCATTGAATTTAATTTATTAAATTTCGATTTTGAAATGCAAGATTAACTAAATTTTTTTTATGATTTTAATAAAATTGCAGGGTCACAGTGTTGAGACTGGATACACCGGCCCCCACCAACCTATTTTTGCAGTACATTTATCACTAGGGTATGTAACTAGTAAACAATTATAAGTTTATTGCATATTAATGGCATTATTTTACGAATGGTAATTTAATATGCAATTTTGGATGTTGGATAGATTAATATTGGAGGTTTTGATGGAACACTTCCCAGTGGTAGTGGATTTACTCAAACCTTCACGAAGGTAATAGAATAAAGAGTTTAACTAATGAATCAAGTACTTAATAGATTTGTGTAGATTATACATGCACATCGTTGATTACGTTGAATAATTTGTTGTTTTATTTTTAGTTGTTGCAAGACAATACACCTCCAAATGTGACGAGGGCAATGGATATTGGTGTGACATCTGCTATACAATCCTCGATGGCTCTGAGAGAAAAGGTATGAGGCAAATTAGTAAATTTTAGTTTACATTAGTTCTTATAGATGTTAGTTAGTGAAAAATCAAACCATTATTGATTCACGTAGTTTTTTTCTATTTGTATGGTTTATACAGGGCTTGATCATGCCTAAGCATGGGTGTGAAGATATTTCCCTCATGGATAGAGATCGTGAGATACCTGTAAGTGATTATTTTGTCAAATATATCATTTTTTATAATGTAATTTCTATATATTCATGTCTTTACTTCTTATTGTAACAGTTAAAACTTCACCATGAACTAAACCCTAGGAGGAGTAGCAGGAGCATTCCATGAGTGTAGTAAAAATGAGTGACAGACCTATCACCATCCGAGCGAAAAGGAAAGGGAAAGATTTATTTCCTGTGTATGGAGAGCAATAACTTTTGATTCTAGAGTCCTTTGTTGTATGCTTGCATGGCAGTTTTGTACATATTTTTTATTGGACATATTTGACATTGTATGCCTAGATGGCATTCTTGTAAGCCTATATGGCTATTTTGTACATATATTTCATACTTATATCGACATATATTTATGTATGCCTACATGGATATTTGGTTAATACAAATATCTTTTATCAATGCCTGTCCATATTTACATTCTAAATTGATGGTTCAATAGATATGAGTTACGTGTATTGAAGTGTATACTTTACAACTTACGTGTGTACTTTTTGACTTACATGCATTCAAGTGTATACTTTGTGGATTATGTGTTTTCATGCATATACCTTGTATTCGTGCATATAATTTGTTTTAATTTATGTATACTATGTATTCGTGTGTATACTTTTTGAGGCTTACATGTTTTTGAGTACTTATATTTCCCTTATTGACATGTACATATTTGACCTATTCACTTGTATAATTATTAATTGGTTAGCCCTAGTATTGATCTATGTCATCCTCAATGCATGTTCCTTGAGATGGAGTAAGTACACCCTCAAGGTCAAAAGGAGTATCACATGCATTCTTTGTAGGCTCATTTTGGTAGTGAAACCAAAAACCTCTCACATCATTGAAATGATTTTTTTTTCCTTTATAGCAGGTTTGAAGCCATTATCATTCTCCATCAGTTCTTCATGTATCCACTCCCCATTAATGGTTGTCTCATGACCTTCATGAAACCAAGCACTTATTAAGAGGTAAGGATTCTATGGTTTTTGTTTTGAATTTGTTAGTTCTAGGTTGAATTTGTTAGTTTTAGGTTGAATTTGATATCTATTTGTTTGAATTTTTAGGAGATGCAAATCAACCTGCAAACCCTCAAGATCAAAATCAACCACAACATCAACCTCCTCCACCAATCACTCAACCCCCTCCTGGCACTCAACAAAATTTGATCAGTGAAATTGAGAACAACAAAAAAAAATTGAGGATTTAATCAATAGGTTGAGTGATCCAAAAGGTTCAACCACAAAAATAATGACCTTAGAAAATTCATTGAAAGATATGTTAACAAACGTAGATTCAATTAGCAAACAAATAACATGATGGGAAGATAGGAGGTAGGCAGCTAGGGAATATTATGCAAGTAAACTATCATACAAGCATGTGAAAGATTTAAAAATAACAAAAGGTGATTTGTGATCATTATTCACCAGCCCACGCACAAATCAAAATCTTACCCTCAATGCGAAGAGGTTTCCTATCCATTGGTGCCACCACCAACAAATGAAGGAGTAGTTTTATGATAGGTGGTACATGGTCTTCGATTACCCACCATGCAACAATTGTGAGGTCCCACAATATTTCCTTAGGAAACTATACACCGAGTTCATATTGAACAAAATCCCAAATTATTTTGATATGAGGAATTTCTAGGGGAGAGGTGGGGGGTCATCTCAGGATAGACCTGGTGTACAACCGGATCCTACGTGGAAAGGTAGACGAGCTCTCACTAGGCCACCTCATGAGCACATTGTTATGCCTTCTGTCATGAAGGAAAGTGCTGATGTAGAGACATTGCAAGCAATCAGCATTTGACCCAGAGTGTCATCCATCATACTAGCCCTATTTTACAGCGTAATCCAAGGGAGTCTTCTAGTGGTGGCCTTCGAACACATGTGTGTCAATCTTCCGGGGATACTTGTTCACATGACCCCACCGACCCTCACAAGACTGGTACGCAGGATCCGTCTGTAGCTATGGAGATGTAGAGGGCAACTAACATTTTGCATAAGGCATATGGCATTGATAGTCAGGTAAAAGTTAGTGCATGTGTTCATTGAATTTAATTTATTAAATTTTTATTTTGAAATGGAAGATTAACTAAAAATGTTTTATGATTTTAATAAAATTGCAGGGTCACAGTGTTGAGACTGGATACACCGCCCCCCCGCCAACCTATTTTTGCAGTACACCTATTGCTAGGGTATGTAACTAGTAAACAATTATAAGTTTATTGCATATTAATGGCATTGTTTTATGAATGGTAATTTTATATGCAATTTTGGATGTTGAAAAAACTAATATTGGAGGTTTTGATGGAACACTTCCCAGTGGTGGTGGATTTACTCAAACCTTTACGCAGGTAATAGAAGAAAGAGTTTAACTAATGAATCAAGTACTTAATAGATTTGTGTAGCTTATACATGCACATCGTTGATTATGTTGAATAATTTGTTGTTTTATTTTCAGTTGTTGCGAGATGATACACCTCCAAATGTGATGAGGGAAATGGATATTGGTGTGACATCTACTATACAATCCTCGATGGCTCTGACAAAAGAGGTATGAGGAAAATTAGTAAATTTTGATTTACATTTTTTGTTATAGATGTTAGTTAGTGAGAAATCAAACCATTATTGATTCACGTAGTTTTTGTCTATTTGTATGGTTTATATAGGGCTTGAGCACGCCTGAGCATGGGCATGAGGATATTTCCCTCATGGAGAGAGATCGTGAGATGGCTGTAAGTGATTATTTTTTCAAATATATCATTTTTTATAATGTAATTTCTATATATTCATGTCTACTTCTTATTGTAACAGTTAAAACTTCACCATGAACTAAACCCTAGGAGGAGTAGCAGGAGCACTCCACGAGCGCAGCAAAAATGAGTGACAGACCTATCGCCATCCGAGAGAAAAGGAAAGGGAAAGATTTTATTTCCAGGGCATGGAGAGCAATGACTTTTGATTCCAGAGTCCTTTGTTGTATGCCTGCATGGTAGTTTTGTACATATTTTTTATTGGACATATTTGACATTGTATGCCTAGATGACATTCTCGTAAGCCTATATGGCTATTTTGTACATATATTTCATACTTATATTGACATATATTGATGTATGCCTACATGTCTATTTGGTTAATACACATATCTTTTATCAATGCCTATCCATATTTGCATTCTAAATTGATGGTTCAATAGATATGAGTTACGTGTATTCAAGTGTATACTTTACAACTTATGTGTATACTTTGTGACTTACGTGCATTCAAATGTATACTTTGTGGCTTACATGTTTTCATGCATATACCTTGTATTTGTGCATATACTTTGTTTTAATTTGTGTATACTATGTATTTGTGTGTATAATTTTTGAGGCTTACGTGTTTTTGAGTACTTGTAATTCCCTTATTGACATGTACATGTTTGACTTATTGACTTGTATAATTATTAATTGGTTAGCCCTAGCATTGATCTATGTCATCCTCAATGCATGATCCTTAAAATGCAGTAAGAACACCCTCAAGGTCAAAAGGAGTTTCAAATGCATTCTTCATAGGCTCATTTTGGTAGTGAAACCAAAAACCTCTTGCATCATTGAAACGAAAAAAAACATTCCTTTATAGCAGGTCTAAAGCCATTATCATTCTCCATCAGTTCTTCATGTATCCACTCCCCATTAATGGTTGTCTCATGACCTTCATGAAACCAAGCACTTATCTCATTCGTGATAGAAGAAATGTATGAAGATTTATCTTCCTCCTTATGAACCATTCATTATCGTGAGAGATAGGTTCTTGTGAATCACTACTAATGAGTCATGGATCAATGAGTTTGACTTGTAAAACTACACGATTGAATCCTGATAGCAATATCACAATATTTATGTATCTAAATGTGTTATTTCCTTCAACTAAAATTTTGCTTATACTTATGTGATTCATGTATGTTTGTGTATGGGATCATAGTCATTTCTATTTGATGATGGTATTGTGTCTTTAAGGTTTATTTATTAAAGGGTGTATGAAACAAGTTTTAAATCCTTACAAATCTTTTGAATTTCTTAGGTTTTTCTATTTGTCGAGTCTGGGCTTCGAGCCCGAGTCCAAGTCAAAAAATGGCTTGTCAAGTTCAAGGCGAGTCCTAGTCTTGTAACATTGGTGTGAACACATCGAGGAATAATGTATATGTCGATGAAGAGAGAACCCATCCTTGTTTCCAAAAAAACCATGGTATAGATATGGTTGGTCGAGATAAAAAATCACTCTCCTGGATAGTTCAAACCATAATCTTTCATGGCTACAAACAGACCTTCATTATGTGTGTTCTTGATCCTACTGAAGAAATGGTGGAACATGTTGTAGATCAAATATTGCAACCCTAAGTCCACAAGAAGGTTACTTGTCTTGATTTCCACAAATGTCTTTAAGATGTTCATCCTTCTTGAGTAATGTGAACTATTGATGTTATCTAGATCTTTGAAACTATCAGCAATCATGTGCAATACTGTAGAAGCTAGAGCTATATCTAATACTACAAATGACTGCTCAATGGAATCCTGATAGAAATATCACAATTTGACACATTGTAGAAAATACCTCCTACTTATCAATTGATGAGCTAAAGGGGCTCTATAAGGAATGTTTCATAAGGCACAACACTTGCTGAAGGTTTTTCAAATGGGGTTGCAAGCTAAGTGGGCTTAACCTTGAGGAAAAAACTTTGTGGTTAAGCGCTTGAGTTGGAGTATACTGGAATAGGTGACCTCCCAGGAAGGCCTAGTGCCTCACCTCTATGAGCATCACTTAGATGCAATGAGTGCTAAGTCGGCCATTCAATATCATTTCAAATTTGTTACTTTAAGCAACTTACAAATTTGCAACTTAAGACTCCTCCAACCTAAGGGATCGATCCGGTGGATCATAGCTCAGAGCGATTCCACATGTTTCGGTGCAAAAGAGGACCATTCCTAGCCTAAACCTACTCATTTGGACATGTTGGAATAGTCTGCTTGGTCACACAAGTTGCAAAATGAAAGTTGCACCACTCTGCAACTTTGCACTGCTTGCGTTTGATGCTTTTTCCATCAAGTGAAAATCTGCCACCACTAGAAAACCACTCCGAGCTAGCCAAAACCGAGAGAGGTTTTTGTAGACAGGATCAACAAAATCCTATAGGATTAGACAAAAATTTTCTAAGCATTACGATATCTAAGTAATAGCATGTTGAATTTTGCAGCCATTTTGCACTTTGGACCCTTAAGGGATCGATCCAGTGGAACATAGCTTGGAGCAATTCCACATGTTTTGGTGTGAAAGAGGACCATGCCTAGCATAAAAATACCTATTTGGATGTGTTGGAACATTCCGCTTCATCACACGAATTGTAGAGCAAAAGTTGCACCACTTTGCAACTTTGCACAGCTTGAATTTGACACCTTTTCCATGAAATGAAAATTTCCTGCCACGAGAAAACCACTCCAAGATAGCCAAAACCGAGAGTGGTTTTTCTAGAGGGGTCCAATTCCTTTCTATAGGATCATATGAGAATTTTTAAGTGTCACCGTATCCAAGCAATAGCATGCTGAAGTTTGCAGCTATTTTGCACTTTGGACCCTTAAGGGATCGATTCAGTGGAACATAGCTCGGAGTGATTCCACATGTTTCGGTGTGAAAGAGGACCATGCATAGCATAAAAATACCTATTTGAATGTGTTGGAATAGTTTGCTTGGTCACATGAGTTGCAAAGCGAAAGTTGCACCATTTTGCAACTTTGCACATTTTCAATTTGACACCTTTTTCCATCAAGTGAAAATCTGCCACCATGAGAAAATCACTCCAAGATAGCCAAAATGAGAGAGGATTTTCTATAGGGGTTCAACTCCTTTCTGTAGGATTAGATGAGAAGTTTCTAAGTGTCACGGTATCCAAGTAATATCATGTTGAAATTTGCAGTTATTTTCCACTTTGGACCCTTAAGGGATCAATCCGGTGGAACATAGCTCAGAGCGATTCCACATGTTTCAGTGTGAAAGAGGACCATGCATAGCATAAAAATACCTATTCAAATGTGTTGGAATAGTCTACTTGGTCACATGAGTTGCAGAGCGAAAGTTGCACCACTTTGCAACTTTGCACAACTTGAATTTGACACCTTTTGCATCAAGTGAAAATCTGCCGCCACAAGAAAACCACTCCAAGATAGCCAAAACCGAGAGAGGTTTTTCTAGAGGGGTCCAACACCTTTTTGTAATATTAGATGAGAATTTTATAAGTGTCACGGTATCCAAGTAATAGCATGCTGAAGTTTGCAGCTATTTTGCACTTTGGACCCTTGAGGGATCGATCCGGTGGAACATAGCTCAGACCGATTCCATGTGTTTTAGTGTGAAAGAGGACCATGCCTAGCATAAAAATATCTATTCGGATGTGCTGGAATAGTCTGTTTGGTCACACGAGTTGTAGAGCAAAAGTTGCACCACTTTGCAACTTTGCACAACTTGAGTTTGACACCTTTTCCATCAAGTGAAAATCTGCCACCACGAGAAAGCCACTCCAAGATAGCCAAAAATAAGAGATATTTTTATAGAGGGTTCCAGCGCCTTACTATTGGATTAGATGAGAATTTTCTAAGTTTCACGGTATCCGAGTAATAGCATGTTGAAGTTTGCAGCTATTTTGCACTTTGGACCCTTAAGGGATTGATCTGGTGGAGCATAGCTCGGAGTGATTCCATGTGTTTCGGTGTGAAAGAGGACCATGCCTAGCATAAAAATACCTATTGGGACATGTTGGAACAGTCTACTTGGTCACATGAGTTGCAGAGCGAAAGTTGCACCACTTTGCAACTTTGCACAACTTGAATTTGACACCTTTTCCATCAAGTGAAAATCCTCTGCCACGAGAAAACCACTCCAAGATAGCCAAAACCAAGAGAGATTTTTCTAGAGGGGCCCAATGCCTTTCTGTAGGATTAGATGAGAAGTTTCTAAGTGTCATGGTATCTGAGTAATAGCATACTAAATTTTGCAGCCATTTTGCACTTTGGACCCTTAAGGGATCGTTCCGGTTGAACATAGCTCAAAGCGATTCCACATGTTTCAGTGCAAAAAAAGACCATTCCTAGTGTAAAAATACTTATTCATATGCGTTAGAGCAATTAGTTTGGTCACACGAGTTGCAGAGCGAAAGTTGCACTAGTTTGCAACTTTGCACTACTTGAATTTGACACTTTTTCCATCAAGTGAAAATTAGCCGCCACGAGAAAACCACTCCAAGATAGCCAAAACTGAGAGAGGTTTTTCTAGAGGGGCCCAATGCCTTTTTGTAGGATTAGATGAGAAGTTTCTAAGTGTCAGGGTATCTGAGTACTAGCATGTTGAAGTTTGCAGCCTTTTTGCACTTTGGATCTAAAGGGATCGATCTGATGGAACATAGCTCATAGCGATTCTACGTGTTTTGGTGCCATGCCTAGCATAAACATACCTATTTCGACCTGTTGGAATAGTCCACTTGGTCACACGAGTTGCAGAAAAATGTGTACAAATTGTTTACATGACCTTTATATGACCTTTTCCACATTGTTTACATTTCAAAATTCAAAGTTTGCAAATTTTCCTACTCAAGGCATTTATAGAACAAGGTGCTACTACACCAAACATGAACTCCAACCTTACAATATTTGATTATATCTCATTATGTAATTAAATCTTATTACAATGCCTCTGGCACTTCGTTCTCTCAAATCTTTTACAATGTCACTCATACATTCAAGATTCTCTTTAAATGTCTACATCATAGGTGCTCATTATGAGGTTAACTTCAAATGAGTAACTTGAGATTCCCTTGCTAAGCTTCACATGCTCTCTTATAATGGCTTGAAATAAAAATTGAGATTCGGAAAAATCATCAAAATAAGTATGTTGCATTGCTTTTTTGGCTGAGATTCTCTTTGATGGCTCTTAAATAAGCATTTTCTGCAATGAAAGATCAATCAACCCTTAGTAGTTTACTCACAAATACGCAAAGTAAAAGAGAAAAATAATGAGCATCCAAAATGGAAATGAAATAAAAATAGATGGAAGGCACTTACAGATGTTGCATTGCTTTTCTGGTTGACATTCTCTTGGATGGCTCATATATCTGCATTTTTTGCAAGGGGACACCAATCACTGTAAAATAAGATGATAGCATTGGCATCAAATAAATTAATGTGCATAAAAGTATAAATTAATAAGAACCAATGTGCATATACTTACAAATTAATCCAAAGAACCATCTAGGTCTGCTCTACTCTTTATTGTGTCAAGTATTGCCTCATGGTTAGACTCACGGACCTTCCATAATGTCTTGTTCAAAGGTCTACCACCATATTTAGTCAAATGAACATTGGATGCCACGACAAGGTTCGAGTAATGAAGAATCATATGATGCATGTCAAAGTCCTGAAATAGCCAATGTTTAACAATTGAATGTGGGTACCTTCTAAGCCATGTTCCAGTAACCACAATTGATCCTGTAGGGTATTCGATGTTTTCTCCATCTATAACTGGGGCCTCCAATTTATTTTTGGTCTCAACACAATGACACAAGTAATAGTATGTTCCCTCTTCATTGTCTTCATCTGTAATAACTGCATAAACATGCCCTGCATTGATATGTGCAAAAAATATTTTCAAATTTGTCAACATTACAAATACAGTACAAAGTAAGATCTATCAATATGGAATTTCAACAACTAATAAAGTAGATATATCACCTCGTTGAACTAGATCTGATATGTGGTCAAAGTCGACCGATGATTCTATCTGTGTCAGTTCTAATGCCATCGGAGGGTGATACATGTGAAGTGGGCTAAGATAACTTGTGAACCATTTGTCAACCCACTCCCCTAACTCACAATCATTCCAGTCTTGCATTGTACATGAAGAACAAAAGCATGCCATCTTTCATGTATCGATACTCCATGAACCTGTATTTGAGCTAAGGAAAGAGTGTACCTCACTCGATCCTATTAGTATACAATAGTCTTCATATGGTGTAATGTTAGTATCATCCATCAACCAAAAAAATATATGAATTGAAGACATACCTAAATTACCTAGATGCATCAAAGCTTTACACCACTCGATGATTGATTTTGCATCTGTCAACTTTGCACTGTCTTTATACTTTAACTCTTCTCATGCTAATGCTCTTTTCACACATTCTCCTACACCATCATGCTCCCCCTTTCCATGTCCAGCCTCACAAAAGTTCCACATATGTTGAACACATGTAATGACATGCATCCTGCACAACCAATAGAACATGAGCGAGTTCTTGAACTGTGTTGCACAGTTATCAGACCATATTATATGTTGATCATATTCTATGCCCCTCAGAGCCAAACCACTATAGAACATATGGAAGCAACCTTGCACGAACTCTGGAGAATGTGTGTGATCATCACTAATGTAAAAGTGGTACTCCCTCAATACCTTCCTTTGCTCATCTATACTATCAGATGCATGAATGAATGTTATGTGCACAAATATCAAAACTTGTGTGGAGTGTAGTTCTCTATAAAGTCAACCACAAATACTATGCTTCCAATTGAAAAGGTGTCCTTTAATAGCTTGAACTGCGTGTCCAACCATCGGGCTCTATGGATATGCATTGCATACTCGGACAGTATACTTTCACAAAATGTGGTCATAAATTTGTACCCTAGAATCTTCTCAATAACCAAATCACACCTTTTTGCTTGAGACCCATCTTTTGAAGCATATGCCACTATTTAATACTTCCCGAACTCTACTAGTTTTTGTCCCACCTCATTTGTGCTTTCCATATGTTGACATACTGGCATATGCTGGAAGCTACCGCAATGCTCGCATGAACCATCCAAGCATGTTGTCCTATAGAATATCTGGCCATCCTCTATTTCACATAAATTTTTTGATAAGAACTCTCTTGAAGATTTTGGTGGGCCTTCTATGCCACAATCTTGCAAAACATCGTTAGTATGCAAATCTAAACATATAGAATGATAAACATCGTAATGGTTAGAAAATTCAATATGTAGTCTACAACAACAAGTAGTGCGTGTGTGATTTATCTTGACATAAAAAGGTTTAAGCAGTTCAAAAAATCTTTGAGAAATACTAATTTGTGGATAATCATTTTCAAATTTCTGAAAAAAATTGGGTTTGAGTCATATCCAAAAAATGCTTTGGATGTGGCTCACGATTCCAACTACCGATTCTCCTTCTTACCACATCCATTTGATTCAAAGATGGCCTTGTGTTACTCTTCCAATACTCTTCAATTAGTTCTCTCAAGGCTTTGACAACTTCTTTATCTTTTCGTGACAGTCTCCCCGAGAATGCCCATAATTCATTTGTATCAATGCCCTCAATTCTTTGCCGCCTTTGAATGGCTCTTGATAAAGTTTTTCTACTAATTCCCATTTTTTCAGTAGTCTTTTTAATTAGGCGAGCTCTCTTTGTTTGACAACTTACCAAAGTTGATGTAATGACACGTCAGGTGACATTACTATCCTTTGAGCATGAGGTCTTACCCACACTCTCATAAGCATCCATTAGATTCTTCACAATAGTTTCTTCATTCGATGCATTCGATGTTCTCAACCCAAGAGTCTTCATGATGTTCCTATACTTTACACCCCGCATCTTTTCAACAAATAGTTGACATCTTGCAGTCTCATTTAGCCTTTAAAAGAATCGTTCCCAAATCTTATCAGCATATCTTCTACAAGTGTGTGTTGAAATCTTACCTTCCATGTGTTGTAAAATCTCATCATCAATATTAATCAAATACTTTGGCTTTCTACGCAAAATTCTTACCTTCCATGTTGAAGGAGTGGTCTATGTAATGAACTTTTGACCTTATGTAGGGTATTTTGAAGATGTTTGATGCTTTGGAATGGTCTGGGAAGGCCCGGGTATAGGAGTTTCTATAAACCCTCCCTCTTTGCATTTAAAAATGGGGGTTTTTGTATTGGAAGCCTAGTTGAGCAGGTAAGGTCGTAAGACCTAAAAATTATCTTGTTTTGAGACCTAATTAAAGACTATTTTTAGGTTTGGAAGTCTGGTGTGAAGATCTAAGGGTAGTTCCTTTGTAAAATTGGCCTACTTGGAGGCCTAAAATAGTGAAAAAGGTTAGTTTTCTTAATTTTGTCCCAAAGGAGTCATGTGATGGGTTAAGGTATGTCTTGCAACTCTGAAATTGGTGCTACAATCATTCTTTTATTTTCTTGGTGTTTTCGAAAGTTTTGGAGTTAAGGGCCCAAAACTGGTTTTGCATAGTAATTAGATTCCAAGGGTGAAATTTGGGAAATAATGTTTTTGTTTTTTGTCCAACTTGGAGGAGTCTTGGTATTGCTCCATTATGCATTTTTAATCTTCTTAGATGGCTCTTGAAGGCAAATTGATATCTTCAATGGTTTTGGGTCCTCTAACTCTGCATCAAAAATGAGTAGCATAGTTTGAAGTGTGTGCATGGTTTAGGAGATACATGTGATAGTTTGTAGATGCTTGGCTACTAGTAATGTGGACAGTGAACAAAGGAACTAAGTTTGTGTGTAAGGGAAGACTTCTGCAAGGTTTATTTTTTGTTGTACTAACTCAAACAAAGATTTATTAAGCAAATAATGGTTTGGTTGTGCCTTAATAATTATAGTCTGTATTTGTAAACAATGGTGCCATTATGGAAGATTTAAGACAACTTATGAATGACATAATCATTGGTTGATTTTTTGAGGAGCCTAGTTGATTGTAATCAGTTATTTTCAATAGTTTCAAGGTGTTTTGAAGGCCCTTAAGGAATTGGGAACTCTTAATGCTAATTTGAGTATACGAATCAAATGTTTTGTGAAGGGTAATATAGTTGAATAAGTGTGTCAAGAAAGGTCTTGATTTCTTCCTTTGTACTACATCAGTTTGTGCAGAGGTATTGGAAGGTGTTTGGACCCTTCAGAGGAATGGGAGAGGCTTGGAGGTGTCTTAAAGGATGAATTTTGGTGAATGGTTCTAAATTTCTATAATTGGCAAGTGTATATAATTGTGTATATAATTTGGTAATTTAAAATGTGCATTGACAACGTAAGGTTATAATGACAAACAAAAATGAAAGCAATCCATAATAGAATGAAATAAAATTTGTAAAGACTTCACATACCTTAAAAACCAGACTTTCAAATGGAGGAGTTCAACACAATTATGTAGCCTTAGCTTCTTCTTTCTTCAAACTCCACAACAATTTGACTTGTTCAAAAGATTGTTCCTTTCCACACTTCAATTGTATATCAGTTTTCAATGGAATTCAAACTTCAATTGATATTATATGTCTTTCAACATGGAAACTCAACTATTTCATGCAAAGGTGGTAAAAAGATCATGGAAAAGGTGATGGAATATGAAAAAGATGCTTGCACACTTCACAACATCATCAAAAAGCTATTTTTTGTCGAAGCACATGTAGAACCAGGGGAATATGTAGACTATGGGCCTTCAAATCATGGGTATATAGAGTTTTTTACCTTTTTAGTGGAGTAAAAAATGTGCTCACGTTATAACGTGAGCATGTTATGTGAAATTTGGTTTTCTTAGTATATAGAGAGGGAGAGAGGGAGATAGAGAGGGAGATAGAGAGGGAGGGAGAGAGGGGAGAGTGGGAGAGAGTGGGAGAAGGGCA
>CM021102.1:692570787-692660550 GCA_007115665.2 Sequoiadendron giganteum
TAAACTCTCTACCCTAATCCCTCAACCCTCTTGACCCTTAAACCCTCAACTCTTAAACCCTTAAACACTCAACCCTAAACCCTCAACCCTCGACCCTAACCCCTTAAACCCTAAACTGTTAAACCCTTTACCCTCTACCCTCTAACCTCTACCATCAACCCAATACTCTCTACCCTAAACCCTAATCCCTCAACCCTTAATCTCTCAATACCTATAACCTCCACCCTATATATTGGACCCTCAACCCTAATCCCTTGACCTTATACCTTAAACCCTCAATCTTCAACCCTCAACCCTTAAACCCTCTACCCTTTACCCTATACATTAAACACTCAACCCTCAATTCTCAACCCTCAACCCTTAATCCCTCAACCCTCAATCCTTAAACCCTAAACCCTCTACCCCTTACATTGGACCCTGAACCTAATCCTTCAACCATGTACCCTCAAACCTATACCCTAAACCCTCTACCCTCAACCAAGTAAACCCTTAACCCTAAACCCTTAACCCCAAACCCTTCAACCCTAAACGCTTAAACCTTAAACCTTCTACCCTATACCCTCAACCAAATACCCTCTACCATCAAACCTATTCCATCAACCCTCAAACCTTAAACCCTAATATCCTAAAAACCATCAGCCCTATAGGTCCTCCACCCTAATCCCTCAACCCTATACCCTCAACCCCTATCACTTTCTCTCTATCTATACATCTCAGCTCTCCCTCGTTCCCTCCCTCCCACCCTCTCTAATTGTCTCTATCTATCGTCTCCCTCTTTCTGTGTACCTCTCATTCAATCAATCCCTACCACCCTCTCTCACTTCCTCTATCCATCTCTATTTATGTCCCTCCCACTCCATCCCACTCTCTCCCACTACCTCTCTCTCCCTCTCTCTCACGTCTCTTCCTCCCACCTCCTCTCTCTCTAAGGTCTCTCCCTCTACCAACCTACCTAGGTAACTCTCTCTTTGTCTCTCTCCCCTCTCTCTATCTATCCCTCCAACCCTACCTAGATAAGTCCCTCTCACTCCACCCCCCTCTTTCTCTACCTCTATCAAGTCACTCCCTCTCACACCCTCTCCCTCTCTCAGATCTCCCACTCACACTCCCTCTCTCTCCCACTCCCTCTCTCTCACACTCCATCTTTGTCACACTCCCTCTCTATCACACTCCCTCTCTGTCACACTCCCTCTCACTACCTATCTCTCAATTCTCTCCCTCTCACCCCCCTCACACTCTCAAGTCTCTCCCTTTTGCACCCTACCTACATAACCCTCTCTCTCTCTCTCTCTCTCCCTCAATTCTCTCTCTCCCACCCCCCCTCTCTCTTCCCTCTCCCTCAAATTCTCTCTCGGCTCTCTCCCTCCCTCTATCCCTCCCACCCTACCTAGCTAAGTCTCCCTCAATCCAACCCCTTCTCTCCCACTCCCTCTCTCTTAAACTCTCACTTTGACCCCCTCTCCATCTCTCTAGACTCTCTCTAAATTCTCCCTTCATCTAAAGACATACATAAATGCATACATACAAGCATAATACATATGTAAATATAATCTTACATCCATACAAGCATACATACATACATGTACATAAAAATATATCAACATGCCTTAATATATTAGCATTTAACATAAAGTAAGACATAAAGTGAATGCGTTATAACGCGCTCGCGTTATGTGCTAGTAGACATGTTCCCTGCAGAAGAAAAACCCATGTCAAAAGTGAGATATAACGTGAGCGTGTTATATCTTGCTTTGGGAATTATTGAACTTTAAGCTTGGTATTTGCCTTGGAATACCAACCAAAGGCTTGGAGTGCATTCCCAACGACCAGAGATATGTTTTTAAAAATTCCACCATATTTCTCATAATCGAGTTCGTGCTCATTGTCAGGATTGTATGTGGTTCAATATCAAAAAAATCGAGCACATGGGTAATGTTGGGTTATCTCTTAGGTATCCAACGATATAATTTTTTTCACTTTCTAAAAATGTTAAGTCTTTCATCCATGATTTATTTTATCTGTATTTCTTT
Organism: Sequoiadendron giganteum; assembly: GCA_007115665.2. Lineage (NCBI taxonomy): Eukaryota > Viridiplantae > Streptophyta > Pinopsida > Cupressales > Cupressaceae > Sequoiadendron > Sequoiadendron giganteum. Next base: position 692,572,818 of record CM021102.1, read on the forward strand.
ATTTTTCCAAACAACATTGTTTGGTTTTTTTTTCATTATAAATTAACCGTTCATCAAATTTTCAAATAAATTACATTTTTAAAAACTAGACTCCATTCTACAAAATTAAAAAAAAAAAAAAAAAAATCAATTAGTTTCCAAAATTTGTAGGGGTAGCACGGCCAAAATTATATTTTTCAGGATATGTCCACTTTGCAAATTAGTAAAAAATAAAATATTCTTTAAAAAATTATCAAAAAAATCATGCATCAACTACATACTGTTAGCTAACTTCTGACCGTTGCCATTTTAAAAATACTAAAAAAAAGTTCACCGTATGAGGGTCATACAAGAGTTGTTATGTTATGTTTTTCTAACAAAAACAACACCAATTTGTGTACATACCTCGTTTGAACCCTTTAATCTCAATCATTTTCAAAATAAATTAGTAGTTTAGAAAGTAGACTCAGAGTACTTGAATCCTTCTTTTTTTCCATCTCAAAATTCTGAGTCTATGTATCCTCAATTTCACGTCGAAGGTTAGTATTTCCTGATTTCAGAAAAAAGCTGTCCACTTAAGTCCCATTTTTGGGAACCATCTTTGTGCACTTACCCCTATGTGTGTTATCAAACATAAGGAAAGTTATGCTCTTTATCTCTCCCATCCCTTGATAAGCAATACATCATCATCAATCATCATCATATCTAATAAAGTCTCGACTACTAGTGGACTTGTTGGACTTCTATATTTTCTTGGATTCAAGGGTTGATCCCTCTCATTCTTATATCCTCTTTCATGCTAACAATGCATCCATCATACATCCACACTCTCATCTTGCATAATCATCTCATATCATCATAGGACAATATCATCCATCTCATGGGTATGTGCGGGATCATTATGGGCAAAAAAGTGGCAATATGATGGGTATGTGGCTGATGACTTTTTTTTTTACCTTAAATTGATGAAACAAAAAGGGTCTTTAAAGGATATTCTCAGATTTCCGCCAATATAAATTATGCTTTACTTTGAATTTAATAAATTATTATTATTCATTTTCTATTGAATTACGACTAAAGTGTTGATTTTTAGGCTGATTGAAAAACATCTATAGCTTTCAAATGGTATCATATTTTTTGAATCCAAAACATGCATCACATTCTATGCTTTGCATAATTTAAGAATAAAAAATAAAAAATTGAATTTCATGAAGTTTTGACCAAGTTAAGGTGGTTAGACATAGGAGTGTTTATATTTTTTGAAAGTTGTCATAAAAAAGTTATAATTAATTATTTCATTGGAAAAAAATTACGAAAAAATATGCATCATATTCGGACATGAGTCCTCAAATTATATCTAAAATTTTATAAAAAAATATTATCATTTTAATGTGGTCAGGGTGGTTAGACAGACACCTACTTCTTATTTTTCCCTAAAATTTAAGCACTACTATATTGAAATTTCAAATTTTCAACAAATAGATATAATTCTTTTGTAAATAAACCTAGTAATTTAGAAACTACATTAAATTTTCTACAAGTTCTATTCTTACATATTTTTTAAATAATATAGATAACTTATTCATATTTTTATGTCAAGATGCTTGACTTTGATTTTTCTAAATTTTTTGCCACTTAAGGGCCTGTTTTTTCCATGATGATCCTGCACATACCCTCATCCAATCTCACATGCATTGCATAATCATTTAAGATATTTAAAATAATATAGATTTGTTATTTTAAGCATCTTCCAAACATCTCATTTACATCATCATTATCATATAGATCATATAGTACAACCATGCATACATCCATTTTGAACCTCTTTGTCACAAGATTGACCTCAAATCAAATATTTTGCTCGATCTCTCCACGGGGCAATGTACTAACATACTTATTTTTGCTGGGGCATTCGAAAAAATAAAATAAAAATTAATTTCGATGTCGGCGGCATCATTCTTTGAACCAATGCAACAAGTAAATTGCTTCAAAAAGGGGAAAAATGTAGATAGGTAAAATAATCAGCATCATGCATCCCGCTCTAATTAACATCCAATTCTACTATTAATCAATTAAAATAATTTATTGATTAATTCCCTATCTTCATCGTATTTAATTAATTCCTTAAGTTATTCTTATTTGATTCAATAAATCAAAATGATTTAAATCAAATATCAAACCCCTAAAATATTCCAAGTTAATTAATCTGAATTAATTAACCTCTAAACATAATCACCCATTCTCCAGCTTTTGACTCAACTTGAGTCAAATATAAACTCTTAACTAACCCACCCCATTTGCACCAATAAATCATTTAATTGGTTTATTATTTCATCTAATTTCTTTCAAAAGGGCATCAAGATGGAATATTCTTCAAATTTGAATCTTCCCTCCACATGACTTGTCCATCCAACAAAGCACTAAATTCTCTTACACATTCTCTTACACATCTCTTACACAAGTAAACTTAGCATTTAATTCACCTTTCATCCTCCCTAAACATGTCATTTCATGAAAATTCAAATTTCAAATTGGCACATTGGCCAAAACTTGCATAGCCCTCATCTTCTCAAATCTTGACAAGTGGCATCTTGTCATTGGCTTATGAATGATCCCACATTCATCAAAATCTCTCGCTCTTCTAACCTTGAATCTATGAAAGCAAGGCATTTCAACAACAACCTACAACACAATTTGAGAACAACACAAAATTGATGCACAATCACATGCATTTGTATTATCACTATCAGGTATGTGCAGAATCATCATGGAAAAAACATGCCCTTAAGTGGCAATAAAATTCAAAAAAACTGAGTTAGGCAACTTGATGTAAAAATTTGAATAAGTTATCTACATTATTTCAAAAATATGTAAGAATAAAATCTATATAAAATTTAATGTATTCTCTAAACTACTAGGTTCATTTAAGAAAAATAAAATCTATTTGGTGAAACTTTGAAATTTCAATGCAGTAGTACTTAAATTCAGGGAAAAAATAAGAAGTAGGTGTTCGTCTAACCACCCTAACCACAATAAAATGATAATATTTTTTATAATATTTTAGATATAAGTAGGGGATGCATGTTCGGAAGCATATTTTTTTGTAATTATTTTCCAAATAAATAATTAATTATGATTTTTTTATTAATTTTCTAAAAAAATATAAAAACTCGTATGTCTAACCACCTTAACTTGGTCAAAACTTGATGAATTTTTGTATTTATTTTTAATCCTATAGTATGTGAAGCATAGAATATGACACATATTTTGGATTCAAAAAATGTGATACCATTTGAAAGTTATAGATGTTTTTCAATCAACCTATCAATCAAGACATTAGTCATAATTCAAATAGAAAATGAATAATAATTATTGATTAAATTCAAAATAAAGCATAATTTATATTGGTGGAAAGTTGAGAATCTCCTTTAAAAACCCTTTTCGTTTCATCAATTTTGGGTAAAAAAAGAGTCATCAGCCACATGGGTCATCATATCATTTAGATATCGCCACTTTTTGGCCCATCATGATCCTGCACATACCCTATCATCTTGGAAATCTTTCTTATCAAGGATTGGGAAAGGGGTACTTCCTACACAACAAAGTGGCACCAATCCACTATGAGACAATTGTTTTATTCATCTTTTTGCATTGTTTGACATGATTCTATATTTCATAGGGATGTTGAGTTTGTTGATTTAAACTAACTAGTGCTAACAACATGAAATGGTTTAAGTCTCTCATGCATATTTTAACATCTACAGGAACAAAGGCCAGTATCACACGGTTGGCTCTGACAAGAAGGGAAACAATGGTCTTTCACCGAAATGGTGCGAAAGGTCATGTCCTTTGAAGCCACCCCACGTATTCATGCAATTCTGTTGTAGAGAGGAAAAGTATGCCATGGGAGATTCATGGGTATTGATGTTTAGCTGACTCGAGAAATGAGTGCACTGTAAGGGGGAGCCTATGTGGTCAAGCATCTAATCATCCACATTGAATATGCGCAGCTGGATTTATCCAACTGGCAACCCAACAAATATCATATTTTTAGCCTAGGGTTGTGCATGTTACTAGAATCAGAATGCTTTGGTTTGCTCTAAAACATTGAAAAACAAACACTCATAGAGAACTTCAAAATTTCAAACCCTTTGGAGGAAACAAATATCCTTTGATGAGTCTAAGTACTCTTGCTTGCCCTAGGGATTCTATCCTTAGAGGTTTCTAAGTACTTGGGTTTAATCATCATTTGTTTTCATTAAAGTCAACTTAGGGAACTATGTTCTTGAAACGCTTATTTTCACATAACTGACCTTCTGGAATGAAAAGGAATTGAGACATAAAAATTTAGTTTGAAATCTTAATCAAAGAACTATTTGTGGTAAAAAGAATTCATTAAGCAAAGATAAAGACAGTTGACTCCACACATGTGTTCTTTGAAATTATTTCCCAGAAGATCAAAATTCAGAAACCCAAGTTCAAAAGTCTTAGTCCAAAAGCTCTCGAGGAGCATCTTGAAAGACTTCTCAAAGTTAGATAAAGATTGGTCTACAAATTTTACAAGAAAGCTTCAAGAAACAACCCTGACTTGTATGAGTTCTATTATCAACAAAATCCTGTGCTTTTTGAAAGGTTTGTTTTTCTCACATAGAAAGTCAAGCGTGTTCTTAAAATTTGAGGCCTTGTAAGAAAGAGTGTTATCTAGGTCAAGTCTAGTATCAAATTCAATCACTCTTATCCACCTATCAAACCATCAAAATCAGTCAAATTCCACCTCACCAACAACTCCTTTAAACTTTGTAAACATCTTTTATGCTAAACTTCTAGGAAAAATCAAATCATTTTGTTTGACTTAACAGACCTAGTCAAACCATCATCTTATGCACAAGTTTACTCTAGGATAACACAAATTCCTAGGGTTTACAAGTTCATTATCACTTTTTTTGGCTTAACACACTTAGCCAAATTATCAAATCCATAATCACTTTGTTTGGCTTAACATACTTAGCCAAATTATTGAATCCATAATCACCTCATTTGACTTAACAGACTTAGTCAAACTGTCCTCTTATGTACAAGTTTACTCTAGGATAACACAACTTCCTAAAGTTTACAGGTGCATTATCAATTTTGTTTGACTTGACACACTTAGTCAAAATATCAACCTATCACAATCAATCAAATCAAGCCCTAAAATTTAAGCATTTCCTTTAAAGAGTTTCATTCATCTATGTCACTCATCTTTCGTTTATCTCATCCCCATCATCTCTTTGGTCCTTGAATTATCCTAAGTTCTTCACTTCTTCGAACCTAAGGTTTAGACCATTCTAAGGGGTTAGAGGTTCATCTTTTACATTCCTAAAACTCGATCTCAACACAAGAAGAATATGGAGCAAAATAAAGAAAAATCCATTTCAAGTGATCTAATTCAAACCGAAACAACATCCAAGCCGAAAATAACAATTGATCTCCCAATCAATCCTCCTCAAATGCCTCAAAATTCTCAGGAGGAAGGCCATATAGAGGACATCACTGACAGTGGGATGAAACAATCAAAAATTCTAGAAATGATGCAAAACCCTGAAAACCACCGAATTGTCAATACCATGCTGAAGTTGTACCCATCCCAATACATGTTAGAGTTAGCAAAAGAAGGGGATAAAATCCCTTTTGACTTTGACGTAAGCACTATTTTGGAGAGCTATCTCGGTATCATGCTCTCACTCACATCCACACTTCCAATTCAAAATTTCACTCAAGACATTCCCCAGATCATTTCATCTATCGCTTCAACCCCGCCGGTTGTTAACAAGGGAAGTTCCATGTTTCACGAATTTCAAAAAAATTACCTTGTGAACAATCGAGGATTGAATGTAGGCACTACATCAGATCAATCCATCTCAGTAAATCCATTACACTCTTACATCCTGCTCATGTTTCATGATCATACCAATTCCTCCTCATTTCATGCAACACCGGATTATCCTCTGGACCCGCAAACCTCTTTTCCTATCTCACAAGGAGAAGATGACTTGTGTGGAATAGGGGGAATCTTGGATCCATCATCATCACTTCCAAGGATTGCACCATTAGTCTTTCAACCACTTCCACCCCTACCACTCACATCTACATCATCACTCGGGTTGGGTCTTCCCCCTCTTCCTGCCATCGACCAATCAAATCAAAGCACCTTATCAAATCCACTAGTTGTTTCATTTGTATCGCAACAATAGATGTCAACTATCCAAGAAAACATAGTGATCAATGTATCCACCATTCCTAAAAGCATGGTTTTCCACGGACCAAGCATCTCGATCACACCATCCATAGTTCAAACTCTGATCAATAACACGACCGTTCCGCTCATCACAATGGTTGGCATTCTTCCTAATCCACCACCATTACCACCAAGGCACAATGTGACCAATTCGTTCACCATGATGTCACAAGCTGGTCGACAAGCTGCCCAACAAAAAACACTCCAAAATCAACAAGCTGCACAATTAGTTTCTCATAAAGTGCAAGCACAATTAGCTACACAATAGGCACAATAGGTTGCACAAGCCCAAGCCTTGTTACAAAAACAACAAGACAAAGAAGATGCCCAAGCTGCATAGGCAGCTCAAGCTACTCAAGCTGTTCAATCTATACAAGTTACACAAGCCACACATGCCGCTCAGATTGCACAAGAAATCCCACAAGCGCACACTCAAGCATGAGATCAATTCCAAGATCAACAAGCACAAGCACAAGCACAATACCAAGCACAACAAGAAGCGTATCAACAAGCCTTGCAAGACTACCAATTACAACAACAATACGACCAACAACAAGCATTGTTGGCACAACAACAACACAAACAACAACAAGCGTTGTTGGCGCAAAAAAAAAAATGAATTCGATGCCCAATCATAATCAGGGAAATTATCAAGAAAATAACCAAGGGAAGCAAAAGTATGCTAGTGCAAACCTTGTATTTGAAGACATTGTCACATGCGTAGACAAAATGGTCACTATCATTAGTGTAAGAGGAGCCGATGTTGATTGTGGAGTCACCACATGTAGTGGAAAGGTTACTATTAAAGGGGAATCACAACTATCTAAGACCCCCATTTCAAACCAAAAATCCATTCCCTACGATTATAGCATCATCGACCAGCTAAAGAGACCCTGTGCCCAAAATCTCCATTATGGAATTATTGAAAATTTATGCCGCCCATAGGAAAATCCTTGGTGAAGCATTAGTTGCATTCACTGTCTCTGCTACCCTTGATACAAAACAATTTCAGGCTATGGTTGGCAACATGTTCACACGGAATCTCCTCACCTTCTCCTATCAAGACTTCCCCACCCAGCCATCTCACAATCGTGTGCTACACTTTCAAGTGCTGGTTTAGAAGAATAAATTCAAAAGGGTCTTGGTGGATGGAGGCACAGGCATCAACATCTGTTCGCTCAAACTCATAAAGAACTTGGGATTCTCTGAGGACTCCATTGACAAAAACAAAGGCATCACCATAAAAGCATACGATGATGAAGAAAGAGTGTCTCAAGGTAGTATCAAAATCCCAATCCAAGTGGGGCCTGTGAACCCAAAAATTTGTTAACCTGCACAAACACAGAAAACATAGCATATACTATTAGACCAAATACAAGAGAGAATCAAGGTTCACCATGGAATTAGATTGCAACATTAGCATAGGAAAACAAGTGAAGAACAATACGTAAACAAATCAGATTTTAATGAACAACTATCAATCCCATGGGGGAATTGGTGTTGATTGGTATGTCGAAATCAGCCCTTTCCCAATTCCTATTGTAAGCTTTGTGATTGTTGATGGTGAGATTAGCTGGCTTGGTGGAATGAAAAAAATTAGCTCTCAATCCAAGAGAGTAACCTTGCATGAAATCTATGGAATGAAGATGAATTTGAGTATAGTAAGCTTACTCAAAGTTGTGGATGATGAATTAGGAGAGAAGTCTCCAATTTATAGATTTCCAAACTGGAAAACAGAGTGAAATGGAGCAATCCAGGATCATTCAACATCCAATGGCCAAGTGTCACTTGTCAAGATGTGAATGCTTGAAGGTTGTGCACATTTTGGCGAAAGTGCCAATAAATACAATTAGGTGGAATTTCAAATTAGAGAAATGACATGTGAGAGCGAAAAAGGAATGCAATAAATGCCACTTCGTTCAAAGCACAAGGACTTGTAAGAGGAATGAATGCCTTGTTGGATGTACAAATCCACTTGGACTTTTTGAATTCAAATTGAGGAAATATTCCCTTTTGATGCCATGTGAGGGAAAATAAAGATTTAATAAATCAATTGAATCTATTTTCATGTGCAAGTTGCATTCTCTAGAAGATTTTAGTGATAGGGATTAACTTAATCAAGATTTTGATTAATATAGTGATGGATTAGAAGATGTGACAACTTTGACTTAAATTGATGAATTAATTTAAATCAGAATTGAGAGGAATTTATTAATTAAATAAATGATTTTGATTTATTTAACTGAGTGGGAAAATGTTAGATTAAATCAAATAAGGTTTAATTTATTTAATTTGATAAGAGGAATTTAGAAACTTTAATCAAATAAAATGATTTATTTAACTAAACAGAGACATAGGATTAATTGAATTAAACTAATTAATTTAATCAAAGAAGGAGAGAGACTTAATCAAATAAACAATGATTTATTAAATTAAGAGACAAAATATGATGAAAAGCTGAGAGTATGATTTAGGAAGAAATATTGTTAATAATCAAGATCAAGTGTGTCGAACTGAATTTTCACATTTTCCATGTCTACATTTTCCCCCTCTTTGAAGTAATGTACTTGTTGCATTGATTCAAATAATAAATTGTTGTAATTAAAGTCAAAAATTTCTTGAATTTTCCAGAATGCCGCACTGATGCCCCAGTGGAAGGATATTGCTAGTATATTGCCCCATCGAGAGATCGAGTGGAAATGCTAATTTTCCAATCGATATCACAATAAAATATGAGAGGAGTGGTTCTATTGATCAGAGGATGAAAGATAATTCTTTGATGTAGACAGATCTGATGATGTATAGATAGTCATCGACTATGGGTAGTCTCGTGTATATCTTAATACAACACACCGATTTTAGATAGAAATGTTAGTATAGATAGAAGAATAAGATGGATGGAAGGAGGATCCAACAAGTGTACATTAAGATGATGATTTGCTTACCAGGAGTTGGGATTTTCAAAGTGCCAATTAATTTATGTTTGATAACACACATAGATATGATGGATCAAGGTATAAAGGACAAGGATGGCATTGTATCAAGTGTGATGGACTTTGACTCGGCAATCAGATAGGAGTGTTCTTGTTCACACTTACCATACATACTTCATTCAGGATGTAGTTCAAACATTCTAAACATCTCAGGCAAAAACATAGGACAACAAGCTTTCTTATGTGGTCAACAAGATATCTAAAACATCCTCTCCACAAACCAAACAAAGCATATATGACTAAGTTATTTTACAAGTGTATCCCACAAGCACAATAGATAAAAATATAATGATCTTTGCCTCATTCCTTTCACTCTAAACATGTTTTGTTTAGGCATCATCGAGAGGTCCTTGGAATGAGTGCAAAATAATATAAGTCAACAAAGACCAAGAAAAAGTAAACAAAAAAGCTAATGTTCTTCATACCGCTAGCCAAGGCTATACTACTATGAGGTACCTGATGCTTATGTCCATAGTGGGAAGGATTCATCCTAGGACATATAGTGATCAGGGTTTTGGTGAGACTAATTTGGGTGATAAGCTATTGATACTCCGAGTTGATCAACTTTCTTGCTTACTGACTTAGGCTTGAGACTTTGATGATTAGGTGTTCACTTTGGAACCTGCTAAACTTGCTTCTAACTGACTCACCAAAGGGTGAAGGCAACAATTGAATTTATTATGAGTGATGACAATCACAGGTGAAAGCAAGATGAAATGGATACACCAGTTTGGACTTTGTAGATATTTTGAGGCTATTTTTGGTATTTTTGAAGATGTTTTGCAAATGTTTTTGGTATTTTCAGATTTACGATGGAGAGACTAACTTAAAAGACCTGTCCTAGGGGTCTTGGGAGCTGATCCATAGATTATCCCTACCTACATTATACATGCAAAGACCACGTAGTTCAACTAATGACAAAATTGATAAGATGGGAAAACATGTTGCCATTTTATTGCGACAGATGCCTAAGGACTGACCTAGAGGTAAACAAGATGGGAAAACTTATTGCCAATGCGATGGATGCCTAAGGATTGACCTAACTATCCCAGGGGAGGATCAAAGATCAACCTTGCCTACGTTCAAGCTCAGAGACGACGTAGTTCAGAAAGGGTGAAAGACTAACAATGAATTTATGTTTTTGAAGATTTTTTGAGATTTTGACATGTTTTTGAGTTTTTTTTGATGAATTTTTTGAATGGTTTTGGTTTTTTTTGATGAATTTGGGAAGAGCACAAAAGATATACACAAATTTGATCCACTGCCAGTTTCAAGGAGATTCCCCCAGCGTTTAAGCAATCGACTACTTCGATAAAGGCAAGACAAACTAACCTTAGGGATAGGCCAAGTAGTAATATGGTGGAACATGATATGAGTGCAAGATCAGGCTATGGTACAGATGCGAACGGGTGATGGCACTAATGGAAGATTAAAGAAATGGAATTAATGAGTGAGTCAAGCAGATCCTGGTGGATGAGGAGTGCTTTATTTGCACTTGGCACCTATTTGCTAGGTTTTCACCAAGGTACTTGTCCAAAGTGCCACCGAAGTGGTTTTCACTAGAGGATGATTTTTTTTCTTTACTGTTTACAAAAATTTTTTTAATTTTTTGTTTTTTTTTTATTTTTTTGATTTTTTTGTTGTCGCCAAGATGCCTATTTGCTAGGTTTTCATCAAGGTAACCATTTTTTCAGGACATTTTTCTAATTTTTTTGTATTTTTTGGTTTTATAGCTTGCAAGATTTTAGGGATAAAACTTTTTGAGGTGAGAGTTGTTTAGAGGCTTGCCTTCTAGTGTTGCTAATTGATATGCTCCTAATTTATAGATGGCTATGATGATGAAAGGTCCCAACCAATTGGGCTTGAATTTTCCTTTGCTCTCTGGATCTATCACATTCTTTTGGTTCTCTTTCATTACAAGTTCACCAACTTGGAAGGTGTGTTGCCCGATCTTCTTTTTATAGCTTTGTTTCAAGAAATTTGGTAGACCTGTAGGTGATTTAGGGCGTCCATGCATCGTTCATCTAGTAACTCTAGCTCATTTAGTATTGTAACCCTGTATTCCTCATCTTTGATGAGGTTTTGCAATGATATCCTTTGTGACGAGAGCTCGATCTTGATAGGGACGATGGCTTCTGATCCGTAAACCAAGGAGAATGGGGTGGCACCTGTTGGCGTGCGGATGCTGGTGAGGTAAGACCATAAGGAAAGATTTAACTGTAGATGCTAGTCACGACCGGAGTCATTGACTATTTTCTTAAGGATCTTCAAAATGGTTTTGTTGGTAGCTTCTGTCTGGCCATTTCCTTGTGGGTAATATGGTGCAGAAAAGCGGTGTTGGATTTTGAATTTTTCACACAAGTCACGGACATCTTGATTCTTGAAAGGTGTCCCGTTATCAAAGATAATGGATTGGGGAACACCGTATTAGCAAATGAGGTAGTTAAGGATGAACTTGGATATCTACTTTCCAGTGATGTAGGTCATGGGAATTGCTTCGCCCCACTTTGTGAAATATTCGGTGGTGATGATAATGAACTTGTGGCCATTAGATGAGGTGGGTGAGATTTTACCTATGAGATCGAGCCCCCATTGGGAAAAGGGCCAAGGTGTAACAATGGGATGTAATTCTTGAGCTGGTGCATGAATGAGGTCTCCATGTTATTGGCACTGTAGACACCTTTTGAAAAAGTCATGTGCCTCTCTCTCCATTATTGGCTAGTAGTACCCAGTTTTTAGTAACTTCTTGGCCAAGGTCATACCACTTGAATGTGAACCACATGTTCCATTATGTACCTTAGTGAAAGCAGTCAAGGCTTCCTCAGTTTTTAAGCAACGTAATAGGGTTCCATCAATGCTTCTGCAGAAGAGGGTTTCCCCTAAGATGACAAAACGTACAAGGACCTTTTGACAAAGGTTTGTTTGAGGTTCGGGGTGATATCGACTGGGAGGATTCCTAATCTCAGGTAGGTGTAAATGTCATGATACCAAAGATCGTTGGGACCAATGAGTTCACACGCATATTCCAACTTTGGTACCTCAAAAGTGGGTACGAGAAGATACTCTACTAGGAACTCATGTTTCGAGACATTGCGAGGGATATCTAGCAAGGATCCAATCGTTGCCATGGCATCAACTGCTCTGTTATTTTCCATCGGTATTTGCTCAAAAGTGATATCAATAAAAGATTATTTTCAGCTTTCTACCACCTTCTTGTATGGTGTAACCTTATCATCCTTAGTTTGGTATTCACTGTTGACTTGGTTAATGATAAGCTGTGAATCTCCATAGACCTTTAATGCCATGATTCGCCACTGTGCCGCAATTTTGAGACCTATGGTTAAAGCCTCATACTCTGCAATGTTGTTTGTACAGGGGAATGGCAACATGTAAGATCTTGGTATGCAATCCCCTTGTGGGGTGATAAAGAAGACACTGGCTCCCGATCCATGTTGTGTGTGGGAACCATCAAAGTATAGTTTCTAGTGATCAACTATGTTGAGATTGAAGATAGACTCATTTGGAAATTTTGATATGAGTGGATTCTCTGTGTAGATGAGAGCTTCTACCAACTGGTCTTCAAGAACTTGTCCTTTGATTTCCTTTCACTCCACATACTCAATGTCATACTCTAACAGTATCATGACCCATTTAGCCATTCTTCCAATGAGCATAGCTTTTGACAACAAATATTTCAAGGGATCTATCTTGGCGATGAGCTTGATTTTATGTGCCAGCATGTAGTGTCAGAATTTTTGTGAAGCAAGCACCATTACTAGACATGCTTTCTCAATGAATGTATACTTTAACTCATGGCCAACCATTGTTCTACTGATGTAATAGATAGCCCTTTCAATTCCATTCTCATCGTGTTGAGCCAAAAGAGCACCCACGACTACTACTGTTGCTGAGATGTATAAGATCAATGGTTTCCTTGCAATGGGTGGCATTAACACACGTGGTGTAAGTATATATTCTTTAATTTTTCTAAATGCCTTATCACATTTTTCATCCCACTTGTACGCTACCCCCTTGTGGAGTAGATGTGAATATGCAATCTGTTTGTCTATCAGTTGCGCTATGAACCTTCAGATGGACTGGATTCTACATTGTAATCCTCTAAGTTGTTTCACTGTTCTTGGTACTCCCATATCGAGGATTGCTTTTACCTTTGCAGGATCCACCTTTATCCCCCTCATTGACACTATGTAGCCTAGAAGTTTTCCAGATTGTACCCCAAAGACATATTTCTTTGGGTTGAGCCTGACCTTGTATTTTTCCAATCTGTCAAAGATGTTGCTAATAAATTTGCTATATGATTTTTCCTCTTATTTGATTTAGCCAATATGTCATCCACATAATCTTTGACCATTTTGTGTATCATGTCATGGAAGATTAGTGTCATGGCTCTCTGATATGTAGCCCCTAGATTCTTTAGCCCAAATGGCATCGCATTCCAATAGAAGGTGCCCCAAGGACATGTAAACATCATTTTATGCTGGTCTTCTTTTGCAATCATTATTTGGTTATACCCCGAGAAGCCATCCATCAGGGACAGCATCTCATGTTCAGTCATCATATCCCCTATCATATCAATGTTGGGTAGTGGAAAGTCATCCTTAGGACATGCTTTGTTAAAGTCTCTGAAGTTAGTGCAGATGCGGATGCCCCCATTTGGTTTTGAGACTGGTACAAGGCTGGATACTCATTCTGATAGTCAATTGGGTCTATGAAGCAAACATCCAAGAGTTTTTGTAACTCTACCTTGACTAGCAAGGCTATCTGGGGATGCATTTTTCTTAACTTTTGTCTAACCGGCTTAGCTCCAGGTTAAATAGCTAAATGATGAACCACCACTTCCGAATCCAGACCTGACATGTTAGCATAGGTCCATGCAAAGTTTACCTTCCTTTCTTTCAAAAATGCTGCCAGTAGTTCTTGTTCCTCTATTAGAAGAGACTCAACATAGAAAGTGATTTGTGTTGCCGCCTCCATTCCCAAGTTAACAGGATTACACTACTGTGCCAAGAGTGCTGATTTTTCTTGATGTAGAGCAGAAGGGGGGAGATTGAATCCTTCATCCTCTAGCACCTCAAAGAGGTTTTCACCATTGGATGCATCCTTTATTTTTACTATTTTGTGGTTAGAGAGTGCCACAATGTGGTTTTCACTCAATAACTCTGAGCTTATTCTCGATATTTTTCTTTTGCAACTGAAGGACTCAATCATCTCCCCGTAATATACTTGGGTATCTAAAGTGATGTTGAAATCGGCCTTGTGATTCCCACATGGAACTGTATCCCTTAGTAACATGAATTTTGAGAGAGCCTCATCATTTTTGAATGAGTCTAGAATTGGAGGTCCTCATTGGTCATGATCGATGAGTTCAGGGTATACTAAGTTGATTTGGTGGGTTTGTTGGTTTGACTCAGTGGGTGAGGAACTAATCATTAGTAAAGAGGAATCCTCAAAAAGAATGGGTAGGCCTATTATGGTATCACCATTGTCACTACTGGTGTAGACATCAGTCATGTCAAAGGTGAAGTTATCAAGTGGGATGCTGGTGCATACGGGTGGTATAAGGGTAGTTGTCGACACTTTAGGGGAGGACCTGACTGCCATACTGGGAGTACCTCTGCCACGTATAGTTATACTTAGGGGAGTACATCCAAGGGAAAGGTTCCGCATTCTTCTTTCTGCAATGATGGGCTCCAGTCGTCCATCATTGTTCCTTCCAAGGCTTTGGTTTCTATTGTAGCCCATGCCAAGCATTATTTGTAGCCCTCTGTTGGCTTCATCCATAGGTAAGGTGCGTGTGGGTTCTGCATCATGGTATATTGAGCTTGAAATATCTTCCTCATCAATATTTTCCCGACTTAGGTCTCCCCATCGGCGGAATCCACAAGGGTCTACCCCAAGGGTGTGGACGGGTGTTTTGGTTGATCAAGGTTGCCAATGCAACCTAGGAGATTATGGTAAATCTCCTACAAAAAATTCACTCTTTTGCATTCTATAGTCACCGGATCCATTGTCCCGAATCATGTTTTTGATGTTAGATATATTAGGGATGGTGGGTGTCTCTGTCGTAGAATTGGAGGCAAGGGTGGAGGGGTCGATGTATGTAGTAGATGGGCCTTCATCATTTTTTAGTACTTGGGGGATCTTATAAAACTTGGCTTCCAAATTTTTGTAGTAGGCAAATGGTTTGGGATCCCTGTGTATAGTGACTTCCTCATTTTGGTGGAAGAACTTGATGCATTGGTGATATGTTGAGGCCACTGCTTCCATTCCATGGATCCATGGATGTCCTAGGAGGATGTTATATGATAGGTCAAGGTTGAGGACCTGACAAGTAGTCTCCATGGTTGCTGGTCCCACTTGGATTGGGACTTTAATAGTACCCTAAGACACTCTTTCTTGATCATCATACACCCTTATTGTGATGCTCTTGTTCTTGTTAATGGAATCCTTGATGAATCCCAAGTTCTTTATAAGTTTGAGAGAGAAAATATTAAGGCCTGCACCTCCATCCACTAGGACCCTTTTAACTTTATTTTTATGGACTAGCACTTGTAGGTGAAGTGCACAGTTATGAGATGGTCATGGGGGGAAGTCTTGGTCAGAGAATAAAAGGAGATTCAGGGTGATGATATTACCAACCATAGCCTAAAACTATTCGGTGTCAAGGGTGGCGGAGATGGTAGATGCTGCAAATGCTTTGAATCAAGAATTTTTCTATGGGCAGCAGAAATTTTTAACAGTTCCATGATGGAGATCTGTGCGGGATTTCTTTTCAGTTGGTCAATGACATTATAGTCATAGGCAACAGATTTTGTATCTAAAGTGGGGGTCTTAGATGCTGCCCCTATAATGGTGACCTTGCCGCCACATGTGGTGACCCCACAATCAGTGTTGGCTCCTTTGACATTAATGATCATGACCATTTCATCGACACATGCAACTATCTCTTCATATACTAGGTTAGCACTAGCATATTTTTTCTTACCTTTGTTATTTCCCTCACCATTTCCTTGATTGTGGTTCGACATCGGATTTGTGTATATTTTCAGATCTTGATTACCGACTGGTTGCTCAACATTGATAATCTTATCCTCGATGAGGTCTTGGATGATATTCTTCAAACTCATGCAATTCGCAATGGTATGCCCCTTGACTTTGTGAAAGTCACAAAGGAGGTTTTCTTTATACCATGGTGGTTTGGTCATGGGTTTTGCATATTGCTTAGAGTTGGAGACTTTGATTAGATATTCCTTGACCAACTTCTTCATTATGGACTCGATGGATTCCTCAAGGGCCGTGAAATTCCACTTGGGAGGGTATTTTCCTCAGGAAGGTGGTCCTCCTTGATTTCCCAAGCTATTGATTTGGTTGGTGGGAAGTGGTTGTTATTGTGCTACTACTACATTAGTTTGCATATTATTGCAATTGTGATTTTGTGGTTGGTGATAAGTTTGGATGTTTGGTTTGGGAGCACTTATGAACACTTTAGCATCGACCATGCTGTCATTTGTGATGTTTTTGTTCCTCGACCATGTTTGAGGTTTATCATTATAATTGTTGGATGGGCGGTTATCCTTTGGTGGAGTAAATGTTGAGGTGCCTCCTCACACAGTAAGGGCCCTTTCGATGTTGACCATATTTGGGATTAATTGATCGTATGATGTGATGCATTGCATTTTTAAGTAGAACGCCAAGTTTTCATCTAGATTAGATATGATCATGCAAACTTGTTGTTCTTCTGGCATGGTCCACTTGCTCTGATTGGCCTTGGATCACCATTTTTGCAAGAAGGATGAGAATAGCTCTCCTTTTCTTTGCTTGAGCGTTGATAGTTCTTCCAAACTAACATCTGCACCCATGTTGAAGGCATAATTTTTAAGGAATGCTTCCACAATTTCTTGGAATGTTTTGATGCCTATGGGTAGGCGAGAAAACCTTTCAATGGCAGGACCAATCAGACTTCAAGGGAAAACTCGCATTAGATATGTGTCATCATATGTAACCTCCATGCAATGCACCTGAAATTCTCTGATGTGATTTTTAGGGTTTCCCGTCCCATTATAATTATCAAATTTGGGGATTTCAAATCCCTTTGGGAATGGTACCATTGTGAGATCTCTGTCGAATAGATAGGGACACAAGTTGCCCAGTGTTCTAGTTGTTTTCCCTTATTGGAGGTCCAACACTTGCTGCAAGAGAAGTTTGATTTGTGTTGCGACATCATTGTGCAGATTGGGAGGTGGGATGAATGTGTTTTCAGGTGTTTGGGGTGTTTGATTGGTGAGAGGAGTACTAGTGGGAGTTTTCTACAAGCTTTGTTGTGCATTCAAGGCCTGCTGGTATGCTTGCATTTGTGTCAACAACGCATATTGTTGATCTTGTTGTTGCTATTCCAACAAAGCTTTTTGTTGGTCGAGTTGTTGTTGTGCCAATAAATCTTCTTGTTGGTCAAGCTACTATTGCACCAAAAAAGCTTGTTGTTGGTCGAGCTGTTGTTGCACCAACAAAGCTTGTTGTTTAGCTTGTTGTTGTGCCTAAAAGTCT
This sequence comes from Sequoiadendron giganteum, assembly GCA_007115665.2. Lineage (NCBI taxonomy): Eukaryota > Viridiplantae > Streptophyta > Pinopsida > Cupressales > Cupressaceae > Sequoiadendron > Sequoiadendron giganteum. The sequence continues at coordinate 692,590,632 of CM021102.1, forward strand.
TGCATGGCTTGTTGGTATGCTTGTCGATGGATTTCTTGCAGTTGTGCTTGGTATGTGCTTGTGCTTGTTGAGCTTGGTGCTGGGCCTGGGCTTGAGCTTGTGCCTGTTGGGCTACTTGAGCCACTTGCGTAGCTTGTGTGGCTTGTTGGGCAACTAGTTGTGCTTGTGCCTACTAAGCAGCTTATTGTGCAGCTTGTTGGTTCAGTACCCTCTGATGATTAGCTTTTTGGATGGCTTGGATCATGGTGATGAATAAATTTGCACCGTTAGCTTTTGGTGGGATTGGTGGTGGATTGGGAATGATGCCAACCATTGTGATGGGCAGGTTGGTGGTGTTGGTGGTCAGGATTTGGGTTGTTGGTGGTGTGATTGAGATGCTCAGTCCTTGAGAAGGCATAATTTGGGAGATTTGAGGATTGATTGATGCGTTGACCGTGGTGGCTTGAGTGGCTACCACTTGTTGTTGTGATGCTGCTGGCAAAAGGAAAGGATTCAATGTGGTGCGGGGATTTCCCTAATTTGAGAAACTGGTGAGGGGTAGGGGGGGAAGACCCAACCCTAGAGGTGATACAGATGTGAATGGTAATGATGGGAGTGATGATATGCTCCCCTGGAAGGAGAACCGGTCAATGACTCCTGATGTTCCAAACAAACCACCTTCTCCTTGCAATAGAGAAGTTTGTATGTCTAATGGATAGGCCAGTGTTTCACGGAATGAGGATGATTTTGCATGATTATGGAAGGTGAGTGGGACATATAGGTATGATGGATTCACCAAAATAGAGTTTTCTGGTGTGGTGCTCACACTTACCTCTTTGTTGTTTACAAGCTGGTGTTGTTGTAACTCATGAAACATTGCACTTCCCTTGTTCACAATTGGTGAGGTTGGTGTGATTATTGATATGGTTTGAGGCATTTCTTGAGTAATATCCAGATTTGACATTGGGGGCATGCTTGTAAGAGGCCTTTCTGTACTAGTGCCTACATCAAGGTCGGAAGGGAATTGGACCCCTCCTTCTGTTAACGTGTGTAAGTATAGAGAAGGGTTAATTTTAAGCATGACATTGACAATTCTATGATTCTATGGATTTTGAATCATTTCAGTTATTTCCCTTTGTGTCATTCCCGAGTTTTCATTGATGATGTCCTCTTCATACCCTTCCTCTTGAGGATTTTGTGATGGTAGAGAAGAGATGTTTGGGGGATTGCTTGATCCTGCAAGGTTTACTTCGATGGTTACTTGATCCAAATCACTAGAAGTTGATATTTTGTTGATTTTTTCCATGTTCCTCTTGTGTTGTGATCTTGTTTGGACCATAAAAATAGGGATCATGTGATCTTAATCTTTAGGCCCAAAAGAGAAGAACTAGGGAAAACACATGATCAAAAGAGGGTGGTGATAATGACTAAATAAATGGATGAAGCGAAAGAGTTAAACTTTTGAAGAACGTTTTAGGGTTTTATGCTAAAATTTAGGGCTTGGATTGATTGTGATGGTTTGACTACCTATGTATTAAGTAAAACAAGATTGTGGTGAATTTGTAAACCCTAGGAAGTTGTGTTATCCTAGGAAAAACTCGCACACAAGGGGATGGATTGGCTAAGTGTGTTAATCCAACCTTGAGGCAATCATGAACTAGTAGACCTCAGGAAGTTGCGTTATCCTAGAAATAGATTTTGTTAAGAGATTTGTCTATTTGGCTAGGGGTGTTAAGCCAAAATAGGGTGATGCTGATTTAGCCTTTAAGTTTAGCATGAATGATTTTTCTAAAGTTCCCAAAATTTTGTTGATGGGATGAGATTTGATTGATGGAGAGATGGAGAGTGAAGACTTTGATCCTAGACCTTGACCTAGACACGACTCTTTTTTACAAAACCTCAGTATTGAAGAACATGCTACACTTCTTATGTGAGAAAAGAAAATCTTTCAAAAATCTCAGGATTCTGTTGATAGTAGAATGCATACAAAGTTGGGTTGTTTCTTGAAGCCTTCTTATAGAAGTTGTACACTAGTATTTCTCTAACTTCAAGGAGCATTTCAATACGTTGTTCATGGGCTTTTAGACTTATCCTTTTGAATCTTGGTTTTGGGATTTTGACCTTTCAGGAAATCATTTGAGGCAACACATATGAGGTCCAATTTTTCTTTTATCTTGCCTTAGTGAATTATTTTTAGCAAAACACATGCTTGATTATGTTTCAAACTGCATGTCTAATGTCTTACTTTATTTTTCATCCCACAAGGTCCATTATGTGGAAATCAAGGAAATTAGGGCAAAAGTTTCCTAGGTTGACCTTAATGAAAACAAATGATGATAAAATCCAAGCACTTAAAAACCTCTAAGGATATGATCCCTAGGGATAACAAGAGTACTTGAATTCGTCAAGGATATTTGTTTCCTCCAAGGGGTTTGAAATTTGAAGCTCTTTGTGAATGTTTTTTTCTCAATTGTTTTGAGAACCAAGCAAATCATTTTTCATTTCCAAGCACATGTACAACCCTAGGATGAAGAGACAATATTTTGTTGGGTTCCCACTTGGACGAATCCAGATGCGCATATTCTGTGTGGATGACTAGATGCTTCACCACACTGACTCCCCTCCATGACACACACTTCTCGGGTCAGCCAAGCATTAGTACCCATGAATCTCCCATGGCATACTTTTCATCGCTACCACAAAAATGCATGTATAACGTGGGGCATCTTCAAAGGACATGACCTTTTGCACCAACAAAATAGATAAGGATTTGACCTTCTAAACAAGGGTTTTAGTTTAGAATTTCCATTTGTGGAGGTTGACCCATGCGGCAAGAGACCATTTCTTCCCTTCTCGTCAGAGCCAACCGTGTGATACTGGCTTTTGTTCTAGTACCCACTTTTATATCTCGGTTGGAAATACACTTTGCTTTAGTGTGTTACCGGTTGGGTCATTCCCTTGGGTGAGTACTTTTTCCCACAAGGTAGGCCCTCTAAGATAAAAAAAGGCGATTAAACATATTCGTAGTTCAATCAACTGTTGTTTATAAACAAGGGGATAACACACACAATAAGCCTACTCACACTTGCAAGATGTTTTGTTCAATTTTAAACCCAAAAAATAAAGTGTGGAGGTATTTCTTTTGACAACTTAATATCACAAAAAGAATTTTGATTCTCAAGATCATTGTGAGGCGCGAGAGAAGTGCATACGCCTTTTAAATGATCTTACTTTGTGAAAAGGATTAGAAAACCTCAAGTACACATGTTCATTTTAATCCTCAAAGCAAGAAATGAGTTCTTTTTAAAGCACCATCTTTGAAGTGTGAGAATTTTCCTTGTTCAATTTTCAAACCTTAAACCAAATCTAGTAAGTTGTTCTAAAGTTCTTTTTAAGCCCTTTTGCAAACTTTTGAAAAATAAATTTGTGTTGTTCTTTTTAAAGCCCAAAAGAAATTTAGTGTTTCCTAAGAGCATGAAAGTAAACAAATCCTTAGAAAGGGATTATAAGTTCTCCCAAAAGTGTTTAAAAAAACTTAATACAATGAGATGATAAAATCATCAAGAACCCTTGGCCTTCATTTTCCTTCCTTCACTTTTGATCAAAAAAATTCCTTTGTAGGAAAATTTCAACAATTGTTAGATTTTTCCATTTTTGGTAATTTTGCATGAATAACTTTGAGAGTCCTATTTTCTCCCAAATAATTTATAAAACTAAGATAGGATGAATTGCCAACTAACATATGAAATTGGAAACATGGGTTTTGAGTTATTAATAGAATCAACTTTCAAAAAACTAGGAAAAAAAACTAAAATGTCATTTTGAGGGCCAAGATGAAAGTTTGAAGCCCCAAAAATGTGTCAAAAAGAAACCACTTGTAAAATTTCAGCAAAAACTCACATCTGAGTCAAAATTTATGACCTTGGGAAGTTCCTAGATCTAAAAAAAAAAAAAGAGGTTAAAATATCAAAAATCTACAAGTGTGGTGGCACAGTAAACGACAAGCGCAGTCAGTCAAAACAGCTACCACTACACCGTAGATAGTCTGAAAGGATCCCGTGGTAATGCGGTGAGCAAAGGTAGCGGTGGAATGACAGGTTTACCATTGTACCATGGCTAGTGAGGTCAAAGACCGCGGTGGCGCAGTGAGGGTGATTGACAATTACCACGCTACCGTTGGCGGTTAGGTGGGAGACCACGGTGATGTGATGACAGTGATGAGGCAGTTAACCGTGCTACCACTAGTGGCTAGCTGGGAGATTGCGGTGATGCAGTGATAGTGAACAAGCAGTTACCGCGCTACCATTGGTAGTTAGGCAGGAGACTGTGGCGATGCAGGATAATGATGAAGTGGTTACCTCGCTACCGCTGACGGTTAGGAGGGAGACTGCAGGACAATGGTAGCGGCTAGTAGATAGTTCATTGCTCAACCATGGATAGGGGAAGGTCGACCCGCAGTAATGCGGAGGACTGGGAGAATGGAAATCGCAAGCCTACGGTTAGTGAGGAGATAAGTCATGGTATGGCGGTGGGCACCATAGTACCGTGAGCGATGAAGGTTGACGACGCGGTAAGGTGGTAAGTGGTGGTGGTGAAATGTGAGGAAAACACTCAACATCGCTATACCGTAGGTGAACGGATTGAGAGGCACAGTAATGTGGGAGATGGACAGCCTGGATGCACGGAAACAAATGTAAGGAAAAAGCATGGGAGAAGAAGAAATTTGTAGCAAAGCCTGTTTGAATTTTGATTTGATTATTTAGATTATTTTCTTTCATCATATATCAACAGTTAGGCATAAAAAGTCATGATTTGTAAAAAAAAATTACTTTCTCAAACATTATAATATGTAGAAGTAAAAAACATAAATGAATGTCTTCTCATGTAATGATTTGTAGAAGATTTTTTAACCATGAATAACAATAGAAATGAAAGTTAATAAAACAATAAGACACGCTGAACGAACTGAGACTTCCTGCAATAGAGATAAAAGTGAAACTGTAAAAGGAAATTCTTCAAGCCCTCCTTCTAGCGCCAGAATGTGAACCCATAAATTCGTTAACCTGCACAAACACAACAAACATAGCATATATTGTTAGATCAAATGCAAGAGAGAATGAAGGTTCCACATGAAATTAGATTGCAACATTAACATAGGAAAGCAAGTGAAGAACAATAAGTAAACAAATCTTATTTTAATGAACAATTATCAATCCCATGGGGGAATTGGTGTTAATTGGTACGTCGAAATCAGCCCTTTCCCAATTCCTGTTGTAAGTTTTGTGATTATTCATGGTGAGATTAGCTAGCTTGGTGGAATGAACAAAATTAGCTCTCAATCCAAGAGAGTAACCTTGCATGAAATCTGTGGAATGAAGATGAATTTGAGTATAGTAAGTTTACTCAAAGTTGTGGATCATGAATGAGGAGAGAAGTCTCCAATTTATAGATTTCTAAAGTGGAAAACAGAGTGAAATAGAGCAATGTGGGATCATTCAACATCCAATGGCCAAGTGCCACTTGTCAAGATGTGAATGGTTTAAGGTTGTACACATTTTGGCCAAAGTGCTAATAAATGCAATTAGGTGGAATTTCAAATTAGAGAAATGACATGTAAGAGGGGAAAAATAATGGAATATATGCCACTTGGCTCAATGCACAAGGACATGTAAGAGGAATGAATGCCTTGTTGGATGTACAAATCCACTTGGACTTTTTGAATTCAAATTGAGGGAATATTCCCTTTTGATGCCATGTGAGGGAAAATAGAGATTTAATAAATCAATTAAATCTATTTTCATGTGCAAGTTGCATTCTCTAGAAGATTTTAGTGATAGGGATTAACTTAATCAAGATTTTGATTAATTTAATGATGGATTAGAAAATGTGACAACTTTGACTTAAATTGATGAATTAATTTAAATCAAAATCGAGAGGAATTGATTAATTAAACAAATGATTTTGATTTATTTAACTCGGTGGGAAAATGTTAGATTAAATCAAATAAGGTTTAATTTATTTAATTTGATAAGAGGACTTTAGAAACTTTAATCAAATAAAATGATTTATTTAACTAAACAGAGACATAGGATTAATTAAATTCAATTGATTAATTTAATCAAATAAGGAGAAAGACTTAATCAAATAAACAATGGTTTATTAAATTAGGAGACAAAATATGATGAAATGCTGATAGTATGATTCAGGAAGAAATTTTGTTAATAATCAAGATCAAGTTTGTCGACCGAAATTTGCACATTTTCCATGTCTACAGGGCCAACAACCATGGAAGCTAGTAGAGGGTTGAAAATCATGCTTGGCATGGGCTATAACAAGAATGAAAGCCTTGGAAGAAACAGGGTGATCCCACAATAGTGCTTTACAACTTTTGGCCAAACTTGACACTGAAATTATTATTTTTAACTAAACCTTCACATTCGGGCACCTATAGCAGCTAAACCGTGAGGAATGTGAAGATGATGCAAACTAGAGTCTCATCAAATTTTGTCTGTAGATTCTAAAAAAAAAAATTTAAAATTTTTGGAATAAGATTGCACTTTTTTTTCCATCTCTCACAAAAACTTGTTATTTTTTTTCAAAAAACAACATTTTTAAAAAGTGACGCTCACCGTATACAACATAACTTTTTTTGTATGAATGAGAAATTTCTAATTTTTTCAAATTTAGATTTGTAACTACAATATCTAGCACTTTCATTCCATCTCATAGTTTTTTATTGAATATTTTTTCCTTAATAGAGTTTCGAGGTCAAACCAATTGCAATTCAGACATAGGCGGACTGTATACAACATAGTGTTTTTTGTATGTATCAAAATTGATTTTTTTTTTTTAATAGATCAAGGACATCAATTCCCAGCACAAACATATTTAAAAATATATATTTTAATAATTTGTTATTTTTCCACATGTTCAAAACGAAGAGCTTGATTTTTGGTGAAAAACCTATGTTTAATAAAACTTAAAAAAGCATACATAATAAAACAAAAACATATTAAAATTATATTCATGGGATAGATCATTTTGAGGACTACCACAATCATTTGAAATAAATTTTAAATGAATTCATTTGATCCCCCAAAAGGTAAATCAAAAGTGATTTTTTATCAGCATTTTGATAAGTTGAAAGGAGACTCATTTATAGGTATGGTTTAAAACTAGCGAGGTTCTATCCAAGGGGGTTTGATCTAAGTTGGTTTGATCAAACCCTCTTCAATTGGAATCCTTAAAATGGAACTTTTGAAGGCTTAAATCATTGTATTTTCTAAAAGTATGTGATTTAAGCAAAAATCAATTCCTCTCAGAAATTGTAAACCATCTTTGTGGGATCACCCAACAACGATGGACGACTGGAGCACATTTTTGTAGAAAGAAGAACGAGAAGCCTTGGTCTCGAATGTACCCATCTAAGTATAATCGTACATGGCAGAGCTACTCCTAGTAGAGCAGTCAGTTCCCCTCCTCAAGTATCGGCAGTTGCCCTTCAACTACTCGTATGCATAGGTCTCCCCCTAGATAATTTCACTTTTGATGTAACTGATGTCTGCACTAGTAGTGATGATGAGGATACCATAACAAGCCTTCCCATGCTCTTTAAGATTTTTCCTTACTTATGATTATTGCCTCACTTGTTGGGTCAAACTACCCACAAAATCAACTTAGTGTACCCTCAACTCATCAACTATGACCAATGAGGACTGTCAATTCTAGACTCATTCAAAAATGATGAGGCACTCTCAGAGTTCACGGGACTAAGGGATATAGTTCCATGTGGAGATCACAAGGCTAGTTTTGACATCACATTGGAAACTCAAGCATATTATGGGGAGACGATTGAGTCCTTCAGTCGCAATAGAAAAAAGAACTAGAATAAGCTCAGAGTTATTGAGTTAAAACCACACTGTGGCACTCTCTAACCAAGGAATAGTAAAAACTAAAGGATGCATCTAATGGTGAAAACCTCTCTGAGGTGCCAAAATATTAAGGATTCAATCTCCCCCCTACTGCACTGCATCAGGAGAAATCAACAGTTTTGGTGGAATGGTGCAATTTTGTAAATCTAGGAACATAAGGAATGCCACACATCACTTTCTACGTGAAGTCAATTCTATCAGAAGAACAAGAACTATTAGCAGCATTCCTAAGGGAAAGAAAGGTGAACTTTGCATGGACCTATGCTGACATGTCGGTTCTTGATCCGAAAGTCATGGTTCATCATTTAGCTGTTTACCTAGGGGCAAAGCCAGTGAGACAAAAATTGAGAAAGATGCACCCTCAAATAGCCTTGCTAGTCAAGGTAGAATTACAAAAACTCTTGGATGCTAGTTTTATATGCTCAATTGATTATCCAGAATGGGTGTCCAATCTTGTGCCAGTTTCAAAACCAAATGGGGGCATCTATATCTGCTTTGACTTTAGAGACCTCAACAAAGCATGTCCAAAGGATGATTTTTCATTACCCAACATTAACATGATAGTGGACATGACGACCAGACACGAGATGCTATCACTGATGGATGGCTTCTCAGTGTACAACCAAATCATGATCGCAAAGGAAGACCAACATAACACATTGTTTACATGTCCATGGGGCACCTACTGCTGGAATATGATGCCATTTGGGCTACATATCAGAGGGCCATGACACTAATCTTTCATGAAATGATACAAAAAACTGTCAAAGATTACGTGGATGATATACTAGCCAAATCAAAGAAGAGACAAACTCAAATCAAAGAAGAGACAAACTCAAATAGCAGTCCTAAGTGCCATTTTTGACATATTGGAAAAGTATAAGGTAAGGCTAAACCCCAAGAAATATGTCTTTGGGGTACAATCAGGTAAAATTTTGGGATACATAGGATCAATGAGGGGAATAGAGGTGGATCCCACCAAGTTCAAAGCAATCCTTGACATGGAAGCACCAAAAACACTAAAACAAATTAGAGGCTTACAAGGTAGACTCCAATCCATTTGAAGGTTCATAGTGCAACTAGCAGAGAAAAAAATTGCATATTCACATATACTCCACAAGGGAGTAGCATAAAAATGGAATGACAAGTGCAATCAAGAATTTGAAAAAATCAAAGAATATCTACTCACACCACCAATATTAATGCCACCCATTGCAGGGAAACCACTGATTTTATACATCTCAACAATAGCTTCAACCCTTCGTGCTCTTTTAGCTCAGCACGATGAAAATGGGATAGGGAGGGCCATCTATTATATCAGCAGAACAATGGTTGGACATGAGTTAAACTACTCATTCATTGAAAAATCCTGTCTAGCAGTGGTATTTTCTTCACAAAAACTTTGACATTACATGTTGGCACACAAAATCAAACTCATCGCCAAGATCGATCCCCTAAAGTATCTATTATCAAAGGCAATGATCATAGGAAGGATGGCTAAATGGGTCATGATACTATTAGAATATGACATTGAATATGTGGAGTGAAAATAAATCAAAGGACAAGTCATTACAGACCAACTGGTAGAAGCTCCAATCTATTCAAAGATCCACTCACATTTGAATTTCCAGACGAGTCCATCTTTAATCTGAACATAGCTGATCATTGGAAACTCTACTTTGACAATTCATACACACAAGATGCATCAAGAACTGGTGTTTTCTTCTTCACCCCACAAGGGGATTGTATACCTAGATCTTACAAATTGGCATTCCCTTGTACTAACAACATTGCAAAATATGAGGCTTGAACCATAGGTCTCAAAATTGTGGCACAGTGGTAGATCGTGGCACTAAAGGTTTTTGGGGATTCACAACTTATTATGAACCAATTCAATGGCGAGTACCAAAATAAGGATGACAAGCTCACACCATACAAGAAGTTAGTAGAAAGCCTCAAAGAATCGTTCATTGATATCACCTTTGAGCAGATACCAAAGGCTAACAATAGAGTAGTTGATGCCATGGAAACAATTGGATCCTTACTGGATATCCCTCGTAATGTTCTAAAACATGAATTCTTGGTAGAGCAGATTCTTGTACTGACTTTCAAGGCACCAGACTCTGAATATGTGTGTGAACTTGTTAGTCCCAGTGATCCCTAGTATCATGACATCTATACCTACCCGAGAATAGGAGTCCTCCCAGTGGACATAACCCCAAACCTCAAACGAACCTTCATAAAAAATTCCACCTATTTTGTCATCCTAGGAAAAACCCTCTATCATAGGATTATTGAAGGAACCTTGTTACATTGCTTAAATCCCAAGGAAGCCCTGAGTGCTCTGACTGAGGTACATAATGGAACTTATAGTTCAAACTCAAGTGGTATGACCTTGACCAAGAAATTGCTAAGAACTGGGTACTACTGGCCAACAATGGAAAGAGAGGTACATGAATTTGTTAGAAAGTGTTTACAATTCTAGCAACATGGAGACCTTATCCATGCACTAGCTCATGAACTCCATCCTATTGTTACACCATGGCCCTTTTCACAGTGGGGGCTCGATCTCATCGAAAAAATCACACCCACCTCATCCAACGTCCATAAATTCATCATTACCGCCACAAAGTATTTCACAAAGTGGTTCAAAGCAATTCCCATGACCTACATCACTAGAAAGTAGATATCCAAGTGTATCTTGAACTATCTAATTTACTGATATGGTGTCCCCCAATCCATTATCTCTGATAATGGGATACCTTTCAAGAATGAGGATGTCCATGACTTATGTGACAAATTCAAAATCCAACATCGCTTTTCAACTCCATACTACCCCCAAGGCAATAGCCAAGCAAAAGCTACCAACAAAACCATTCTGAAAATCCTTAACAAAATAGTCAATGACTATGGTCATGACTAGCATCTGCAACTGAATCCTGCCTTATGGGCCTACTACACCACTATCCACATGTCAACAGGCGTCACCCCATTCTCCTTGGTCTACGGATCAAAGGCCATCCTCCCAATTGAGATCGATCTCCCATCACTAAGAATATCATTGCAAAACCTCATAATAGATGAGGAATACCAGATTTCAAGGTTGAGTGAGCTAGAGTTATTAGATGAACAGTGCATGGATGCCCGCAATCATCTACAATTCTATCAGAACCGCTTGAAGTGGAGCTAGAACAAGAAGATCAGGCGACACACCTTCCAAGTCAACGAACTTGTGCTAAAAGAAAATCAGAAGAATGTGCCAAATCTTGAAAGCAAAGGAAAATTTGAGCCCAACTGGTTGGGACCTTTCATCATCACAACAAGCTATAAATTAGGGGCATATCAGTTGTCAACACCAAAAGGCGAGCCTCTATAGGAGCCCATGAACAACTATCATCTCAAAAAGTTTTATGCCTAAAACTTGCAAGGTATAAAACCAAAAATACAAAAAAATACAAAAAATGTCTTGAAAAAATGGTTACCTTGATGAAAACCTGGCAAACAAGCATCTTGGTGAAGACAAAAAAAATACAAAAATTAAAAAAAAAAATTAGAAAAAGGATTGAAAACAATAGAGAAAAAAAAATCGTCCTCTAGTGAAAACCACTTTGGTGGCGCTTTGGACAAGTACCTTGGTGAAAACCTGAAAAATAGGTGCCAAGCATAAATAAAGCACTCTCCATCCACTAGGACCTTCATGGCCTATTATTTTCACCCACTTATCCATTACATTCCATTTATCCTTCCATCATCCGTTCGCATCTGTACCATAGCCTGATCTTGTGCTCGTATCATATTCCACCATAGTACTACTTGACATATTCCTAAGGTCTGTTTGTTCTGCCTTAATCGAAGTAGTCTATCGCACCACACTAGAGGCCTATTATTGTACCTACACTAGATCAGATTAGTGTATATTCTTGTGATCTTCTCGAAACATCAAAAATAAAAAAAATTAAAAAATGCATCAAAACTGCAAAAACATTTAAAAATCTATCAAAACTCCAAAAACATTCAAAAATCCATCAAAAAAACAAAAATCCAAAAATATCCAAATCATTCAAAATCAAAAAAATCAAAAAACAGAGTGATTGGCCGAACTCCATCGTCTCTGAGCTTGAACATAGGCAAGGTTGATCTTTGATCATCCCCCAAAACATTTCAGGTCATTCCTTTAGGTGTTCATCGCAATGGAAAACTATTTTCCCATTTATTTCACATTTTAGGTCAGTCCTTAGGCATCCATCGCATTGGCAATCCGTTTACCCATCCATTTCATACCCTAGGTCAGTCCTTTATGCATCTATCACATTAGGAATCTGTTTGGCCATCTATCTTTTCATTGAGTCAATGTTGTCATCAGTCGAACTACATGGTCTCTGCATGTATAACGTAGGTAAAGCTAATCTATGGATCAACTCTCGAGACCCCTAGGATAGTTCTTTAGGTTAGTCTCTTCATCATAAATCTCGAAAATACCAAAAACATTTGTAAAAACCTCTCAAAATTCCAAAAAAACCTCAAAACATTTGAAAAAACCGAAAATGGTGCATCTCTCTCATCTCGGTTTCACCCATATTAATCATCATTCCTAATAAAGCATCATCACTTTCATCCTTTGGTTAAGTCAACCAGAAGCAAGTCTAACAGGTCTAAAATTGCGAATGCTCAATCATCAAAGTCTGAATTCTAGATCAGTGAGTCAACAACTTGGTCAACTCAGAGTATGAATAGCTTATCATCTAATCAATCTCATCAAATCCCTGATCACAACATGTCCTAGGAATGTGACCTTCCTGCGATGGACATCAACATCAGGTATCACTATAGTTTAGTCTTTGACTAGTAGTATGAAGAACATTAGCTTGTATGTTTACTTTATCTTTGTCTTTTTATAATTATCTTATTTTGTGCTCATTCCAAGGACCTCTTGATGATGTCTAAATAGAAATATTTAGAGAGAAAGGAATGGGGCAATGATCATTGTCTTTTTATCTATTGTTCTTGTTGTATACTTTTGTAAAATAACTTTGTCATGCGTGCTTTGTTCTGTTTGTAGGGAGGATGTTTTAGGTGTCTTGTTGACCACATAAGAAGGCTTTCCTTTTTATGGTTTGGTCTGAGATGTTTAGAATATCTGAACTACATTCTAAATAAGTTTTTGTTTGTCAAGTGCGAAGAAGAGTACTATTATCTGTTAGACGAGTCAAATTCCATCACACTAGGCACAAAACCATCCTAGTTCTTAATACCTTGATGCATCAAACCTATGTGTGTAATCAAACATAAAGAAGGGTATGCTATTTATCTCTCCCATCCTTGGATAATAAATGCATCATCATCATTCATCATCATATCCAATCAAGTCTCGATGACTAATGGACTTGTTGGACTTCTGCATCTTCTTTGATTTAAGGGTTGATCCCTCTCATTCTTCTATCCTCTTTCGCACTAACAATGCATCCATCATGCATGCATCCTACATAATCATGTCATATTATCATAGGACAACATCATCCATCTCATCCATCTCACATGCATTCCATAATCATCTAAGTTTCTTATGAAATCAGTATGTTATTACATTGCCCCTTTGTGAGATCAAGTGAGAAGTTCAATTTGAGGTCGATCTCGTGACAAAGAGATTCAAAATGGATGTATGGATGGTTAGACTAACAGATCTATATGATAATTATGATGTAAATGAGATGTTTTTTGTAGACATGCAAAATTTACTCATGCATCTAATCATGCTTCATTCAACATTATTTCATCTATTAATTAAATAAATCAATTTAATTAATTCAGTAACGTTATCTCTTTAATCAAATAAATCAATTTTTATCTCTTAAAGTCTCTTGATTTAATTAAATCACATGTATTTAATTAAATGACTAATATTCATTTTCCTCTCATTTTATTTAAAACAAATCCAAAAATTTAAATCAAAAGTCACACCAACCAATCACTAGCTTAATTAATCAAATCCCTGATTAATGCTAAGCCTAACCCATGTCCCATCCTCTAGATTTTCCCACTTGCACAATAAATCATTTATTTTGATTTATTAAAACCTCTATTTCCCTCACAAAGCATATTCCCAAGGAATATTCCCTCATTAACTCCATTTGTTTGAATTTTTTGTCCAAACAAATTTCCCCCCAAATCCTTCAACTACATGTATTTAATGCCATTTTCAAATTTCAAATGGGCACATTGGCCAAAACTTGCACAATCATGGGCTAATCACATTGTGACAAGTGGCTCTTTCTTATTTGTTGGGGATTAGTCCCAAATTATTCAACATTGCCCCTTATATCTTCAAACTCAACTATAAATTCAGGCTCCTCTCCTTCAAAAACACAACACAATCTCATGCAAAGTTACTCTCTTCATTTGGGAACTAATTTTTTTCATCATCATAACATTATATTTTTATCATTTAGCTTATTGAAGGGTTGGGGAAGGGCTACCTTCTACACAAAGAGTAGCACCAATCCAATATGGAATAAGTGTGCACCATGTTGCTCATGCTTTCAATTAGTTCATTTAGGATTTCTAGTTGTTTCAATGTCTTAGGTTAACATGTTTAACATAGAGTAATATTTCATAGGGTTCTTTGATTGTGCCATGTTAGTTTCATTCCCATGAAGAGATTTATCAACTTACTAACATATTGCAGGATTTAGCAACCACATTTTTAAGGTGCTTAGAATAACAAATCTATATTATCCTAAACAACTTAAATAATGATGCAAATGAGATTTTTGGAAGATGCTTAGAATAACAAATCTATATTATTTTAAACATCTTAAATTAGTATGCAATGTATGTGAGATGGATGAGATGGATGATGTTGTCCTATGATGATATGACATGATTATGCAAGATGAATGCATCGTTAGCATGGAAGTGAATAGAAGAATGAGAGGGATCAACCCCTGAATCTAAGAAGATGTAGAAGTTCAAGAAGTAAAATTTATTAGAAATGATGATGAATGATGATGATGTATTGCTTATACAAGGATGGGAGAGATAAAGAGCATAACTTTCCTTATGTTTGATAACACACATAGGTGCGATGCATCAAGGTATAAAGAACTAGGATGAAATTTCATCCAGTGTGATGGAATTTGACTCGACAATCAGATAGGAATTCTTTTGTTCACACTTGACATATGAAAACCTTTCTAGGACGAACCTAATAAAGAAAGTATTTGCCAAGTTATATTACAAGAATTTCCAACAATCACAATAGACAAAAAGATAATGATCATTGGCCCATTCCTTTCTCTCTAAACCAATTTTGTTTAGGCATCATCGAGAGGTCCTTGGAATGAGCGTAAAATAAGATAAGTCAAAAAGACCAGATAAAGTAAACAAATAAGATAATTTTCTTCATACCACTAGACAAGACTAAACTAAGGTGATACCTGATGCTGATGTCCATCGCCGGAAGGTCACATTCCTAGGACATGCTATAATCAGGGTTTTGATGAAATTGATTGGATGATAAGCTATTAATAATTTTAGTTGATCAACTTGTTGACTCACTAATCTAGACTTCAGACTTTGACAATTTGGCATTCACTTTTGAACCTGCTAGACTTGCTTCAGATTGCCTTACAAAAGGATGAAGGTGATGATTTATTATGAACAATGATTATTGCGAGTGACAACGAGATGAAATAGGTGCACCATTTTGGGTTTTTTAAAATATTTGGATGTTTTTGATGTTTTGAAATGTTTTGAGGCTATTTTGATTTTCTAATTTTTTAATATTTTTGGTATTTTCAAGATTTGTGAATGTTTTTGGATTTTGTGTCTCGGGGGCCAATCAAGGATTAGCCTTGCCTACGTTTAATCTCAGAGATGACGTAGTTCAGATGAAAATTGACTTGAATACTGATGAGATAGATGGGAAGACAAATTTCCATTACAAAAGATGCCTAAATGACTAACCTAAAATGTGAAATAGATGGGAAAATGGATCGCCATTGCAACAGACGCCTAAAGGACTGACCTAGGGTGTGAAATAGATGGGAAAATAGATTGCCATTGCGACGAATGCCTAAAGGACTAACCTAGGATGTCTCAGGGGATGATCAAAGATCAACCTTTCCTACGTTAAAGCTCAGAGATGACATAGTTTGGTTGACATTTTTTTAATTTTTTCTAATTTTTTGAGATGTTTTGCATTTTGAATGATTTGGATTTTCACATAATTTTGATGATTTGGATATGGATATGATATCAATGGTCTATTTTAGGATCTTGTTGAAAATCAAGCTAGGTTGATTGATTAGATTGATGATGATAACATTGTTGAGGATACACAACAATGCAAGGATAGTGTTTAAGAAACACAAGGATCAGGAGGATATCCTGAGATGAATAATTGGTTGGATTTTATTCATGAAGTTTGATTTGGAACAAAATTGTTTTGATGATTTGATGTGATACTGATGTGCACATTAGATACAACTGATATAGATTGTTTGGATCGATGTTCAATGAAAGATAAAGCTTGATGAGGAACATCGTCTCGTTAAAATATGCCATGGGATAGTGATTTGGATTTTGGGTCAAAAATTCCTTGACCAATTTGATTTCATGTTTTCCAATGTTCAGATCACCACATGAGTTGGATGATATATCAAGATTTATTCCTGAAGCAAGATGTATCATCTACCCCCAATGTCTAGCAATGTATGGAATGCCATGGGTGGATGCTTGAGTAGATGGATGGATGGATGGATATGGTAAGCATGCAAAGGATGCCAAGGGTTATCTTGCGATAAGATAAGGTTTTCACAAAAAAAGGATTCTCATTTGGATAATGCTTCAAGGCTCAGATAATGTTGGATCAGATAGGATCAATAAAAATGACCCATGTCAAGTTATTTACCATAAATAGGCACAAAGTGTGCACCAACATTTTATCAAAATCAAGATAAGGTGGATAGATGGCAAATGGTTCATGGATGAATGGATTTATTATAGATAAGATGGGGGGAATTTCGGTTTTATTATGGATGCGATAAGATGATTTCTCTTGAAATGATGCACATAGATGCTCGATTCTACACATGACACTTTTTTGCAAGTTTTTCGTCATGGTACTTGCCCAAAGTGTCGCCCATGCAGTTTTCACTAGACGACGATTTTTTTTTAATTGTTTTCAATCCCTTTTTCGAATTTTTTGGATTTTTTATATTTTTTGATTTTTTTGTATTTTTTGAGAGATTTTAAGATGATGTTGAATAACTTGGTACTTCTAACATTGATGCTTCTATCATAATGTTTCATCGATATCTTTCTTGAAGAAGCTTGCTTGCTAAGATACGTGCACTTGAAAGCAACTTTTGAGATTCCTGATCTGCTTTGCTGATACTAGAGTTAACTTTGTCTTTGTGCACACATTGCGATAGAGTGCCTTCTGAATCGTTATGATGAAGGGTCATTTCCAACACATGGTTAATGTGAGAATTGGATATCATGCGTGGAGGTATGGATGGAGTGTGTTTAGGAATAAAATATGGATTGGTTGATAGTTTGGAACTTTTGACTCTCCAAACTTGGGAAGATGAGCAATTATGGATGGATACGGAAGTGTGCGTGGAATTAGGACCAACTGCTTGATATACCTTGTACGTCACTTGAGAAGCCTGATTTTTCTTTTATGGACATCTTTGATGGATACCTTTCCCTTTTTTATTTTTCCTCATTGTTTCTTTGACTAATGAAGTTTGATAAGGATTATTTATATTTTGTTGTATCCATTTGCATTTTATTTGTCCTTCATGCTTCAATACTTATTTTCCTTTGATGAAATTATTCGTTCTTTGATTCAAATCTTTCTTTTGATGTTGGTCCCAATTCGTCGATGGGGTGATGGGTGGATGAAGATTCATGACGTGGCGGGTTGTGGTATTGACATTGGTTTCATCATAAGGATTCTTCGTGCTCCCTATGTTGGTGTTTGCTTGTGACGAAGTTGCCCCCAATTTTGTGGAAGTATCACTGATATGTTTATATGGTCCCTTGATTGTCAAATAACCAAGGCCTTGATGCTTAGAATTGCCAACAATCTGCACTGGTTCCAAGATACCAAACTGTTCATGTAAGCCTAGTCCTCTGCCTTGTTAATTCATCTGTTGAAAAAACTTATTTGCAATAGGATATGATTTGCCTTGGAAACAAGGTGCTACTCCTTCTCTGCTCTGTGGTGGATCTTCAAAAGTGACAACTTCCTTATTGATGAGGTAACTTTCCCTAAGAAAGGTAAGTGATCCAATTTTATAAGTGATAGGATCCTCCATATGTGGGATGACTTCTTGATTGATATCTTTAGCCTGGTCTTGTGAAATATCATAATTTAATGCTTCTTCAAGCGATGTTAGAGATTCACTATAAAATTATTCCTCCCAATTCATTCCTGATATGCTTTCATATGATTTTTTTGATTGAAAACTTCTATAGAGGCCTTCTTCATGATCTATTATTCCTAAGTGTCCACAGGATGTTTTTGATTCAGAACTTCTGTAGAATCCTTCTTCATGATTTGTTTCTACTATGTCTCTAGATTTTTCTACATCTTGGTCTTGTGTACAAATGTTAAGAGTAGGAGAATCTTGTTCCTTGGTAATTATGCCAATGGTACAATACTCTTGTTTTGAATGAAGATCATCTACATGTCCATCCAAAGAAAGCATCTCATGGGTAGATGGAGGAATATGTGTTATATGGATGTAATAATCATTTGTGATATCTTTGTATAGATAGGAGAGTGCCCATTAGATCATTGTAGTATCTTAGAGATACAAATTCTTCATCTTGAGTGATTTTAGAATTTCTTTTGACATGCTTTGGATCAAGTTCCTGACATGGGTCAATTTCAAAGGATGGATTGTCTATAAGGGATTCTTGGACATTGTTATTAGGAATGGGAAGAAAATCAATAACCTATTGATCTTTGAGGATTCCTTCACTATCTACAATCATGAGGTCAAAGGATGTCAATATGTCTTGGGAAGAAACATTGCTAGACCTTGGTGATTGATGTTGATCATGCTTTGGAATACGTTCTTGAGATATGTCCTCTAATTTATTAGGTGATGTAGAGAAATTTTCAACATGATCATTGGTCAATTGATCATGGATTATGTCAATAGGATCAAATAATGTTAACACATCTTAAAATAGATCACTTAAAAGTGGCTCTTGATGAATGTTAATTTGATCACTAGATGGGGTAGACATATCTTCACAGTGCTCATGGATGGATTGATTTTGATCATTGTCTTCAATAGTTGTGGTGGGGAGATCATTAATGCTATCGCCAATAGTTGAATTCTGATTATTGTCCTCAATAGTTATTATTTTTTAATAAATTAGGTCTTGGATGAGATTTTTGATTCAAATACAATTTGATGTTGTGTCCCTTTGTTTGGTGAAAATCACAAAGATTCTTCTCGTTATACCTTGGTGGTTTCACCATGGGCTCTTGATAATTTACATAAACGAGGATTTTAATGAGATTTTCTTGTGTCAACCGTTTCATGACCGATTTGATTGGTTCCCCAAGTGGTGTGTATTTTTCGTTTGTTACCTTGTGAGATTTGCACTTTAAATTGACCTTGTGCCGATTAATTTTGGACATGTGGTGATTGATCTTTGAGATGTGGTGATTGAGTTTGTTGTTGATTTTTTTGATATCCAACCTCCTGATATTGGATAGATTGTTCCTGATGTGGTTGGGGAGACAACTCAATGTTTTGGTGACATGGTTTAACCAATAGAAGAGTGTATTGATTTTGGAGTGGAGATGTCTCTTGGCGCAATGGATCAACTACTTTGGTAAGTGAAGCAATTTTATCCCACAAAATTCGATCTTGATTTTGATCTTGACACCTTTGATATGGTTGACTTGGCCGTAGAGCAAGTAGATTTGGAATGCATCCTTGTGGTGTTTGCATGGAATCATGGATAGATTGATTCTAGACAATGCTTAGATTTAGTGTGATGTTTTGATTTGGCATTATAGGTTGACTTTGAACATTGTTGGTTTTGAGAATCATATTGCCTTGATTTAGGTAACTTTGATTTTGCATCGTGTTACCTTGTCTTGGATCAATACCTGGAGTCATTAACATATTTCTTGGAATTTGAACAACATTTGTATGATTTTCAAACATATATATCCCAAATTTTACCAAGTGTGGTTTTGAAATGTTCATTTTTGACAAATTTGTATTTGACATGTATGGATTTGGTGGGATAATGTTGTTTGGAAGAAGACTCATGCATTGATTGTTTGGTTGATAGATTTGTAGGTTTGGACTTTGATTTAAATCTATCATATTGAAAGATGTTCCACAACTAAGATTGGGCATACACACATTTGTTGTACTATTAAGGTTTGAAGGAGATAGTGATGCCATGTATGGGTTTCATAAATGTGAGTTTCGATAATCAATTAGCATTGTAAGGCTTTGAAAGTTCAGTTGATTTGGATTACTCATGATGTATGGAGCAAGTTTATATTCTATGTTCTTCTTGTGTTTCAAACTTGTTGCAAAATTGAACCTTTAAGGTGTTTAGGACTAATGATGAGATGAAAGATGAAAGGGTGAGGGGTATGGGTGTTTAAACTTTTAGAAACTTTGGATCAATGCTAGACTTTAGGAATTGTTTTGATTTGATTTTGATTGAGGATAGTTTGACTAAGTGTGTTAAGTCAAACAAGAGTGGTAATGCACTTATAAACTCTAGGAAGTTGTGTTATTTTAGAGTAAATTTGCACACAAGAGGATAGTTTGACTAAGTGTGTTAAGTCAAACAAAATGATAATGAACTTGTAAATCCTAGGAAGTTGTGTTATCCTAGAGTAAACTCGTACAAAAAAGGATAATTTGGCTAGGTGTGTTAAGCCAAACGAGGTGATTTTGAATTGTAAACCTTAAGAAGTTGTGTTATCGTAGAGGTAAATTTGCTCAAGAGGATTGATAATTTGACTAAGTGTGTTAAGTCAAACAAGGTGATGTTGAATTTTCCTAAAATTCTAGCATAAGTGATGTTTTCAAAGTTCCCAAGAGTTTGTTAATGAGATGATGTTTGATTGATGTTCAAGATGGGTGAAGTGTTTGACTTGATCCTAGATGAACTTAAGAGGATTTTTTGACTAGACCAAGGTATTGAAGAACATTATTTTCCCTAAGAGTAATTCAACCAAAAGACCAATGTTTGCATGAAAACCATATGACCCAAAAGAGAACAAGCACATGTGTGGTTC
This sequence comes from Sequoiadendron giganteum, assembly GCA_007115665.2. NCBI lineage: Eukaryota > Viridiplantae > Streptophyta > Pinopsida > Cupressales > Cupressaceae > Sequoiadendron > Sequoiadendron giganteum. The sequence continues at coordinate 692,611,836 of CM021102.1, forward strand.
AGTTGTCTGTTATCTTGCTCAGATTCGGTTCTTTTTACCACAAACACTTTCTTGATTATGTTTCAAACTGAATGTCTAATGTCCTACTTTATTTTCATCCCACAAGGTCCACTATGTGTAAATCAAGGAAATTAGGGAAAAAGTTTCCTAGTGTTGACTTTGGGAGAAACAAATTGAGATGTATAAATGTTTAGAAGCCTTCTAGAGATAAGAAACACTAGGGGCAAGTAGTAACATGTGGACACCTCTAAGGTATTTTTTCTTCCAAAGGGTTTGAAATTCTGATGATTCATTTAATGTTTTTTTTCCACTATTTTGGATCCAAGAAAAGTGTTTTCGATGTCAATAACATGCACAATCCTAGGATGAAAAGACAATATTTTTTGGGATCCCACTTGGATAAATCCAGCTATCAATATTCAGTGTGGATGATTAGATGCTTGACCACACAGGCTCCCCCTTACAGTGCACTTGCTTCTCAAGTTAGCCAAGAATCAGTACCCATGAATCTCCCATGGCATACTTTTCATCTCTACAATAGAATCACATGTATATGTGGGGTGACTTTAGAGGATATGACCTTTTACACCAACAAATAGATAGGATTTTGGCCTTTGCTAAACAAGAGGTTTTAATTTAGACTTTACATTTGTGGAGATTGACCCATGTATAAAGAGACCATTGTTTCCCTTCTCATCGGGACCAACTATGTTATACTACCCTTTGTTCCAGTACCCACTTTTATATCCTAGCTAGAAATACACTTGGCTTTAGTGTGTTGCCAGTTGAGTCGTTCCCTTGGGTGATTAATTTTTCCCACAAGGCAAGCCCTCTAAGATAAAAAAAATAAAGTAAGCAATATCCGTAACTTGATCAATCTTTGTTGCAATACAAAGAGAGAGAATGTACACAATATCCTCCACTCACACTCACAATATTTTTTCAATTTTAAGGTACCCAAATTGAAATGTGGAGGCAATCTTTTATGCAACTTAATGTTACCAAAAAGACTTTTGATTCTCAAGATCGCCATGAAGCGCAAGAGAATTGCATACACTCTTTTGAATGAAATTACTTTGCAAACAAGATTACAAGACACAAAAGTACATGTTCATTTCAATCCTCGAAGAAAAAAATGAGTTCTTTTTAAGCACCAAATTTGAAGTGTGAGAGTTGTTTGTGAAATTTTTTAGAACCCAAATTGAAATTTAGTAAGTTTCCAAGGTTAATTTTAACCAACTTTGAAAAGATCAAATCAGTGATTGATTTTAAATCCAAAATGAAGGTGAGTTGGTTTAAAATAGAAAACGAGAGTAGAAAATGGACGCTCTATATTGTGAAAAAAAAAAAGCATTAAAAAATGCTTTTTCAAGTCTAATGTCCAATTATCCAATTCCGATTAGTTCGCCTTTATTCGACTTCGATGTCTCGCTCCAACCGCAACCATCAAAGAGTGCAAAGTTGTCACAAAATAAGAAATATGATGTTTCAAGAAATCAATGATATAATGGAAACATTTTCAAACATAATAAACGCATTCACAAGGAATCAATAATAACCTAATGAATACATTCACATGCAAGAGAGACAAAAAAAGTTACTTTATTCAAGATCTCCTAAAAGTATCTTTTTCATTAGTTGTGAATTTTGACATTGTTTATCTAAGTTTTTAATGTTGGAATGTTTGTTCCGAAACAATTTATATTAACCATTTGTTAAATCTCTTCACAAAACATCAAAAATCCACCTAATCAATAGAATTCCTAATGTTGATCATAATGAACATTCCTAAGAATTTGAAAACTTCTATTTCGAGTGATATTGTTTCAGCTTTATCAAAGAAGTTTCTAAAGAAAAGTGTGAATAGAAATTGTAATTTGATTTTCTTTTGAGTTAGCTGAACTGTATTTAAAACTGATTGATATAATGTCACTTCTTAAAGCACGAGAATTAATGCACAACTAACCATGTATTCCATTCACCATTATTACCCACAAAATAAAATGAAACAAAACAAAAACACTCGAATTCAAGAAGTTTAATCAAGGACATGAAATGAGAGATACTTCCCTCAGTTGTAGAGTGTGTTCAATTGTACTTTAGCATGAAGGAAATAATGATTGCAGTAGATCCAACCTGGTGTGACCTACTATAATCTCAATACTCTAGATTCCCAAGCATCGTACGGTCTCAATAGCTGTCATTAGAAAAACAGTCACATAAAAATACTCTAAAGAAACCACAAACAACATTCAAATGTACTATAAACTTTTTCAATGTATTTAAATGAACATCAATCATTCACTTTCTTGAATGAGGGGACCGATGGGTGAAAGATCTTATTTGCGAGATTTGCATCACTCGAACACTATGAATGGCACTCTATTTAAAGATGACATTGAACAACAATACCGATGTTAAGCAGTGACATTAAATATAAAGACTTTAAGATGACGACAACAAGCAGATAAATCTGGTTCTTTATGATAAGACGAGTAAGTCTACAAAACCTTAAATGATGCTTATAATTGCAAGGAGAATAAATGACAATTCCTAAAGAACTTTGAATGTCATGTTCCGCATATAAACAGATGATCTAAGTTATTAAAGCGTCCATTGAAATGCCAAATTATATGAGAAGAGATAGAAGAAAATAGTTGAGGGACATTACACTTTTCACTTTGCACAATAAAATATCATTTGTTGTTTGCAGAATATCATATTTTTATTTAAAATAAAACTTATATGCAACCTAAATGGACCAAATACCTATTGGTAACCATAAATCTTTGTTATCTCTAGATTTTATATTCACCACAAATGGATCAATAGTTGAACATATAAAAACTATTTTTTGATATTAAAACAACACATAATTAGTTAAATTACATCTTATATCAAACAAAAATGGACCAATAGTTGAACATTAAAACTTTTTGAAAATCCTTCACATTTATTGAAAAAATACATGGTATTTATTGTGCTCACCTTTTATATTTGTAATAGAATAAACTATTAATACGAAATACTCGAATGCTTGTAAATTACTACCCCAATAGTTGTACACATAAGAACAATATTTGTTCATATGATAACAATACTTTTTTAAATGAGTGTCTTATTTTATCAAATGAGCATGTAATTTTATAAATAACATACTTATAGTGGATAGTTTAGATATTTTATTTGAGAGAAAAATATTTATTTCACTTGTTCATGAATGTATTTATATGTTTTTTTTACTTGAACTATTGGTTCCATAATGTCACATATTTGGGAATATTTTTATTAATATATGAAATGAGTATATACTTGAGATATAATATTAATTCATTATAGTATTGATATGAACAATCACAATTGATTGCACAATCGTTGGACCCCGCACGAAAAATGGCCCCTCTTCCCTAATAGTAGGATTAGTCCTTATCCAAGGAGGGGAATACTTTACCACACTACTCAACATAGGCAACAACTCCTTTGTTGTTTAGCTTTCAATACAATATGCATTGAATAATTAAAGTAAATTACAACGAATGTCAGCATTTTATGATTAAACTTGGGAACTTCAATTATTTGGAATAAATTTATTAATTCAAACAATATAATATAGATAATTGAAACAATGAATGTCAACATTTTAGGTTTAAACTTGGGAACTTCAATTATTTTGAATAAATTTATTAGTTCAAACAATATAATATAGATAATTAAAATTTATATGGTGGAAGATAAGTGTAAGATGTTTTTGGATTTTTTTTGGCAATGTCCATTAATGTGATGGAATCTTTCTTGTACATGATTACTATTTGGGACCTTTTGGAGAGTAGTGGTGTTATCCTTCTTGTGCGTGATTGTTATTTGAGACCTTTTCAAGAGTAGTGGTGTTATAGTTTATGTTTTGATTGTTCTATCTTGGAGTGATCAACCTACCATTTGAATTATTTGTTTTTGTGAAACTATATATTGTAGCTTAGTCAAATCTGATGACTCTCAAGAGTCCTCATATGTTAGATATGCAAGTTTTTGGATTTAATGATGCATGCGTTTTTAATCTTCATATGAAGAGGTTAGAATTCATGGTAGTCCATATGAGGAGTATTAAATGACAAATACAAAATTGTGTCCACTAGGTTAGGAAGTGAGATGGATTCTTTATTGTCCTACTTGATACGTAGAATTCACGGTAGTCCACATGAGGACTATTGAATGAAAAATAAAAAATTATGTCCCTTAGGTTAGGAAGTGAGATAGATTCTTTATTACAATCCTACTTAATATGCAAGAACTCGTTTATTTTTGTCTTGATGAACTTGTTTTTGCTATGAACTTACTCATGAGTTTTATAAATGGATAAAGGCTTTTGGTAACTTGTACTACCAATAGAGGAAAATGCCATATAAATCCTTAAGCATGTTCTTCATGACCACAAAATATTAGGGAAGTAGTTCATGATGGTTGCATATGTGTTGATATGGGCATTGGGGCATCGCTTTTCTCATAAACTTTGGGAGATTTTTGGAATGGCCTATGTTATACAACACTATTCATTACTTGGTCAAAGAGGTTTCTTTAAATATTCAAAATAATTGCAAGAAATGTGACTGCTGATAGAAGAGGACATCTTGTAACCAAATGTAGATGGGTATGTGGGATAATTTCATAAGAGAGGGCATGCCACAAACATGTGGGGCAATCTAGAGGGAATGGTATAAGAAGGAATACTAATATTTAAGATTATCCATTTGGGTTAAGGGTAGATAAAGTGTAATATTGGGTATATACAATGGTAGGTGGGTCTCACTATTCTAGGAATATAAATTATAATAATATAAATTTGATTTATTCCTTGGTTGGCCTCATTTGGAATATTAATAAACATGTTTGTGTTGTGAAAAGGTTTGGGGAAATGATGGTGTTGCAATAAGAACCTCAAGAGTGGCTTGATTTTGATTTGATTGGTTCAGATTATTTGTGTAACCAACCTAATGAGGGTCACACAACCTTAGGGGTTTTGGGTGTTTTAATTCATTTGGAGCCCATTATTTGGCTTTGGGTCGATTATGTAATGTTGGATTAATTTTCACATGAATTGTTCACTCGAGACAAATGATCCTCAGTTCCATTTTCATAACCCTCCTACTAACTAAAATTAAATTGAATCTTTGCTTATGCTAAGGGGCTTCTAAATGAAATCTATGGGATATCCCCAAGAGCACATGAGGAGTGAGGGCATCATTGAAGTGGTCATAACTAAGAGGGGGCAAAGGGTTATGGGTTTCACTAAGGTATGTATCTTCTAAGATCTTTTTTCCACAATATTTTCAAACATTTGAATATAGAGACTTGTTTGATTCATAGTACCAATCTTTGATTATGAGAGCATTAAGAACTAGACATGGAGTCATCCACATTTTTGAGTCTCTGAAATCTTGACATATTTGAGTATCTAAAATCTTGACATATTCGAGGGTCCAAAGAATCATGTAAATAAATGTAAGGAGATATATCAAAGAAAAGGGGTAGGGAAAGAAAGAAAGAAGAAAGATTCAACAAAGATATTTGGATTCTTTCATATTAGTTTCACTAATTATGTATGCACATGACTTCATAAACCTATGTTAGTTGAAATTTTTCTATTTATTTTTGTAATGAGGGTGGTTGATGAAGTCAAGGTAGTATAAAGTTGGAGATAGGATGAAGTATGTAGTCGATTGACAGTTGACTAGTGGATGTTTTTTTGGATTTGATAGAAAAGGGGCAAGAGGTTTTTTTATTTTATTAGATAACTCAATGGATTTATTAGGGGACAATAGCATGGTTAACCAATTTTAAAATCAAGATTAAGTGGAGGGGGTTACCTATGCATTATCTAATGATAATTGGGAACCCTTAAAGATTCCTCTTTTTTGATAATCCTTCCTCATTTATGATGTTAAATCAGTTGATAAGGGGCATAATAGTAGTAGAAAAAAATCCTTTTTTATGATGTTAAAGTAGGGAGTTACCTAGTTTTTGATAATCCTTCCTTGTTTATGATGTTAAAGTATGGGGTTACCTACTTTTTGATAATCCTTCCTTGTTTATGATGTTAAATTAGTTGATAAGGGACATAATAGTTGTAGGAAAAAAAATCTTCCTCTCAAAAATCCTTGGTAACCAATTATAGAACAAAAATCTAGATTTCTCTAAAGTAGGTAAATTCAAAGGATGTTGCATGGATATTAAAAAATAGATGGGTGAGTTTTGAATGTGTATATAAAGTGTTTATTTTAAGAACATGGTTGATGTGTTTGAATATGTTGTTATTCCCTTACTCCTATAGTGTGTATCAAGTTATGAGTGGTCAACTTGTGGCTATATTAACTCTTAATTAAGTCATACTATGATTATTATATTGTTATTTAGGCCGATCTAGGGTTTATATATGGTTATCTAAGTCAGACCGGGTGATATCCTAGGAATAAATACGTGTATATAGGAGGTTGTGAGTCTTATTTCATCGTCGTCTTGATTATTGTGTTCTTATTGAAGAATATTGGAGATATCCCTCTTGAAGTGGATTAGGAGATTTTACCTCGGAGCGACATACAATTATAAATTATTTTCAAAATATTTCATATTATATTCCTCTTGTGCGTGTTGTTTCATTACAAGTGGTACTAGAGCATGATCTTGGCATTGTTATCACAAAACATTTTTTTTCAATTCTAGAGGTCATTTTGTGAAGCCTATATCTCGTAGATTTTGGTGAATTTTTATCTAATTTTTTAAGGGTTTTTGAAGGACATATTAAAGAAGCTACATTCAGGATTTCATAGGAGTTGGATGCAGAATTACAGTTTCTGCCCAATTATTTGTAAGGTCCATATGTCCTAAATTGTATAGAATTGATTCTTGATCTTTAGTGGATTTTCAAAGATATACTAGAGGAGAATATAAACAAATTTTTTAAATAACTTGAAGTAAAAATAAGTGATTAATTGAGAAATTAGGGTTTTCAATTTTTTTCTCAAGGCTACAAATCACATGATTTTAGGGATAATTTTCTATTACAGTGCGACCGAGGCCTTGGTAGGTTACATAAATAATTTAAAATATTTTGACTTTATTTGGGTGATTTATTGTAAAATTATCTTTCCATACCTTCTTTGCAACAAAAAGTAGCCATAAAAAAAGAAAAATGAAAAAGAAACAAGAAGAAAAACAAGAAAAAGAAAAAGAGAAGGAGAGATAAACAAAGAGAGTAAGAGTAAGAGAAAGGGAAATGGAAAGAGGAAGAGCGAGAACAAGAGCAAGACAAGAGCAATAACAAGAAGAACATGAAGTAGTTGTAGAAGAAGCAAAAGTAAAATGAGAAAGAGAAAGAACAAGAAAATAACAAAAGAAAGACAAGAGTAGGAATAAGAAATAACAGTAGAAAAAGAAGTGGAAGTAAAAATGAGATGAAGAGGAAGAAAAAGAAAAAAGTTAGCATTGAGGAAAATGCTTTGTAAAGAGGACAGTGCTATGACCTTACCCCTATAGTGTGTATTGAGTTATGAGTAGGCATCTTGTGGCTACCTTAACTCTTTTAATTAAGTCATATTATCATTATTATATTGTTTTTTAGTTATTTAGGTTGTCCTAGGGATTAGATAGGGTTATCCAAGTTGGCTTGGGTGATATCTTAGGCATAAATAGGCATATGTAAGAGGTTGTGAGTCTTATTTCATCATCATATTGAGTATTGTGTTCTTAGTAAAGAACATTGGAGGTATCCCCCTCGAAGTGACATATTATTATCAATTATTTTCAACATATTTCATATTATATTCTTCTTGTGCAAGTTATTCCACTACATATGTTGGTAATGTATGAAGTTATTGATGAGGTAGATTGGTTTTCTTTTTTCTGTTTTATAATGTTAAATTTTACTTGTCTTTTAGAAGATTTTTTTTTACTTGAGTATAATTATTAAATCAAAATATACATCTTTTCTTTGAATTGTTTCAATTGAAATAATCAATCAATTAGTCAACCTTACTAGAAATTTAACTAAAACTATATTTTTTCAGTAAATAAAATGAAATACAGCTAATCAATTAAATGAAAATAACTGTATCTATAGCCAATTTAATGCTATCGATTTATTAAATTCAAGCTATGTTAAATATTTCTAGAAAGTAAAAGTTATTTTTGAAGAAAAAACATTTAATATTCTACAAGACAAAAACTTTTTTCAAGGAAGCACTTTTTTCTGTAAAATATAGTTGAAGGTGAAGAAATAAATAATTAAATCCTTGATTAAATTAACGTTTCTCATGCCAAGAAATAAAAGACAAGAATTTTTAAAAGTAGATTGTTGTAGACACTAATCTTCACAAACTTCAAACAATGAACCAAATTAGTGTGTTAGTCTGTTTAAAGCAAGTAAACAACCATTATCTCTATGAAATATTGAACCATACTACATAATGCAAATAAAACATTGAAATACAAAAGAGACACATTTCAAGCATGTGAAGTATGTTCAAACCTATCCCATAGTGGGAGTGGTGCCTCTTGAAATGTTGAAAGAAAGCCCTTTCCCATCCCCTGATAAGCAAGATTGCCAAAATGAAAGATGATGATGCAAATGCCAAGATTGTGCATCAAATTGTGTTGTAATTGTGGTGTTGAAATGCCTTTCTTTTATAGATTCAAGATTAGAAGTGTGAGATATTTAGATGAATGTGAGATCATTCATAAGCCAATTACAAGATGCCACTTGTCAAGATTTGAGAGGATGAGGGTTGTGCAAGTTTTGGTCAATGTGCCAATTTGAAATTTGAATTTGGATGAAATGACATGTTTAGGGGGGATGAAAGGTGAATTAAATGCCAAGTTTGACTTGTGCAAGAGACATGTAAGAGCATGTGTAAGAGCATTTAATGCTTTGTTGGAAGGGACAAGTCCTTTGGAGGGAAGATTCAAATTGACAAAATATTCCATCTTGATGCCCTTTCCAAAGTAATTAGAAGAATTAATAAATCAAAGAAATGATTTATTGGGGCAAGTGGATGGGTTAGTTAAGAGTTTAGATTTGACTCAAGTTGAGTCAAAAGCTAGAGAATGGGTGATTATGATTAGAGGTTAATTAATCCAGATTAATTAACTTGGAGGATTTTAGGAGTTTGATATTTGATTTAAACTATTTTGATTTATTGAATCAAATGAGAAGGACTTAATTAAATAATTTGATTTATTTAATTGAATATGATGAAGCTTAGGGAATTAATCAATATGTTTTTTTAATAGATTAATAGAAGAATTTGATGTTAATTAAAGTGGGATGCATGATGCTGATTATTTTACATGTCTACAATTGCATATATTTTTTCTTAAGATCCTATCTAGAGGTTTCTTTTACCTAACTTCAATTAGTAAAATTCACATAATCCTCTTAAAAGAAATTATTTTGGAATTTCCCCAAAGAATTATATAGGGACTATTATCTTGGGAAAAGGTAAGCCTTTCTAGTGTGATTTATTTTGATACTTTAAGTTTTGAAATATTTATTCCCTTAAAAACAATAAAAAATTATTATAAGCTATCTTAAGTCAAATAATGTATGCTAGAATAAAGAACATAGATTTTGGATCATGTATAGATCCAACCAAAACCTTTGGATCCTTTTGCCTTTTATGATGATGCAATGATTTATGTATAGAAAAAATATATCATACAAAATAAAAAAAATTAGAAGGAAATTGACATTTATTTTCTTATAGCAATAGTAATTGTAAACTAGAAATTCAACCTTCAAGGCATAGAGTTAATATGAAATGAAGCACACAACCACTAGATGTAATCCTAATTTTTCAATAAGATCCAATCTATTCAATAGAAAAAATGCAATAATAAGTAAAATCAGATATCCATCAATTAACACCTTCACCTTCACTGTATTGTCATTGATGACTTCCATTGTTCCTTCTTTGTAAGATTTGTTAACCGTTATGGGTATGCTACTCTTTCGCTATGAGCTTCAAGTATATTTGAGGATTGCAATGATGCAAACACTGAAGTTTAAGATTTTTTGGTTAGTAATAAATGTGCAATGGTGACTTTCCTATACAAAAAGGTTTGTTTCAGAGGAAACAAATGGATTAAAAGATGAAAGATTATGATCAATGTTCGAGGTCCATTGAGAGGAAATATATTAGAGAGTTAACTAGCCTGATCAATTCAATCAAGGGAATTGATTGGATAATTGGTGGAAATATATTGACCAATCATTGGGATTGATTAATTAATTAGTGGGATTGAACAATCAATGGAGTTGATTGAGTAGTCAACAAATTTTATTGAATAATCAATGGTCTTGATTGATCAGTCAACATAATTGATTGAATAGTGAATGGATTTGATTGATCAATCAATGTGTGAGAGGATAATTAATTAATTAATCTTTGGAGGAATGTGCAAATAAAGATTTAATTAACAAATTTTATCTATTAATAGATCATGCTGAATGAATATTGGAGAATTAAAAAAATAATTTCATTATTTAAGCTAGCAGTGGGAAATTGGTTTGATTAAATAATTTGTAACAATTCTTTAATATGAGAAGGGTCTTTGATGCTAATTAAATAATTACATGATAGCTATTTAACTTAAATAGAAGAAATAAGTTAAGTTAATGCATAATTATATAAATAAGGTTTATTTAACTAATGGCTATGGCAGAGAGAACCTCTCGGCCCCTTATGGGGTTGTAAGTGTGCATATCATGAAGTATTTCACCCCGGAAGGGCACTACATCACTATCCATAGGTACCAATTTTCCTTTATATGTCATATTTGTAGGAATGAGAAAATTAGCATACCTTATTTTCTATTTTCATCTCTCAAACAATATAAAGCTAAGGGTGCCTTGCCCCCTATCCACCAGGGTTTGATCCAATCTCTTTATAACTATGCTTCTGCAATTACCCCCTGCCAGGATCTCCTGGTGGTATTCCTAATGGTAATGTTTTCCCTATTTCTCAAGAGGACCCCCTTGCCTACCCCTCTTAGGCTATTTCTTTTGGTGAGGGTACTTCCTTTGTGAGAACTGACACCAAAAACCCCCCTATTGTTTTGATTTGAAAAAATTCTCTAATAAGGGCCTTCTTACCAAAGGAAACCTTGTTACTCAAAATTAGAAAGACAAAGAGACTAGTTTTAACCCCTTGAGTAACCTCTCTAGCACTAAAAGGAAAGTATTTGATAGTCTTCAACCAAAACTACCAAAAAATTCACTATTGAGATTAGAGACAATGAGGAGTAGGGTAAATTGGATGATTCTAGTAGCGGGAAGGGTGAGAGGTCAACTAGGCCCGCGAGCCATTCTGCCAAATGAAAGAAACTTTGCTTCGAAGAGCCTAGGGATGATCCTGAAGGTGAATCTTCATCTCCCATTAATCTAAGTAAATAGGATTTGTCAATGGTTTGGGGAGAAGATATCTCAGAATACTTTGCCAATAACAAAGAAGATGAAGAAATGGTTGATGATGACCAACTGATAGTTAAAGGCTTGGAGGATGAGCAAGAGGAAGGGGTTTAGAATATTGAAAGTGAAGTTGAGGAAGTGCCAAGGGAAATCATGAAGGGGATGGACGATCAACATATGGAGGAAAATTGGGGAGATTTAGGATAATGTTAGGCCGCTTGATCTCTATGCTTCTCAAGCCAAGGAATTACAACATAAAGTGGATAAGATGGACAAGGCCTTCAACAAGTTAACAACGACCACCTTAGGCATAATGAAAAAGGATTTTGTATGGTGAGTGGAGTGATTTAGGCTAGGAAAGGCCACCAGAAGATGAAAGCCTCTCAGGCCATGGAGGAGAAATAGGAAGGAGTGACAAGATCTATGGAATAGTACAACAAGGTGATGGAACAAATTGAGCATGAATGGAACCTTATCTACAATCCGAAGGTGTAATTAGGTTTGTTGGTTTCTATTTTTGGTTTTTTTTCTATGCTCTTACTGGGCATGTTTGCCCCTCGAACAATTATACCTGGTCATGTCTTTAGGGCTATTTTTTATTCTAGTTTGTAGTTTCCTTTATTTTTGGGTTAAGTGTTGTTCTTGCTGCGAGTTGTTGTTCATTTTTATGCCCCTACTATTTTGCTATGTTTTTTTTGGTGGTCTTTAGGCCTTATTATGCTTTCTGTATTGGTTCAAGGGCCCTTCCCCTACTTTTGCTACTAAAAACTAATCAAGAAGAATAATGTTAAATTAAGACATTATTAAATAAATATGATTTATTTAATTAGTCAAGGCGAATAAAGATAATCAAGATTTTATTAAATAAATAAGATTTATTTAATTAGTTAGAAATGATGAATTTGAATGAATTAATTAAATAGTATAAAATTACTAAATTAATAGTAGAATATGAAAAACTGATAATAATTAAATAATAAGGTATTATTTAATCATTAGGGAAAAGGAGTGAAAATTAGTTAAAAGGGTGTTTCTCGTAGCTCAAGACAATTTAGGGTATCTACATTTTTCCCCTCTTTGATGTAATGTGGTTTTATAGAGTTATATCAAAGAAAATTCAAAAAATTGTGCTTAGGAGTTGCCCCGATATGCCCCAATGATGATGGGATATGTTTTGATGACAAGATAGGTTGATGCCCCCTCGATTTTTTTTTCAATTTAAAAAAAAAATCAAAAAATTTGGAAAATTGTTTTGATAAATCAATTTTATAGGAAGAGGGTAATGATAATCTCACATGATAGGAAATTTCCCTAATTGAAACACATTTAGAAGCATGCATCTTCCTACTATTGTAGGAAGCTCAAATAAAATACTAAAAATACACTGCTTTTAGATATAAAAAAGGTCTCACTCAACCTTCTCAAGGCTTCTTTAAGTAATAATGTTTATTACAACTATTCAATCTTCTTGATATGGTGTGAAATGATACTAAAATGGAATGTAAGACCCTAAAATATCCCTTCCATATGTTTTACAGTTTGAATTTACCCTTTTAATCTCTAGAATTTGAGATCTTATATCTAATCAAAGATTGAAACTCATCAATATTTTCCTTTAAGGTAGTTCCCAATATTTTTTATATATTTAGAATTATCAAAAAATATTTTACACATATCATTTGTTTTTTCAATCTTATCAAACTCATCGAACTTGATATATACTTAGATTTGAAAGAAAAATTCTTCATTTGGAAAATTGGAGGGGCCCACTTATATATGATTTTTAAGAACCTCTTTTTTAATGTTATTTCTCCTCAAAGAAGATTTATTTATATTTCCATATATAATGTTTTAGTCTTTTTTTGATTGCCCTAACTTCTACATAAGATAATATTTTTTCTTCCTTGGTATATTGTAACATTGATTATATAGTTCTCTTATTCTTTCTTCTAACTCATTGTTTCATTTAATAAGGGCTAGTGACTTGGAAGTTAGTGCTAGAACTAAGAGTTTTATATAAGGGTATTCCTGTGAAAAGAAGTATTATTAAATTATTTAGCTTTTAACCTACTTAGTAGAGTCCTATTGACACTACACTTAAGCTGACTTAGAGGCTATCTAGAATTTTATCTCTCCTCATGTAGAATCGCCAAATGTCTTAACACTTGTCCATAGAGTCCTACACTTGTTTCATACTTGGAGGGGTAGTCGAACTTTGACTCCTACCTTCTGACCTCTTCTTGCTTACTTTTATATGAAAGGCTCATTTATAAATTTCAACACCTCACATGCTTATGATATTTTCTCTTTTTACATGTTCATTTATGAATTATTTTCAGTTTCCAAGAAAATCTTGGCTACTCGAACATGGTATCAGAGAAAGATTACAAATCCAATCCCTTTCGATCTTGAATTTGTGAGGGTAATGAGAATCAAGTTTCAAATGGTACATGTTGGAATAAATTAACCTCACGGTTTTGCTCAAGGGAACCAAGGGATGAATTTTTATATATAACACTTGGGTATTTAGAGATTTTTTTTGAGTTTTTTTCCAAACCATGGAGGATCATATAGAAATCAATAAAATTCATATTGATGCATATGGCCATACTGACCAACATACTTCCTTGCATCAACATACCAATTTAAATCATTTTTTTGATTTGCATGGTGCCTCAACTTCCGTGCAATATTTTTTAATCATGAAGAATTACTTCTTTTGTTGTTGGTATTGTTGATGGTGTTGGGGAATATTGTATTAGCACGTAGAGAACATTTGATTAGATGACATCATAATGATGTTATTGGTTTCTTCCCAAGTTTTTCCCCTTCATCGTTGGCCTATTTTGATTTTTGGTTCAACTTCAGGAGCCTCATTCTTCTGTATACATTTCTTTTTGAGCGATTTTTTTCATTTTGTATATTTTTCATCTTTTATCTAGTGGAATGATTTTTTCCATAGTTTGATATATAGATGATTTTAAAAATTCAGATTTTTAGAAGACACCCTGCATAGTTCCCATTTTTGGAACTTTAGAGGGCTCGCTTGGGCTCATGTATACTCCTTTTTGGGTCCTATTTTTTTGAACCAACATGATTTTTTATTGATTGATAAAGGTAGGGAAACCCTACAAATATTTTTATTAATATTCAACAAAGTAATACGTCCTGAATCTGCATGATTTTTTGAGCTCTACACAGTGGTGATGTTAACTTTTTAAGAATATATTTTAGAATTTTAAATTATGAGTATGTCTCTTTTGATTGAGGTTTTGTACATGAAACCCACTTTGTGGAATCTATAATGCACTAAAATAAAATGCCATATCATTGCAAAATTTTAGGGGTGTGATCGTTTAATATTGGGGGTTTTCATTTTCTCTTTTTGATGCAGGAGCATTGAGGTCCACAAGCGATCCTACATCACCCAAAAATATTTTAGTTGAATTTTCAATTTTGGTGTGTTTTTTGGTTTGCATTGGTGTTTTGGAAGCATGAATCTCATTTAACTTTATTTCCCCTGAAACTCCTCAAAGTTAAAGTTATTTGGGTAAAATTCTAATTTGATTTAAATTTAGAGAAAAGATTCCTGGAGTTTGATTTTTATGGAAATTAAGTATCACTTGAAACCACATGCCCAAAAATTAGGAGGCCATTTTTGGCACTTGTAACTCATTCAATTTTAAAAACTGCAATTATTTGGAAGTTGGAAAATTAGGTGCTAGGTAAAGAAATTATTGGATTGAATTGATTCCAAGGTAATTTAGAAAAAGTAATTAATTGTGTAGGTAAAAAGTGATGGAATAAATTATGGCCATTCCAAGTAGGAAGGGGGGGATATGAGTGCAACAAAGAAACTAAAAAATGCAACACTGCTATTGGAAAAGCAAGAAAAAGTGATAAAAATGAAAAAATGGAAATTTTTTAAGAGGAGGAACCTGGAAACTCAAGGGGACGCCCAAGAATGAAAATGAAGGTCTTGAAGGTGAAATTGTTGCTGAGGTAGCTAATTATAAGTTTCATGAAATAGACTCTTGTAGTGGAAGACAAAATAATCATGCTTGTAGTTGATTTATTAAGTTAATGGTTTAGATTTTGTAGTAGCTATTGTAAAATATTGAAGAATTTTAATTAATAAATCAAAATTTAATTCCTTTAATTTGTTGTAAAATAATGTGCTTGTAGCATGGGAAGGAGAATTAAAACACCTCGCTATAGAAAATTGGGGAAAAAAGATGAAAGTTTAAAAGTTGTTAGGGATCAAAGAACCAGTGTGGAAAAGTATTTTTTTGGGGGTTTTTAGCTTGATTTTTAGCATTGTTGTATTGGTAGATAATTTTTTATACACCTCTATTCTTATAGATGAAGGTGGGAACTCTTAATGTACAATTTTTTAGAGAAAATGGAAGATGTTTCCATATTCAAAATTGATTTCAAAAAGTGGTATGTCAATAGTTTTTTGTGCACTTATGTGTATGATGATTAGCATTTCAAAAAAAAATGGGCCTTTTTTATTTCCATCTGAGAATTAATTTTTAGTTGGATAGAAAATAAATTAGTGTGGTGTCTACAAAGATCAAAACATTGATTCGGGGTCTTGGTCTTGGTCTTCCATCAAATGGTATGAAAGCTAGAAGATCTTGAGAGTGCAAAGTATGCACTAGGACCTATAGGTGAAGAGTGAAGCCACAAGAGCGAGTTGTTTCTATGAGAATCATGTGGGCTATACTACAATAGAGATAAAGCTAGGAAAAAGGTGTACACAATTCTTATACTGAGAGAAAGTGGGTAGAAGAGGTCTTGGAGAGGAGCATCTTCTAGAGTATTTTTTGGGTAGAGGATACTTGTGGGAGTGAGATTTTTTGGAAGGAATACTTGTAACTATAGAGGGGAATGTGAGTCTCTGAAGATGTCTTTGAAGAAGAGGACAATATGGGTCATGAGAAGGCTTGTGGGGATTTTACCTATGGAAGAGTGGAAAGAAAAGAGGTTCACAAAATGGCTTATTAGAGAATTAAAGAATATTGAGGCCAAATTTGACATGACAGAGATGGAGCAAAGAAGAGAACATGAAGAGGCTAAAATAAAGCATGAACAAATATTATGTGAAAAGGGTAATGATGGCTATTGAAAGATTTAAAGTTGAAAATCTTGAAGAAAAGGTAGAATTATATCTAGATGAATGAGACGATGTAGAATTTTGTGAAAATGAGATCCTTATGTAAGAGGGTGAAGAAAAAAAGAGACTGTAGAAACACGCCTTGTTGAAGGCATGGAGGAGGAAATCAAAACATAAATTATAGCAAAGGTTGAGGAGGAAAGTGAAGCCAGAGAGAAAGGAAAACCTAGAGTAGTAGTGGAGACGGGAGAGGTTAGTAAGATAATGCATAGTATTTTTTATTTTTATGATGAAGATGAGAGTGGATTGCATGTAGATGAGGGATTGCAACAATTGGTTTTGTTGAAGAAAATTAAGGAGAAAGAAAAAGAGAATTTGCAATGATTAAAAGGGAAGAAGGTATGATCAGTGATGAAGATGTAATTGTGGAGATTGAGATGGAAATAATAGATCTTGAGGATGTTGCAATAGATGGAGAGGATAAAGGTATTTTTTTGTCACAGATTTTGGTGGTAGAGGAAGTGTGGTTTGATAAGCTTGTCGATGGAGGAAAGAAGATAAATGTTGCAGTGAAGGATAAAGAAGATGATGTTCGAGCAGAAAAGAAGGATGAGGTAAAGTTTGATTTTTAATTTAAAAATGATGATTATTTACTTCCTATAAAAGAGATTATAGTTGTAGAAGATGAATTTGTAGTTGCATATTGGTATGGAGATGTCACATGTTTGTGTATAGAGGTTGTAGAGGATAGTGTAGGTGGAACATGGTGAAGGTGGTCGGTTTGTGGCGGGTTGGATCCCATGAAGAAGGAAAGGAATGAAAAAGTGATGTCGTGGAGGAGGATAGTTCATGGTGGACATGAGTCCAAAATAGGAGAGAAGAATATAGTGCAGATTCATTAAAAGAGTGTAAAGCTCATTCTAATAAAGTGCTGAAGAAAGAGGAAAAATAAAACTCTTAGTGCACATATTTCAGTGATGGGATTTACTGCAGATTGTTCATAATCTGGAAGGATGGTTTTTGGACACACTCATGTCCCTTAGGAGGCTCACTCTTTTGTGTCTCCTCAATATCTAAATACCCAACCAAATGAAATAAATAAATTTCTACTTCAAGATATTTAATCTTGCAAAGTGATAAAGTTGCTACTATTTTTACTAGAGGTGGGGTTTTGGGTGGTAAATCTCTTAATACATGCACATAATATTCACTCTGTAACATGATCCTTTCTTGTGTTATTCCTTTTGAAACATGAGGCTTATTTGGTATCTTAGAATATTTATATATATCCTTCAAGATTTATTCCATTTTTCCCAATGATATTTGATATGAGGAAGGGTACTCAAATAATTTGATCAACTAATTTATTTCTTTAGGTAGACCATGCTTTCAAAATGCCTCTTTTATAACCTTAACCTCAAATTTATCATTGTAGATTTTGATTAGGTTACCCTTCTCATTAAATTGATGTTAAAAACTTACTCTCATATTACCCTTTAAAATTGATTAATGAATCCATTTTAGGTCATATGGTCACCACTTAGGATGAAACATTCTCATTTCATATTCATTTTTACTAGGTCAAAGGTAAAATATTGAAATAAGAAAGCCACACCTCTTATGCTCCTTCAAATTGGTTTTTTTTAGAGAAATGCCCCTAGTCATTTATAGGATAACAATATTTGGAGGCATTGTATGTGGGAGATCATATGGTGTCTTACTGGATTTAAACATTATTTAAATATGGAAAATTAAGGATACACGAAAAAATTACCACAATTATGTTTTATCTCTCCTTTAGGATTATTCTAGTAGAGTTTGATTTGGTCCTTATACATCATCATTCAACTTATGCCTATTAATCCATAGTAATTTGATAAAGTGATTTTAAAATATAAGAAATAAGGCTTGCTTGCTATGCCTATGCATATGAGGGGTCCATAATTATTTATGATTAACTTGACCTTTAGGGAATTCAATGTATGTTCAATTTCTAACTTCTTAGGTCAATACTCTAAAATATTATGCAAGAAGATATGATATAAAAATAAATACTTCTTTGCAGTATAATTCTTCTTAGATTCATTTAGTTTAGAGTGAATTTTATGAGCCAATAGCTCTCCATGATCAAACACTATATTTTAGTGTGATTCTTTTGTTAGGAATAAGGTGTCTCAACCTTGGATAATTCCTATTCTTATTATCTGTTTTGTAAAATGTATTTCTTGCAAATAATGTAATTAAGTGTGAGTGTACATGTCTAGTTTGCATGTTGATGTGTCACTCCACTTAATGTGTCGGCATCTTGAATTGTGTGTAAGGAGATCATGGCTGAAACGGTTATGACGGATTCCTATGACACGTAAGAGCTATGTCTGGAAGATTCAATGACAGGTGAAGACATGTGGCAATTGATAAAGTTGAGTACTGTACACTCTTCCACGATAGTGGGGTTCGGGGCATCGCCCCGAAAAAAAATTTCGAGTTCCTATTTTCTCGGAGAATGGTAAAACCCTAATACAGTTATCTTCGGAAGTTGCCCTAAAAGGGAAGTGCATGATATAAGCGTTTTTTAGGGTTGCGAAGATTTGTATGTGAGTGTATTGTTGGAACGTTTTTTCATGCTGCCGCATTTTGTCTTCAAGAGTTGGAAATCTCCTGAAAGAACTTGCATTGCAAGTGTGTTGTAACCGTTGTGTTGAAGATAATACATTGTGCAGGTTTTGGAGTGCTGGGGTTTTTTACCGAAAGGTTTTCCCCAGGGTAAATCATTGTGTCATTCTTTATTTTCTGTATGTATGGTATATTGCTGCAATATCTTTGTTAAGTAGATTAACGAATCTGAAATTGTAAGGGTTTAAAACGAATTTGCACCATACTTTCCTTAAGAGATTAGTGTAGGAAGCTGTTTCCGCACCTGAGTTTCCTTACAAGTGGTATCAGAGCCTGATCAACTTTTGATCCTAGTTGTTGGGTAGGGTTTTTTGAGCTAATCTCAAGTTGAGTGGGAGTTTTTTTGTGCAGAGCATTCTGAATCTTATTTGCAGATTGAGATGGCAAGTTCCTCATACAGTAGAATGGAGGTGGAGAAATTTAATGGCACTAATTTCGAGTTGTGGAAACTCAAGATGGAAGACATGCTTGAAGACCGCGATCTATGGGAGGCTACTTCACTTGATGTGAAACCTGTAGCGATACCTCAAGCGGATTGGGATATCAAGGATCGGAAGGCTAAGGGTCTCATCAGACTCTGTCTAGCAGATGCCGTTCTTCTGAATGTTCTTGATGAGACTACTGCAAATTCTTTGTGGAAACGGCTTGGGTCTGTGTATCAGGCCAAATCTCTGGTGAATAAGTTGTTCCTGAGAAAGAAGTTGTATTCTTTAAGAATGGAGGAAGGTGGATCCGTAACTGATCATCTCAATGCATTCAATTTATTGATTGCACAGTTGGCATCATCTGGTGCCAAGATTGAGGAGGAGGATCGATGTATGACCCTGCTTTGTTCCTTGCCGGATTCGTGGGACCATCTTGTGATGGCTCTCGGAAGTACTATAGTCACATTCCGTATGGATGATGTGGTGTCTTCACTGCTGTCTGAGGAGATGCGAAGAAAGACTTCGGATTCGTCTAAGGAAGCCCTTGCTGTTCGCGGGAGATCCAACGACAAAGGAAAGCAGAATGACAATAAGTCAAAGAAGGGCAGATCCAAATCCCGTGGGAGTTCTAAGACTCCTGGAAAGTCCAAGGCGAAATGTTGGAACTGTGATAAATCTGGGCACTTCCGGAGGGACTGCAAAGAACCGAAGAAGAAGAAGAAAGGCTCAGATTCAGCTTCTGAAAAATCTCAAGAAGATGGAGATGCTTTTATTGCAGCTTTGGCAGCCCATGCATCTGATGATGTGTGGTTAGTAGACTCGGGTGCTTCTTTTCACATGACCTCTCATCGAAACTGGTTCTCAAAATATGAAGAGTTTGATGGTGGAAAGGTGTACTTGGGTGATGATTCTCACCTAAAGATAGTTGGACGCGGAAGGGTCACTATCAGATTTCCTGATGGACGAGTAAAGGGAATCAATGGAGTTATGCACATTCCGGGTTTGGCACGAAACCTATTATCTGTAAGTATGTTGAATGATGTAGGTGTGCAAGTTGTTTTTTTGAAAGATGGATGCAAGATGATAAGAGGATCTATGGTGCTCGCTAAAGGTACTAGGAGAGGTACTTTGTTTCAGCTTGATGCATGCATTGCTCAATGCAATAGTTCTTCTGTTTCAAAGAAGAGAGCGGCTATCACTTCATCCCCACCATCTGAACGAGCAGTAAAGAAGATTGTGGCAATGGGTTCCGATGGCAGTGCAGTAAGTGTGCCTAAGGGTGTAAACACTTTGGAAGGCAAGCTTCCTGCAGAAAAGACAATGTTGTGGCATATGAGATTTGGCCACATTGGTGAGAAGGGTCTTAGGACCTTGAAAACTAAAAATCTCGTTGAGGGGCTAAATGATTGTAATCTCGAATTCGATTTCTGTGAACACTGTGTTTATGGTAAGCAAAATCGTGTTCAGTTCTACTCTAGTTCTCACAAGTCTTCTGGACTTTTGGATCTTATTCATTCTGATGTTTTTGGTCCTGTAAAAGTTCCTTCTATCTCCAGTTCTGTATATTTTGTATCTTTTATAGATGATTACAGTAGAAGGACTTGGATATATTTCCTAAAAAGTAAGACACAGGTTTTCAGTCGGTTCAAGGAATTTAAGGCTCTCGTGGAGAATCAGACTGGTAAAAGAATCAAGTGTGTGAGAACTGATAATGGTGGTGAGTTTTGTTCCACAGAGTTTGAACAGTTCTGTAAAGAACGAGGAATCGAGAGACATAAGACAACTCCTTACACCCCGCAGCAAAATGGAGTTGCAGAGAGAATGAACAGGACACTGATGGAGAAGGCTAGGAGTATGCTTAGTGGAGCTGGCCTAGAACAAAAATTTTGGGCCGAAGCTGTTGCCACTGCTTGCTATCTGGTTAACAGATCTCCTACATCAGCTCTTGTTGGTAAGACACCCATGGAGGTGTGGTCTGGTAAGAAGCCTTCAATTAGACATCTTCGTGTTTTTGGTTGTGAAGCTTATGCACATGTTCCAAAGGAGAAAAGATCTAAGTTGGAAAACAAAGCTGTCAAATGTATTTTCATCGGATACAGTGTTGGTGTGAAAGGATACAAGCTTTGGAATCCTATGACTAGTAAGGTGCTGTATAGTAGAAATGTTATTTTCAGAGAGCTAACATCTTCTCCTATTGTGCTACAACCAGATGAAAAAGAAAAGGAAAAAGATGTTGTTCAGTTTCCTCCTACCCCTGAGAAGACTGAACAGAGAGACCATGTTGGGTCTAATGATGAGGAGAGCTCTAGCAGCTCTGATAGTTCGGAAGAAGAGGAAGAACAACCTCAACCTCAGCCCTTGAGGAGATCCATGAGAGAAAGAAAGCAACCAGAAAGGTTTGGTTATTCTATGTTAGATTCCAGTTGTGCTTTTGCTTTGATTACTAACACTGATGAGCCTAGATCTGTGAAAGAGGCTTTGGGCATGGAAGATGCAGGTTCCTGGATTGAGGCTATGGATGATGAGATGGCTTCATTGGAGAAAAACAAAACTTGGGACCTTGTACCTTTGCCTAAAGGGAGAAAATCTGTTGGCTGTAAATGGGTATTCAAGAAGAAATTCTGTGCAGATGGCAGTGTTGAAAGGTACAAAGCTAGATTGGTTGCAAAGGGGTATTCACAGGTAGAGGGAATAGATTATGGTGAAATATTCTCTCCTGTTGCAAAGTTGACATCCATTAGATTTCTGTTATCTCTTGCTGCATCATATGATTTAGAGATAGAACAGATGGATGTGAAGACAGCTTTCCTTCATGGTGATTTGGAGGAAGAGATTTATATGTCACAGCCTGAGCACTACATTGTTAAAGGTAATGAATCCTTAGTTTGCAGATTAAAGAAATCTCTATATGGTTTGAAGCAATCTCCTAGGATGTGGTACCTTAAGTTTGATGCCTTTGTGTTGTCAATTGGATTTGTAAGATCGAAATCAGATCATTGTGTTTATTTCAGAGTTGAAAATGATCGCCTTCTTATTGTTGCATTATATGTTGATGATATGTTGCTGTTTGGGAAGGGTAAGGGTATGATTTCTGATTTTAAATCTCAGTTGTCAGCACAGTTTGAGATGAAAGATCTTGGGGCAGCAAGGTACATCTTGGGTATGGAAATCAGTAGAGACAGGTCTAACAGAAAACTCTGGTTGAGTCAGAGTAAGTATGTGAAGTCTGTGTTGGACAGGTTCAGCATGGCAGATTGTAGACCACTATGTGTTCCTGTTTCAATGGGAACAAAGTTATCTGTAGATGATTGTCCAAAATCTCCTAGTGAGGTGGAGGACATGAGTAGAGTACCTTATGCTAGTGCAGTTGGCAGTCTTATGTATGCTATGGTCTGTACTAGACCAGACATTGCCCAAGCAGTGGGAGTCCTAAGCCGGTTTATGGCTAACCCTGGACGGGTACATTGGGATGCAGTTAAGCGAGTATTCAGATATTTGAGGGGTACATCAGATTACTCCATATGTTACCATGGTAACTCTTCTGGATCTCCACATTCAGTTTGTATTCGTGGATTTGTGGATTCAGATTGGGCAGGTGATATTAACAGCAGGAGATCCACCAGTGCTTATGTTTTCACTATGTTTGGTGGTGCCATCAGTTGGATGAGTAAGCGACAACCTGTGGTTGCTTTGTCCACTACAGAAGCTGAGTACATGGCTGCTACTCATGCTTGTAAGGAAGCCATTTGGCTTAGGAGATTGTGTTCTGATGTTGGTGTTGATGCAGAACAGATTACTATTTGGTGTGACAGTCAGAGTGCTATTTGCCTTGCGAAGAATCCAACTTTCCATGCCAGAACGAAGCACATTGATGTGCAGTTTCACTTTGTGAGAGATATGGTGGAAGATGGAAAGATAAATTTGGAGAAGGTAGATACTGTGAAGAATGTTGCAGATGCATTAACGAAACCAGTGGGCACTGTGAAGTTCAGATGGTGTTTGGAGTCTATGGGCCTTTTGGCCTATAGCGGTTAATTCCTGTTATGTTCCTATTGCTCTTACAAGGTGTTCGACAAGTGGGAGAATGTTAGGAATAAGGTGTCTCAACCTTGGATAATTCCTATTCTTATTATTTGTTTTGTAAAATGTATTTCTTGCAAATAATGTAATTAAGTGTGAGTGTACATGTCTAGTTTGCATGTTGATGTGTCACTCCACTTAATGTGTCGGCATCTTGAATTGTGTGTAAGGAGATCATGGCTGAAACGGTTATGACGGATTCCTATGACACGTAAGAGCTATGTCTGGAAGATTCAATGACAGGTGAAGACATGTGGCAATTGATAAAGTTGAGTACTATACACTCTTCCACGATAGTGGGGTTCGGGGCATCGCCCCGAAAAAAAATTTCGAGTTCCTATTTTCTCGGAGAATGGTAAAACCCTAATACAGTTATCTTCGGAAGTTGCCCTAAAAGGGAAGTGCATGATATAAGCGTTTTTTAGGTTTGCGAAGATTTGTAATGTGAGTGTATTGTTGGAACGTTTTTTTCATGCTGCCGCATTTTGTCTTCAAGAGTTGAAAATCTCCTGAAAGAACTTGCATTGCAAGTGTGTTGTAACCGTTGTGTTGAAGATAATACATTGTGCAGGTTTTGGAGTGCTGGGGTTTTTTACCGAAAGGTTTTCCCCAGGGTAAATCATTGTGTCATTCTTCATTTTCTGTATGTATGGTATATTGCTGCAATATCTTTGTTAAGTAGATTAACGAATCTGAAATTGTAAGGGTTTAAAATGAATTTGCACCATACTTTCCTTAAGAGATTAGTGTAGGAAGCTGTTTCCGCACCTGAGTTTCCTTACATCTTTTTATTACCCATGATAAAATACACTTATGCAAGGTATACAATTGTTTGCAAAATCCTTCCCTGTGACTTGATAATATCCTTGATATGTTTCTTGAAAAAGTAGGGGACTCATGTCCGGATGTGATGCATATTTTTTTGTATTTTATTCAAGTAAATAATTAATTATGATTTTTTTATTACAAATTTTTAAAAATATAAATAATCATATGTCTAACCACCTTAACTTGGTCAAAACTCCATGAAATTCACTTTTTTTAAGAATCCTATAGTATGCGAAGTATACAATGTGACGCATGTTTCGGATTCAAAAAATATGACACTATTTGAAAGCTATAGATGTTTTTCAATCAGCCTATCAATCGGGACTTTAGTCGTAATTCAATATCACCTTATTTGACTTAACACACTCAGTCAAACTGTCCTCTTATATACAAGTTTACTCTAGGATAACACAACTTTCTAAAGTTTATAGGTGCATTATCACTTTTTTTTGACTTGACACACTTAGTCAAACTATTATTCCATCATGATCAATCAAATCAAGCCCTAAAAGTTTAGCATTTCCTTCAAAGGTTCTTTAAGAGTTCCATTCATTCGTATCACCCATCTTTCATTTATCTCATCCCCATCATCACTTTGGTCCTTGAATTATCCTAGTTATTCACTTCTTTAAACCTAAGGTTTAGACCAATCTAAAGGATTAGAGGTTCATCTCTTAAATTCTTGAAAATTGATCTCTATTTTATGGTTCAAACTCGATCTCAACACAAGAAGAATATGGAGCAAAACAAAGAAACATCCATTTCAAGTGATCTAAGTCAAACTGAAACAAATTTCCATGCAACAATAACCATCGAACTCCCAATCAATCCTCAAGTACCTCAAAGTTCTCAAGAGGAAGGTCATATAGAGGACATCTCTAACAATGGGATGACACAATCAAAAATTCTAGAAATGGTGGAAAACGCTAAGAACCACCGAATTGTCAGTGCCATGCTGAAGTTGTACCTATCCCAATACATGTTAGGGTTAGAAAAATAAGGGGCTAAACTCCCTTCAGTGCCATATTTCATGAACTCCGAAAACATTGCCTTGTGAACAACTGAGGGTTGAATGCATGCGCCACATCAGATCAATCCATATGATAAATTTGTTGCACCCTTATGTCCCACTCATGTTTCATGATCATACCAATTCATCCTCATTTCACGCAATACCGGATTATCCTCTAGACATGCAAACTTCTCTTCCTATCTTAGAAGGATAAGGTCACTTGTTTGGAGTAGGGGGAATCTTGGATCCATCATCATCACTTTCAGGGATTGCACCACCCATATTTCCACCATTTTCACCATTACCACTCACATCTGCATCATCACTCTGGTTGGGTCTTCCTCCTCTTACCACCATCAACCAATCAAATCAGAACACCTTATCAAATCCATCAGTTGTGTCATCTACATCAAAAACATATATGGTAACTATCCAAGTGACCACAGTGATCAATACATCCACCATTCCTCAAAGCATATTTTCTCAGGGACCAAACACCTCAATTACACCATCCGTAGCTCAAAATATGATCATTAACATAATCGTTCTACTCATCACAATAGTCAACATTCTTCCTAACCCATCGCCATTACCACCAAGGCACAACACAACCAATTCATTCACCATGACATTGCAAGATGCTCAGTAAGTTGCCCAAAAAAAAGCACTCCAAAATCAGCAAGCTGCAGAATTAGCCGCTCATCAAGCGCAAGCGCAATTAGCTGCACAACAAGCATAGTAGGCTGCACAAGCCTAGGCCTTGTTACAACAACAAGCCAAACAAGCTATCCAAGCTACATAGGAAGCTCAAGCCACTCAATCTGTACAAGCCCAAACCTTCTTGCAACAACAACAAGCCGAACAAGCTACGTAGGCAGCTCAAGCCTCTCAAGCCACTCAATCCACACAAGCTGCACAAGTCACACATGCTACTCAGATTGCATAGGTAATCCAATAAGAATAGGCCCAAGCACGAGCCCAATTCCAAGCTCAGCAAGCACAGTACCAAACACAATTGCAAGCGCAACAAGAATCATATCAACAAGCCTTGCAAGACTATCAATTACAACAACAATATGACCAACAACAAGTGTTGTTGGTGCAACAAAAATATGACCAACAACAAGCGTTGTTGGTGCAGCAACAATATGATTAACAACAAGCGTTGTTGATGCAGCAGTAGCAGTAGGACCAACAACAGGTGTTGTTGGCTCAACAACAAGCGTAGGAATGACTTGCTCAACAAAGTTTGCAAGAAAACCACACCAATGTCCCACCCTTCAATCCCACACCCCAGAACGTATTCACCCCACCTCTTGATCTGCAAGGTGACATGATGACACAAATCAATTTTTTTTTGCAGCAAGTGCTAGATCTTCAATTCGAGAAGATAGTCAAGGTCCACCGAGAAACTTGTTTCCCTATCCATTTGATAGAAGCTTGGCAATGGTACCATTACCAAAGGGATTTGAAATCCCCAAATTTGATAAGTGTCATGAGATGGGAAACCTTGAAGATCACATCAGAGAATTTTAGGTACATTGCGTGGAAGTCACCTACAATGACATGTATCTAATGTGGCTATTCCCTCGAAGCTTGGCTGGTGATGCTATGGAATGGTTTTCTTGTCTACCAATGGGAATTAAAACATTTCGGAAGATCAAAGACACGTTCCTCCATAATTACGCATTCAACATTTCTATGATTGTTAGTTCGGAAGAACTATCGATGCTCAAACAGAGTAAGGGGGAATCATTCACTACCTTTCTCTAGTGATGGTGAGCCAAGGCCAGTTGAAGTAAGTGTGCCATGCCCAAAGAACAACAAGTCTCTACCATATTCACCAATATAGACAAAACCATCGCCTTCTATTTGAAGATGTAATGCATGACTACATATGATCAACTGATCCCATGGCACTCAATATTGAATGAGCTCTTGTTACACAAGGGGCCACGCCCACTTATTCTGACCATCAGGACAATTTCCCATCCACCAGTTACAACACCAAATCTCACACATGGGTGAAGAATCAAAATGTCACCAATGATGGCATAGTGGATGCCAAGGTGGTCATCAGTGCTCCCAAGCAGAATAATCAAACACACCATTGCCAACCACAAAACAACAACCGAAATAACACACAAAAAAATGTGGTAAACCAACAACCACCCCAAAACCAGATCAATAATCTCAATAATCAAGGAGGACCACCTCCACGTAACAAGTTCCCCCCCAAATGGAAATGCACGGCCCTTGGGGAGTCAATTGAGTCCATCATGAAAAAGTTGGTCAATGAGAACATCATCAAGGTCCCCACCCATAATAATTATAGCAAAACCTAGGTGAAGGCACCTTGGTACAACGAAAATCTCCTATGTGATTATCATAAACTCAAGGGACACATGACCACCAACTGTATAAATTTGAAGAACATCAACCAGGACGTTATTGAGGACAAGATCATCAATGTCGAACAACCAGCTAGAAATCAAGACCCAAAAATATACATGAATCTGATGTCAAATCATAATCAAGGAAATCATCAAGGAAATAACAAAGGGAACAACAAAGGGAAGGAAAATTATGCTAGTGCAAACCTTGTATATGAAGACATTGTCGCATGCGTAGATGAAATGATCACTGTCATTAGCGTCAGAGGAGCAGACATTGATTCTAGAGTCACCACACATGGTGGAAAATTTACTATTGTAGGGCCATCACAGCCATCTAAGACCCCCATTTCAAACCCAAAGGTCCTTCCCTATGATTATAGCATCATCGACCAGCTAAAGAGAACCCCCACCCAAATCTCCATCATGGAATTATTGAAATGTTTTGCTACCCATAGGAAAATCCTTGATGAAGCATTAGTTGCATCCACCATCTCCACCACCCTTGATATGAACCAATTCCAAGCTATGGTGTGTAACATCTTTACCCCAAATCTTCTCACCTTCTTTGATCAATATGTCCCCTCCCATCCATCTCACAATTGTGCACTTCACCTTCAAGTGCTAGTTCACAAAAATAAAGTCAAAAGGGTCTTGGTGGATGGAGGCGCAGGCCTCAACATCTGTTTGCTCAAACTCATAAAGAAATTTGGATTCTTTGAGGACTCCATTGACAAAAATAAAGGCATCACCATAAGAATATATGATGATCAAGAAAGAGTGTTTGAAGGCACTATCAAAATCCCAATCCAAGTGGGGCCAGCAACCATGGAAACCACTTATCAAGTTCTTGATCTTGACCTACCATACAACATCCTCCTAGGATGCCCATGGATCCATGGAATGAAGGTGGTCACCTAAAAATTCCATCAATGCATCAAATTCCTATACTTGAATGAGGAGGTCAGAATACATGGTGATCCAAAACCATTTACCTATTGCAAAAGCTTGGAAGCCAAGTTTTATAAAATCCACAAGTGCCAAAAAATGATGAAGGCCCATCCAATTCATACATAGACCCATCCAACCTTGCCTCCACTTCTGTGAAAGAGACACCCTCCATCCCTGATATATCTGAAATAAAGATCATGATCTAGGACAATGGGTGTGGAGACTACAAAATGAAGAAGAATGTGTTTGTTGTAGGAGAGTTACCACAATCTCCTAGGTCACATGGGCAACCTCAACCAGCTAAAACACCTATCCACACTATTAGGGCAGACCCTTCTAGATTATGTTGTTGGGGGATCTTAGTTGGGAAAATGTGGACGAAAGAGACATTGTAAGCTCATTATACCAAGATGAAAGGCCCACACCCACCCTACCCTTGGATGAAACTAACAGAGGATTACAAATGATTCTTGGCATGGGCTACAACAGAAATAAAAGCCTTGGAAGGAAGAGTGATGGACGAGGAACCCATCATTATAGAGAGAATAATGAGAGATATTGGACTTGGATGTACCCCTTTGAGTATAACGGTATGTGGAAGAGGTACCCCTAGTAGAGCAGTCAGGTCTCCCCCTCAATTATCAATAGTGGCTCTTCAATTACTCATATCCACAAGTCTACCCCTAGACAATTTCACCTTCGACAAAACTGATGTCTATACTAGTAGTGATGATGAGGATACCATAATAGGCCTTCCCATGTTTTTTTAAGATTCTTCCTTATTGATGATTAGTGCCTCACCCATTGAGTCAGACCACCAAACTCACAAAATAAACCTAGTTAACCCCCAAATCATCGACTACGACCAACAAGGACCACCGGTTCTTGAAACATTCAAAAATGATGAGCCTCTCTCAAAATTCATGGGACTAAGGGATATAGTACCATGTGGAGATCACATGGTTGGGTTTGACATCACACTGGACACAAAAAAATATTACAGGGAGACGATTGAGTCCTTCAGTCATAAGACAAAAACAATGAGAATAAGCTCAGGGTCATTGAGTGAAAACCACATTATCGCACTCTCTAACCATAGAATAGTAAAAATAAAGGATGTGTCCAATGGTGAAAACTTCTTTGAGGTGTTGAAGGATGAAGGATTCAATCTCCCCCTATTGCACTTCATCAAGAGAAATCGATAGTCTTGGCAGAACAATGTAATCCTGTCAATCTCGGAACAGAAGCAATGCCACACATCACTTTCTGCACTGAGTCACTTCTATTAGAAGAAAAAGAACTACTAGCAGCTCATTCCTAAGGGAACGATAGGTGAACTTTGCATGGACCTATGCTGACATGCCAGGTCTTGATCCAGAAGTCATGGTTCATTATTTAGCTGTCTACCCAAGGGAAAAACTAGTGAAACACAAATTGAGAAAGATGCACCCTCAAATAGCCTTTCTAGTCAAGGTAGAATTACAAAAAATCTTGGATGTCGGTTTTATACGCCCAATTGATTATCGAAAATGGGTATGAAATCTTGTGCCAGTTTAAAAAAAAAATGGGGGCATCCATATCTACATAGACTTTTGAGACCTAAACAAAGCATTTCCTAGGGATGATTTTCCACTACCCAACATTGATATGATAGTGGACATGACAGTTAGACACGAGATGCTATCACTGATGGATGGCTTCTCAAGGTATAACTAGATAATGATCACAAAGGAAGACCACCATAAAACAAAATTCACATGTCCATGGGGCACCTACTATTGGAATATGATGCCATTTGGGCTAAAAAATGTAGGTGCAACATACCAAAGAGCCATGACATGATCCATAAAAAAGTTGAATACTATGTAGATGAAATATTGGAAAAATCCAGAAAAAGAAAAGACCACATAGCAGCCTTGAGCTCTATTTTTGATAGATTGGAAAAATATAAGGTTCGTCTCAACCCAAAGAAGTGTGTCTTTGGGGTACAATATGGAAAACTCCTAGGATATATAATATCAATGAGAGGAATTGAGGTAGATCCTTCCAAGGTTGAGGAAATCCTCGATATGGAAGCACCCAAGACATTAAAGCAGTTGAGGGGTCTACAAAGCAGGCTCCAATCCATCCGTAGGTTCATAGCATAGTTGGCAGATAAGTAGATCCCATATTCTCATCTACTCCACTAGGTTGTAGCATACAGGTGGGATGAAAAGCGTGACTGATCATTTAGTAAATAAAAGAATATCTACTTACGCCACCAATTTTGATGCCACCCATTCCAGGAAAACCATTGATTCTATACATCTCGGCAACAACAACAGCCCTTGGTGCATGGTGAAAATGGGATAGAGAGGGCCATCTATTACATTAGCAGAACAATGGTCGGTCATGAGTTAAACTACTCATTCATTGAAAAAGAATGTCTAGCAGTAGTGTTTGCTTCACAAAATTTTTGACATTATATGTTGGCACACAAAATCAAACTCATCGCCAAGATTGATCCCCTAAAGTATCTATTGTCAAAAGCAACGCTCATAGGAAGGACGGCTAAGTGGGTCATGATACTATCAAAACATGATATTGAATATGTGGAGTGAAAAGAAATCAAAGGGAAAGTTATTGTAGACCAACTAGCAGAGGCTCTAATCTATTCAGAGAATCCACTCATATCAGAAGTTCTAGATAAATCCATCTTTAATCTTAGCATAGCCGATCACTGGAAACTCTACTTCGACAACTCATATACACAACATGAATCAAGAGCTGGTGTTTTCTTCATCACCCCAAAGGGAGATTGTAGATCCCTAGATCCTACAAATTTGCATTCCCCTACACTAACAACATTATAGAATATGAGACTTTAGCCATAGGTCTCAAGATTGTAGCATAGTGGCGGATCATGGCACTAAAGGTTTATGGCTATTCACAACTTATTACCAAAACAAGTCAATGGCGAGTACCAAACTAAGGATGATAAGATAAAACCATATAAGAAGTTAGTAGAGAGCCTCGAAGAATTTTTCATTGATGTCACCTTTGAGAAAATAACGGGGGCTAACAATAGAGTAGGTGATTCCATGGCAACAATTGGATCCTTACTAGATATGCCTCGCAATGTCCTAAAACATGAATTCTTGGTAAAACAGCTTCTCGTATTGACTTTCAAGGTACCAGAGTTTGAATATGCATGTGAACTCATTGGTCTGGATGATCCCTAGTACCACGACATCTATACCTACCTAAGAATAGGAGTTCTCCCAGCTGACATAACCCCAAACCTCAAATGAGCCTTTATAAAAAAATCCACCCATTTTGTCATCGTAGGAGAAACCCTTTATCGTAGGAGTATTGAAGGAACCTTGTTGTGTTGCTTAAACCTTGAGGAAGCCCTGACTGCAATGACTAAGGTACACAATGGCATTTGTGGTTCACACTCAAGTGGTATGACCTTGGCTAAGAAGCTACTGAGGATGGGGTACTACTGGCCAACAATGGAAAGAGAGGCACACGACTTTGTTAGAAAGTGTTTACAATGCCAGCAGCATGGAGACCTTATCCATGGAGACCTTATCCATGCACCAACTCAAGAACTCCATCATATTGTTACACCATGGCCCTTCTCACAGTGGGGGCTCAATCTCATTAGCAAAATCACACCCACCTCATCCAATGGCCAAAAAATCATCATCACCACCACGGAGTACTTCAAAAAGTGAGTCGAAGCAATTCCCATGACCTACATCACTAGAAAGAAGATATCCAAGTTCATCCAAAACTATCTCATTTTTTGATACAGTGTCCCCCAATCCGTTATCTCTGATAATGGGAAACCTTTCAAGAATCAGGATGTGTCTAACCTTTGCCACAAATTCAATATCCAATATCGCTTTTCCACTCCGTACTATCCACAAGGCAATGGCCAAGCAGAAGCTACCAACAAAACCATCTTGAAAATCCTTAACAAAGTAGTCAATGATTCTAGTCTTGAGTGGCATCTATAGCTAAATCCTACCTTATGGGCCTAATGCACCAGTATCCACATGCCAACAAGTGCCACTCCATTTTCCCTAGTCTACGGATTAGAAGAAATCCTCCCAATCAATATCGAGCTCCCGTCACTGAGAATATCATTGCAAAACCTCATCATAGATGAAGAATATCGGGTTTCAAGGTTAAATGAGCTAGAGTTATTAGATGAACAATGCATGGATGCCCTCAACTATCTACAAGTGTATCAAAACCATCTAAAGTGCAACTATAACAAGAAGATCATGAGATGCACCTTCCAAGTCAGTGAACTTGTGCTAAAAGAAAATCAGAAGAACGTGCCAAATCTAGAAAGAAAAGGAAAATTTGAGCCCAACTGGTTGGGACCTTTCATCATCACAACAAGCCATAAACCAGGGGCATATCAATTTTCAACACCAGTAGGTGAGCCTCTACAAGATCCCATGAACAATTGTCATCTCAAAATGTGTTATGCCTAAGAACTTGCAAGGTATAGAACTGAAAAACATAAAAAAATATCCTAAAAAAATGGTTACCTTGATGAAAACCTGGCGAACAGGCATCTTGGCGACAACAAAAAAATACAAAAAAAATCAGAAAAAGGATTCAAAATAGTAAAGTAAAAAAGCATCCTCTAGTGAAAACCACTTCAGTGCCACTTTGGACAAGTACCTTGGTGAAAACTTGGCAAATAGGCACCAAGCGTAAATAAAGCACTCTCCATCCACCATGATCTTCACAACCTATTCTATGCACTCACTTATCCATTACATTCTATTTATCCTTCCATCATCCATTCGCATCTATACCGTAGCCTGATCTTGTGCTCATATCATGTTCCACCATAGTACTACTTGGCATATTCCTAAGGTTAGTTTGTCCTGCCTTTGTCAAAGTAGTTTATCGCATCACACTAGGGGCATGTTCCTATACCTACATTGGATTGGATTCGTGTATAATCTTGTGATCTTCCTCAACATCAAAAAATTCCAAAAACATTTAGAAAATCAAAAATCCAAAAACATCCAAATCATTAAAAATTTGAAAACATGTCAAAAATCGAAAAAAATAAAAAATAGAGCCATCGGCCAAACTACATCATCTCTGAACTTGAGCGTGGGCAAGGTTGATCTTTGATCATCCCCCGAGACATTTTATGTCAATCCTTTAGGCGTCTGTCGCAATGGCAATCTGTTTTCCCATCTATTTCACATTTTAGGTCAATCCTTAGGCATCTGTCGTAATTTGGCAATCCGTTTGCCCATCGTTCTCATCATTGAGTCAAGTTTGTCATCAATCAAACTACGTGGTATCTATGTGTATTATGTAGGAAAGGATAATCTATGGATCAACTCTCGAGACCCCTAGGATAGGTCTTTAAGTCAGTCTCTTTGTCATAAATCTCGAAAATACCAAAAACATTCAAAATTTTGAAAATACCAAAAATATTTGTAAAACATCTCAAAATTCCAAAAACAGCCTCAAAACATTTGAAAAAACCCAAAATGGTTCATCTGTCTCATCTCGGTTTCACCTGTAGTAATCATCATTCCTAATAAAGCATCGTCGCTTTCATCCTTTGGTAAGTCAGTTAGAAGCAATTCTAGCAAGTTTAAAAGTGAATGCCTAATCATCAAAGTCTCAAGTCTAGATCAGTGAGTCAGCAAATTGGTCAACTCAGAGTATCAATAGCTTATCATCCAATCAATCTCGTCAAAACCTTGATCACAACATGTCCTAGGAATGTGACCTTCCTGCGATGGACATCAACATTAGGTATCACTGTAGTTTAGTCTTTGGCTAGTGGTATGAAGAACATTATCTTGTATGTTTACTTTATCCTAGTCTTGTTTGAACTTATCTTATTTTGTGCTCATTCCAAGGACCTCTCGATGATGTCTAAACTTAAAGATTTAGACAGAAAGAAATGGGGCAATGATCATTATCTTTTTATCTATTATGCTTGTGGGATAATCTTGTAAAATAACTTTGTCATGTGTTCTTTGTTTGGTGTATTTTATATACTTCATTTAGTCTTTCTTGTTGTTTCAATGTCTCATTTTGCATATGTAACTAGATGCAATATTTCATAAGGATACTGGATTTGTTATGTTTTGTTTGACCATGAAAATGTTTGGCAAAAACTAAGATGTTGTAGATTTAGCATCCTATATATATCATGTCACTTCTTAAAGCATGAGAAGTAATGCAAAACTAACAGTGTATTCTATTCACCATTATTACCCACACAAACAAACAAAACAAAACAAAAACACTGGAATTCAAAAAGTTTAATCAAGGGCATGAAATGAGAGATACTTCACTTAGTGGTAGAGTGTGTTTGATTGTAATTTAGCATGAAGGAAACTATGATTGCAGTAGATATAGCTTGGCATGACCTACTTTGAAGAAATTGCAAACAACCTTCAAATATACTAGCAACCTTTTCAATGCATTTAAATGAACATCAATCATTCACTTTCTTGACTGAGGGGACTGATCAGTGAAAGATCTTATTTGCGAGATTTGCATCACTCAAACACTATGAATGACACTTTGTTTAAAGATGACATTGAACAATAATACCAATGGTGAGCAGCGACATTAAATATAAAGACTTTAAGATGACAACAACAAGCAGATAAATCTTGTTCTTTATGATAAGACGAGTACCTCTACAAAACTTTAAATGATGCTTATAATTGCAAGGAGAATAAATGACAATTCCTAAAGAAATTCAAATGTCATGTTTCACATTTAAACCTGATGATCTAAGTTATTAAAGCGTCCATTGAAATGAAAAATTCTATGAGAAAAGATAGAAGAAAATAGTTGAGGGATGTTACACTTTTCAGTTTGCACAAAAAAATATCATTTGTTGCTTGTATAATATCATATTTTTATTTAAAATAAAACTTATATGCAACCTAAATGGACCAAATACCTATTGGTAACCATAAATCCTTATTATCTCTAGCTTGTATATTCAACACAAACGGAACAATAGTTGAACATATAAAAACTATTTGTTGATATAAAAAACAACACATAATTATTTAAATTACATCTTATGTCAAATAAAAATGGACCAATAGTTTAACATTAAAACTTTTTGAAAATCCTTCACATTTATTGAAAAAATACATGGTATTTATTGTGCTCACTTTTATATTTGTGATAGGAAAAACTATTAATACTAAATACTTGAATGCTTGTACATTGCTACCCCAATAGTTATACACATAAGAACAATATTTGTTCCTATGATAACAATACTTTTTTAAATGAGTGTTTTATTTTATCAAATGAGCATTTAATTTTATAAATAACATACTTATAGTGGATAGTTTAGATATTTTATTTGAGAAAAAAATATTTATTTCACATGTTCATGATGTATTTATGTTTTTTTTACTTGAACTATTGGTCCCATAATGTCACATATTTGGTAATATTTTGATTAATATGTGAAATGAGTATATACTTGAGATATAATATTAATTCATTTTAGTATTGATATGAATAATAACAATTGACTGCATGACTATTGGATCCCGCACGATAATTGGCCCCTCTTCCCTAATATTAGGATTAGTGCTTATCCAAGGAGGGGAATACTTTACCACACTGCTCAACATAGGCAACAACTCCTTTGTTGTTTAGCTTCCCATACAATATGCATTGAATAATTAAAGTAAATTGCAACGAATGGGTGGGTGCATGGAAATGGGTAGCAATTCCATGGACACCCTAAAAAAAAGAGTTGAAAACCATAACGCGAGCGCATTATAATGCGCTCATGTTATGGTTTTCATTAAAACTAGGCAAGGTCCCGACGTCTACAACTACAAAGCCATAACGCGAGCGCATTATAACGCGCTCGTGTTATCAACTATTAAAAGCGAAAAAAAAAATGCAAATCTCTCATTTGCATTTCGACTGGTCTTTTTGTTGCACCCATGGCCAAAAACCCCAAAATATCATGCTCATGTTCTAGGAGAATAATTTCTTCACCAAGGATCCATATTTCTTCACAATGATGGCGCCACGATGAGGAGGAGTTGTAAGAGGTAAGGATTCTATGGTTTTTTCTTTGAATTTGTTAGTTCTAGGTTGAATTTGTTAGTTTTAGGTTGAATTTGATATCTATTTGTTTGAATTTTTAGGAGATGTAAATCAACCTACAAACCCTCAAAATTGTCAACAGGAAGACCAACCAAATCCTCAAGATCAAAATCAACCACAACATCAACCTCCTCCACCAATCACTTAACCCCCTCCTGGCACTCAACAAAATTTAATGAGTGAAATTGAGAACAACAAAAAACAAATTGAGGATTTGATCAATAGGTTGAGTGATCCAAATGATTCAACCACAGAAAGAATGACCCTAGAAAATTCATTGAAAGATATGTTAACAAACGTAGATTCAATTAGCAAACAAATAATTGGATGGGAAGATAGGAGGCAGGTGGCTAGGAAATATTATGCAAATAAACTATCATACAAGGATGTGAAAGATTTAAAAATAACAAAAGGTGATTTGTGCTCATTATTCACCGACCCACACATAAATCAAAATCTTACCCTCAATGCGAAGAGGTTTCCTATCCATTGGTGCCACCACCAATAAATGAAGGAGCAGTTTTATGATAGGTGGTACATGGTCTTCGATTACCCACCGTGCAACAATTGCGAGGTCCCGCAATATTTCCTTAGAAACTATATAGTGAGTTCATATTGAACAAAATTCCAAATTATTTTGATATGAGGGATTTCCAGGGGAGAGGTGGGGGGTCAACTCAGGATAGACCTAGTGCACAGCCGGATCCTACGTGGCAAGGTAGATGTGCTCTCGCTAGGCCACCTCATGAGCACATTGTTATGCCTTTCGTTGTGAAGGAAAGTGTTGACGTAGACACATTGTAGGCAATCAACACTTTGACCCAGAGTGTCATCCATCATACTAGCCCTATTCTACAGCACCTTCCAAGGGAGTCTTCTAGTGGTGGCCTTTAAACACATGTGTGTTAATCTTGCGAGACTACTTGTTCACATGACCCCATCGACCCTCAGGAGACTGGTACGTAGGATCCATTTGCAACTATGGAGATGGAGAGGGCAGCTGACATTTTGCATGAGGCATATGGCATTGATAGTTAGGTAAAAGTTAGTGCATGTGTTCATTGAAATTAATTAATTAAATTTCGATTTTGAAATACAAGATTAACCAAAAATGTTTTATGATTTTAATAAAATTACAGGGTCACAATGTTGAGACTGGATACACCGTCCCCCCACCAACCTATTTTTGCAGTACACCTATCGCTAGGGTATGTAACTAGTAAACAATTATAAGTTTATTGCATATTAATGGCATTGTTTTACGAATGGTAATTTAATATGCAATTTTGGATGTTGAATAGACTAATATTGGAGGTTTTGATGGAACACTTCCCAGTGGCGGTGGATTTACTCAAACCTTTACGTAGGTAATAGAATAAAGAGTTAAACTAATGAATCAAGTACTTAATAGATTTGTGTAGTTTATACATGCACATCATTGATTACGTTGAATAATTTGTTATTTTATTTTCAGTTGTTGCAAGATGATACACCTCCGAATGTGACAAGGGCAATGGATATTGGTGTGGCATCTACTATACAATCCTCGATGGCTCTGACAAAAGAGGTATGAGGCAAATTAGTAAATTTCAATTTATATTTGTTGTTATAAATGTTAGTTAGTGAGAAATCAAACCATTATTGATTCACGTAGTTTTTGTCTATTTGTATCATTTATACAGGGCTTGAGCACACCTGAGCATGGGCATGAGGATATTTCCCTCATGGCGAGAGATCGTGAGATGGCTATAAGTGATTATTTTGTCAAATATATCATTTTTTATAATGTAATTTCTATATATTCATGTCTTTACTTTTTATTGTAATAGTTAAAACTTCACCATGAACTAAACCCTAGGAGGAGTAGCAGGAGCACTCCACGAGCGCAGCAAAAATGAGTGACAGAACTATCGCCATATGAGCAAAAAAGAAAGGGAAAGATTTTATTTCTAGGGCATGGAGAGCAATGACTTTTGATTCTAGAGTCCTTTGTTATATGTCTGCATGGTAGTTTTGTACATATTTTTTATTGGACATATTTAACATTGTATGCCTAGATGGCATTCTCGTAGGCCTATATGCCTATTTTGTACATATATTTCATACCTATATCGACATATATTGATTTATGCCTACATGGCTATTTGGTTAATACAAATATCTTTTATCGATGCCTATCCATATTTGTATTCTAAATTGATGGTTCAATAGATATGAGTTACGTGTATTCAAGTGTATACTTTACAACCTATGTGTATAATTTTTGACTTACGTGCATTCAAATGTATATGTTTTGGCTTACATGTTTTCATGCATATACCTTGTATTCGTGCATATACTTTGTTTTAATTTGTGTATACTATGTATTCGTGTGTATACTTTTTGAGGCTTACATGTTTTTGAGTACTTGTACTCCCTTATTGACATGTACATGTTTGACTTATTCACTTGTATAATTATTAATTGGTTAGCCCTAGCATTGATCTATTTCATCCTCAATGCATGATCCTTGAGATGGAGTAAGAACACCCTCAAGGTCAAAAGGAGTTTCACATGCATTATTCATAGGCTCATTTTGGTAGTGAAACCAAAAACCTCTTGCATCATTGAAATGAAAAAAAACATTCCTTTATAGCAGGTCTGAAGTCATTATCATTCTCCATCATTTCTTCATGTATCCACTCCCCATTAATGGTTGTCTCATGACCTTCATGAAACCAAGCACTTATCTCATTTGTGATAGAAGAAATGTA
Organism: Sequoiadendron giganteum; assembly: GCA_007115665.2. Lineage (NCBI taxonomy): Eukaryota > Viridiplantae > Streptophyta > Pinopsida > Cupressales > Cupressaceae > Sequoiadendron > Sequoiadendron giganteum. The sequence goes on from CM021102.1 coordinate 692,651,661, forward strand.
TTAAGATTTATCTTCCTCCTTATGAACCATTCATTATCGTGAGAGATGGGTTCTTGTGAACCACTACTGATGAATCATGGGTCAATGAGTTTGACTTGTAAAACTACACGATTGAATCTTGATAGCAATATCACAATATTTATATATCTAAATGTGTTATTTCCTTTAGCTAAAATTTGTGCTTATACTTATGTGATTGATGTATGTTTGTGTATGGGATCATAGTAATTTCTATTTGATGATGCTATTGTGTCTTTAAGGTTTATTTATAAAATGGTGCATGAAACAAGTTTTAAATCCTTACAAATCTTTGAATTTCTTAGGTTTTTCTATTTGTCGAGTCTGGGCTCCGAGCCCGAGTCCAAGTCAAAAAATGGCTTGTCAAGTTTGAGGTGAGTCCTATTCTTGTAACAGTGGTGTGAACACATCGAGGAATAATGTATATGCCAATGAAGAGAGAACCCATCCTTGTTTCCAAACAAACCATGGTATAGATATGGTTGGTCGAGATAAAACATCACTCTCCTGGATAGTTCAAACCATAATCTTTCATGGCTACAAACACACCTTCATTATGTGTGTTCTTGATCCTACTGAAGAAATGGTGGAACATGTTGTAGATCAAATATTGCAACCCTAAGTCCACAAGAAGGTTACTTGTCCTGATTTCTGCAAATGTCTTTAAGATGTTCGTCCTTCTTGAGTAATGTGAACTATTGATGTTATCTAGATCTTTGAAACTATCAGCAATCATGTGCAATACTGTAGAATCTAGAGCTATATCTAATACTACAAATGACTGCTCAATATCCTGATAGCAATATCATAATTTGACACATTGTAGAAAATACCTCCTACTTATCAATTGATGAGCTAAAGGGGCTCTATAATGAATGTTTCATAAGGCACAACACTTGCTAAAAATTTTGCAAATGGGGTTGCAAGCTAAGTGGGCTTAACCTTGGGGAAAAAAATTTGTGGTTAAGCACTTGAGCTGGAGTATCCTGGAATGGGTGACCTCTCGGGAAGGCCTAGTGCCTCACCTCTGTGAACATCACTTAGATGCAATGAGTGCTAAGTGGGCCATTCAATATAATTCAAATTTGTTGCTTTAAGCAACTTACAAATTTGCAACTTAAGACTCCTCCAATCTAAGGGATCAAAAGAGGACCATGCCTAATATAAAAGTACTTATTCTGACATTTTTTAATAGTCCACTTGGTCACACGAGTTGCAAAATGAAAGTTGCACCACTTTGCAACTTTGCACAACTTGAATTTGACACCTTTTCCATCATGAGAAAATCCATCACCATGGGAAAACCACTCCAAGATAGCCAAAAACAAGAGAGGTTTTTCTAGAGAGGTCAAACACCTTTTAGTGGGATTAGATGAGAAGTTTCTAAGTGTCATGGTATCCAAGTAATAGTATGCTGAAGTTTGCAGTTATTTTGCACTTTGGACCCTTAAGTGATAGATCCGGTGGAACATAGCTCAGAGCGATTCCACGTGTTTCGATGCAAAAGAGGACCATTCCTAGCATAAAAATACCTATTTGGACATGTTGGAATAGTCCACTTTGTCATATAAGTTGCAGAATGAAAGTTGCACCACTCTGCAACTTTGCACTGCTTGCATTTGATGCTTTTTCCATCAAGTGAAAATCCGTCACCACTGGAAAACCACTCCAAGATAGCCAAAACTAAGAGAGGTTTTCTTAAATAGGCTCAACGCAATCCTATAGGATTAGACGAGAATTTTCTAAGCATCATGGTATCTAAGTAATAGCATGCTGAAGTTTGCAGCCATTTTGCACTTTGGACCCTTAAGGGATCGATCCGGTGGAACATAGCTTGGAGCGATTCAACATGTTTCGATGTGAAAGAGGACCATTCCTAGAGTAAAAATACCTATTTGGATGTGTTGGAACAGTTCGCTTGCTCACACGAATTGCAGAGCAAAAGTTGTACCACTTTGCAACTTTGCACAGCTTGAATTTGACACCTTTTCCATCATGTGAAGATCCGTCGCCATGAGAAAACCACTCTGAGATAGCCAAAACCAAGAGTGGCTTTTCTAGAGAGGTCAAACCCCTTTTTTTAGGATTATATGAGAAGTGTCTAAGTGTCATGGTATCCAAGTAATAGCATGCTGAAGTTTGCAGCTATTTTGCACTTTGGACCCTTAAGGGATCGATCCGGTGGAACATAGCTCAGAGTGATTCCACATGTTTCAGTGCAAAAGAAGACCATGCCTAGTGTAAATATACTTATTTGGATGTGTTGGAACAGTCTTCTTGGTCACACAAGTTGCAAAATGAAAGTTGCACCACTCTGTAACTTTGCACTGCTTTCATTTGATGCTTTTTCCATCAAGTGAAAATCCACCATCACTGGAAAACCACTCCGAGATAGCCAAAACCGAGAGAGGTTTTTCTAGAGGTGCCCAATGCCTTTCTATAGCATCAGACAAGAATTTCCTAAGTGTCACCGTATCTGAGTACTAGCATGTTGAAGTTTACAGCCATTTTGCAGTTTGGACCCTTAAGGGTTTGATCCGGTGGAACATAGTTCGAAGTGATTCTACGTGTTTCGGTGCTAAAGAGGACCATTTCTAGCATAAAAATACCTATTCCAACTTGTTGGAACAGTCCGCTTGGTCACACGAGTTGCAGAAAAATGTGTACAAATTGTTTACATGACCTTTATATGACCTTTTTCACATTGTTTACATTTCAAAATTCAAAGTTTGCAAATTTTCCTACTCAAGGCATTTACAGAACAAGGTGCTACCACACCAAACATGAACTCCAACCTTACAATATTTGAGTATATCTCATTATGCAATTAAATCTTATTACAATGCCTCTATCACTTCGTTCTCTTGGATCTTTTACAATGTCACTCATACATTCAAGATTCTCTTTAAATGTCTACATCATAGGTGCTTATTATGAGGTTAACTTCAAATGAGTAACTTGAGATTCCCTCGCTAAGCTTCACATGCTCTCTTGTAATGGCTTAAAATCAAAATTGAGATTTGTCAAAATCATCAAAATAAGTATGTTGCATTGCTTTTTTGGCTCAGATTCTCTTTGATGACTCTTAAATCAGCATTTTTTGCAACAAAAGTTCAATCAACCCTTAGTAGTTTACTTACAAATACGCAAAGTAAAAGAGAAAAATAAAGAGAATCCAAAATGGAAATAAAATAAAAATAGATGGAAGGCACTTACAAATGTTGCATTGCTTTTCTGGTTGACATTCTCTTGGATGACTCATATATCTGCATTTTTTGCAAGGGGACACCAATCACTGTAAAAGAAGATGATAGCATTGGAATGAAAAAAATTAATGTGCATACAAATATAAATTAATAAGAACCAATGTGCATATACTTAAAAATTAATCCAACCAACCATTCGGGTCTACTCTACTCTTTATTGTGTCAAGTATTGCCTCATGGCTAGACTCACGGACCTTCCATAACATCTTGTTCAAAGGTCTACCCTAATATTTCCTCAAATGAACATTGGATGCCATGACAAGGTTCGAGTAATGAAGAATCTTACGATGCATGTCAAAGTCCTGAAATAGCCAATGTTTAACACTTGAATGTGGGTACCTTCTAAGCCATGTTTCAGTAACCATAACTGAGCCTGTAGGGTATTCGATGTTTTCTCCATCTATAACTAGGGCCTCCAATTTATTTTTGGTCTCAACACAATGACACAAGTAATAGTTTGTTCCCTCTTCATTGTCTTCATCTGCAATAACTGCATAAACATGCCTTGCATTGATATGTGCAAAATATCTCTTGAAATTTTTCAACATTACGAATATAGTACAAAGTAAGATCTAACGATATGGAATTTTAACAACTAAGAAAGTAGATATATCACCTCGTTGAACTAGATCTGATATGTGGTCAAAGTCGACTGATGATTCTATCTGTGTCAGTTCCAATGTCATCGAAGGTTGATACGTGTGAAGTGGGCTAAGATAACTTGTGAACCATTTGTCAACCCACTCCCCTGACTCACAATCATTCCAGTCTTGCATTGTACGTGCAGAACAAAAGCATGCCATTTTTGTGTATTGATACTCCATGAACCTGTATTTGAGCTAAGGAAAGAGTGTACCTCACTCGATCCTATTAGTGTATGATAGTCTTCATATGGTGCAATGTTAGTATCATCCATCAACCAAAAAAATCTACGAACTGAAGACGTACCTTCATTACTTGGACCCATCAAAGCATTACACCACTCAACGATTGATTTTGCATCTGTCAACTTTGCATTGTCTTTATACTTTAACTCTTCTCGTGCTAATGCTCTTTTCATGCATGCTCCCGCACCATCATCCTCCCCCTTTGCATGTCCAGCCTCACAAAAGTTCCACATATGTTGAACACCTGTAATGACATGCATCCTGCACAACCAGTAGAACATGCATGAGTTCTTGAACTGTGCTACATAGTTATTAGACCATATTATATGTTGATCATATTCTATGCCCCTCTAAGCCAAACCACTGTAGAACATCTGGAAGCAACCTTGCATGAACTCTGGAGAATTTGTGCAATCTTCACTAATGTAAAAGTGGTACTCCATCAATACCTTCCTTTCCTCATCTGTACTATCAGATGTGTGAATGAATGCTATGTGCACAAATATCTAAACTTGTGTGGAGTTGTAATACTGTGATTGCACCTCATGTTGTGGTTGTAGAGTGTAGTTCTCTACAAATTCAACCACGGATACTATGCTTCCATTTGGAAAGGTGTCCTTGTATAGCTTGAACTACATGTCCAACCATCGGGCTCTATGGGTATGCATTGCATACTCAGACAGTATACTATCACGAAATGTGTTCATAAATTTGTACACTGGAATATTCTCAATAACCAAATCACACCTTTTTGCTTGAGACCCATCTTTTGTAGCATATGCCACTATTTTATACTTCCCGAACTCTACTAGTTTTTGTCCCACCTCATCTGTGCTTTCCATATGTTGACATACTGGCATATGCTGGAAGCCACTGCAATGATCGCATGAACCATCCAAGCATGTTGTCCTATAGAATATCTGGCCATCCTCTATTTCACATAAATTTTTTGATAAGAACTCTCCTGAAGATTTTGGTGGGGCTTCTATGCCACAATCCTACAAAACATCCTTAGTATGCAAATCTAAACATATAGAACGATAAACATTGTAATGGTTAGAAAATTCAATATGTAGTCTACAACAACAATTAGTGCGTGTGTGATTTATCTTGACATAAAAAGGTTTAAGCAGTTCAAATAATCTTTGAGAAATACTAATTTGAGGATAATCATTTTCAAATTTCTGAAAAAACTAGGTTTGAGTCATATCCAAAAAATGCTTTGGATGTGGCTCACGATTCTGACTAACGATTCTCCTTCTTACCACATCCCTTTGATTTGGAGATGGCCTTGTGTTATTCTTCCAATACTCTTCAATTAGTGTTCTCAAGGCTTTGACAACTTCTTTATCTTTTTGTGACAGTCTCCCCGAGAATTCCCATAATTCATTTGTATCATTGCCCTAAATTCTTTTCCGCCTTTGAATGGCTCTTGATAAAGTTTTTCTACTAATTCCCATTTTTTCACTAGTCTTTTTAATTAGGTGAGCTCTCTTTGTTTGACAACTTACCAAATTCAATGTAATGACACATCAGGTGACATTACTATCCTTTAAGTGTGAGGTCTTACCCACACTCTCATAAGCATCCATTAGATTCTTCACAATAGTGTCTTCACTCGATACATTCGATGTTTTCAACCCAAGAGTCTTCACGATGTTCCTATACTTTACACTCCGCATCATTTCAACAAATAGTTGACATCTTGTAGTCTCATTTAGCCTTTCAAAGAATTATTCCCAAATCTTATCAGCATATCTTCTACAAGTGCGTGTTGAAATCTTACCTTCCATGTGCTGCAAAATCTCATCATCAATATTAATCAAATACTTTCGCTTTCTACGCAAAATTCTTGGTGGCGTTCTCCTAGGTAAATACATCTCAACATTAGGAATTTCATCAATATTTAATTGAGGTGGGCTAGATTGCATACCTTCGATCGAGGGTGGAGAAGAAGATATACCTTGAGGTTCACATGGGAATGATGGCATACCTTCTTCGTCAATTTTGAGTGATGATGTACTCTCAACTTGACATGTGTTGGATGGTGTCCAACAATATTCACTTGTGGTAAATGGTGTCCCTTCATATTCACTTGCAGTAGATGGTGCCCATCCATATTCACTTGTGCTAGATGGTGTCCCTCCATATTAGCTTGTGCTTAATGGTGTCCCTTCATATTCATTTATCGTAGAGGGTGTGTCTCCAACTACGGTATCTGAATCTGTCTTATGACGATGCTTTCGCATGCGTGCTTGTTGTGTTGCCAATTCCCGTTCTCTTTTTGATGGTTGAGGTTCCTCTACAATCAGTTTGTTTTCATCAATCGTTTCCAATTTCTTCTTTTTATGATATGCTGCCACCCGAAATCTCTCCTTTTCTTTCAAGGTTTCCTTCTCTTTATCTATTAGTTTCCTCTTTCTATTTTTCTTTAACATGGCAGATAATTTTATCTATACCATGGTAATGAGACGAATATTAGTTCCTAAAAAAGTGTTGAAGGAGTGGTCTATATAATGAACTTTTGACCTTGTGTAGGGTATTTTGAAGATGTTTGGACCATTCAGAGGAATGGGAGAGGCTTGGAGTTGTCCTAAAGGATGAATTTTGGTGAATGGTTCTGAATTTCTATAATTGGCAAGTGCATATAATTGTGTATATAATTTGGTAATTTAAAATGTGCATTGACAACCTAAGGTTATAATGACAAACAAAATTGAAAGAAAATTTGTAAGGATTTCACATACCTTAAAAGCCAGACTTTCAAATGGAGGAGTTCAAGCCAATTATGTAGCCTTAGCTTCTTCTTTATTCAAACTCCACAACAATTTGACTTGTTCAAAAGCTTGTTCCCTTCCACACTTCAATTGTATATCAATTTTCAATGGAATTCAAACCTCAATTGATATTATATGTATTTCAACATGGAAACTCTGCTATTTCATGCAAAGGTGGTAAAAAGATCATGGAAAAGGTGATGGAATGTGAAAAAAATGTTTGCACACATCACAAGATCATCAAAAAGCTATTTTTTATTGGATCACGTGCAGAACCAGGGGAATATGCAAACTGTGGGATTTCAAATCATGGGTATATAGAATTTTTTACCATTTTAGTGGATTAAAAAATGCGCTCGCGTTATGTGAAATTTGGTTTTCTTAGTGTATTTTTGAGAGTATAGGAGTTTCTGAGAGAGGGGGAGGGAGAGAGGGGGAGAGTGGGAGAAAGAGAGGGAGGGAGAGGGGAGAGTGGGAGAAAGAGAGAGTGGGAGGGAGGGAGAGAGTGGGAGGGAGAGAAGGGAAGAGTGGGAGATAGAGAGGGTGGGAGAAAGGGAGAGTGGGAGAAAGAGAGAGTGGGAGGGAGAAAGGGAGAGAGGGAGAGAGTGGGAGATAGAGTGGGAGGGAGAGAGGGTGAGAGTGGGAGATAGAGAGGGAGAGAGAGGGTGACAGTGGGAGAGAGTCGGAGAAAGGGAGAAGCGAAGAGTGGTAGATAGAGAGGGAGGGAGAGAGGGTGAGAGTGGGAGAAAGATAGAGTGGGACGGAAAGAGTGGGAGAGTGGGAGATAGATCCCTAAACCCCTAAAACCCTAATCACTCAACCCCCATACCCTCTTAATCCCTCAACCCCTATATCCTCTTAATCCCTCAACCCTCAATCCTTAACACTTAAACCCTAATCATTCAATACATATACACTCTTAATCCCTCAACCCTTAAACCCTAATCCCTCAACTCCTATACCCTCTTAATCCCTCAACCCTCAATCCTCAACACTTAAACCCTAATCCCTCAACCCCTATACGCTCTTAATCCCTCAACCCTTCAACCCTAAACCCTCAACCCCTAAACCCTATTAATCCCTCAACCCTAAATCCTCAAACCTTAAACCCTAATCCCTCAATCCCTATACCCTCTTAATCCCTCAAACCTTATACCCTCTAAACCCATCAACCCTTAAACCCTAATCCCTCAACCCTTAAACCCTAATCCCTCAACCCCGATACCCTCTTAATCCCTCAACCCTTAAAAAATAATCCCTCAACCCCTATACCCTCTTAATCCCTCAACCCTTAGTCCTCAACCCTTAAACAATAATTCCTCAACCTCTCTACCCTCTTAATCCCTCAACCCTTAACCCTAATCCCTCAACCCTCAACCCTTACAACCTAATCCCTCAATCCCTAAACCCTCTTAATACCTCAACCCCTATACCCTCAATCCTCAACCCTTAAACCCTAATCCCTCAACCCCTATACCCTCTTAATCCCTCAACCCTTAAACCCTAATCCCTCAACCCCTATACCCTCTTAATCCCTCAACCGTCAATCCTCAACCCTTAAACACTAAACCCTCAATACCTATACGCTCTTAATCCCTCGACCCTTAAACCCTAATCCCTCAACCCCTATACCCTCTTAATCCCTCAACCCTGAATCCTCAACACTTAAACCCTAAACCCTCAATCCCTATAACCTCTTAATCCCTCAACCCTTAAACACAAATCCCTCAACCCCTATACACTCTTAATCCCTCAACCCTCAATTCTCAACCCTTAAACCCTAATCCCTCAAACCCTATACCCTCTTAATCCCTCGACCCTCAATCCCCAACATTTAAACCCTAATCCTTGAATCCCTAAACCCTCTTAATCCCTTAACCCTTAAACTCTAATCCCTCAACCCCTATACCCTCTTAATCCCTCAACCATCAATCCCCAACCC
>CM021102.1:692660650-692823636 GCA_007115665.2 Sequoiadendron giganteum
AATCCCTATACCCTCTTAATCACACAACCCTCAAACCTCAACCCTTAAACCCTAATCGCTCAACCTCTATTCTCTCTTAATCCCTCAACCCCTATACCCTCTTAATCCCTCAACCCTCAATACTCAACCCTTAAAACCTAATCCCTCCATCCCTATACCTTCTTAATCCCTCAACCCTTTAACCCTAATCCCTCAACCACTATACCCTCTTAATCCCTCAACCCTTAAACCCTAATCCCTCAACCCTTAAAACCTAATTCCTGAACCCCTATACCCTCTTAATCCCTCAACCCTCAACCCTTAACCCTTAAACCCTAATCCCTCAACCCCTATACCCTCTTAATTCCTCAACCCTTAAACCCTATTCCCTCAACCCCTATACCCTCTCAATCCCTCAACCGTGAATCCTCAATCCCTATACCTTCGTAATCCCTCAACCCTTAAACCCTAATCCCTCAACCCCTCTACCGTCTTAATCAATCAACCCTTAAACCCTAATCCCTCAACCCCTATACCCTCTTAATCCCTCAACCCTCAACCCTCAACCCTCATCCCTCAACCCTCAACCCTCAACCCTTAAACCCTAATCCCTCAATCCCTATACCCTCTTAATCCCTCAACCTTGAAATGTCAACCCTCAACCCTTAAACCCTAATCCCTCAACCCCTATACCCTCATAATCCGTGAACCCTCAACCCTCAACCCTCAACCCTCAACCCTCAACTCTCAACCCTCAACCCTTAAACCTTAATCCCTCAACCCCTATACCCTCTTAATACCTCAACCATCATACCCTAATCCCTCAACCCTCAAGTCTTAAACCGTAGTCCGTCAATCCCTATACCCTGTTAATCCTTGAACCCTCAACTCTCAACCCTTAAACCCTAATCCCTCAACCACTATACCCTCTTAATCTCTCAACCCTCAACCCCTAAACCCTAATCCCTCAACCCCTATACCCTCTTAATCCCTCAAATCTCAACCCTCAACCCTCAACCCTCAACCCTCAACCCTTAAACCCTAATCCCTCAACCCTCAACCCTCAGCCCTTAAACCCTAATCCCTTAACCCCTATACCCTCTTAATCCTTGAAACCTCAACCCTCAACCATTAAAGCCTAATTCCTCAACCCCTATATCCTGTTAATCCCTCAACCCTCAACCCTCAACCCTTAAACTTTAATCCCTCAACCCTCAACCCTTAAACCATAATACCTCAACTCCTATAACCTATTAATCCATCATCGCTAAACCCTAAACCCTTAAACCCTAACCCATAAACCCTCTACCCTCTACCCTCAACCATAACCCCCAAACCCTTAAACCACCTTTGTAAACTCTCTACCCTAATCCCTCATCCCTCTTGACCCTTAAACCCTTAAACACTCAACCCTAAACCCTCAACCCTTAACCCTAACCCCTTAAACCCTAAACTATTAAACCCTTTACCCTTTACCCTCTACCCTCTACCCTCTAATCTCTACCATCAATCCAATACTCTCTACCCTAAACCCTAATCCCTCAACCCTTAATATCTCAATCCCTATAACCTCTACCCTATATATTGGACCCTCAACCCTAATCCCTCAACCCTATACCTTAAACCCTCAATCTTCAACCCTCAACCCTTAAACCCTCTACCCTTTACCCTATACATTAAACACTCAATCCTCAATTCTCAACCCTCAACCCTTAATACCTCAACCCTCAATCCTTAGCCCCTAAACCCTGTACCCCTTACATTGGACCCTGAACCTAATCCTTCAACCGTATACCCTCAAAATTATACCCTAAACCCTCTACCCTCAACCAAGTAAACCCTTAACCCTAAACCCTTAACCCCAAACCCTTCAACCCTAAATGCTTAAACCTTAAACCTTATACCCTATGCCCTCAACCAAATACCCTCTACCATCAAACCTATTCCATCAACCCTCAAACCTTAAACCCTAATACCCTAGAAACCATAAACCCTATAGGTCCTCCACCCTAATCCCTCAACCCTATACCCTCAACCCCTATCACTTTCTCTCTATCTATACATCTCACCTCTCCCCCCTTCCTTCCCTCCCACCCTCTCTAATTGTCTCTATCTACAGTCTCCCTCTTTCTGCGAACCTCTCATTCAATCAATCCCTACCACCCTCTCTCACTCCCTCTATCCATCTCTCTTTATGTCCCTCCCACTCCATCCCACTCTCTCCCACTACCTCTCCCTCCCTCTCTCTCATGTATCTTCCTCCCACCCCCTCTCTCTCTAAGGTCTCTCCCTCTGACAACCTACCTAGGTAAATTTCTCTTTGTCTCTCTCCCCTCTCTCTATATATCCCTCCAACCCTACCTAGATAAGTCCCTATCACTCCACCCCACTCTTTCTCTACCTGTATCAGGTCACTCCCTCTCACACCCTCTCCCTCTCTCAGGTCTCTCACTCACACTCCCTCTCTCTCCCACTCCCTCTCTCTCACACTCCATCTCTCTCGCACTCCCTCTCACTACCTATCTCTCAAGTCTCTCCCTCTCACCCCGCTTACACTCTCAAGTGTCTCCCTTTCGCACCCTACCTACATAACCCTCTCTTTCTCTTTGTTTCTCTCTCCCTCTCCCTCAATTCTCTATCTTCCACCCCTCTCTCTCTCTCCCTCTCCCTCAATTCTCTCTCTTCGACCCCCCCTCTCTCTCTCCCTCCCTCCCTCTATCCCTCCCACCCTACCTAGCTAAGTCCCCCTCAATCCAATCCCTTCTCTCACACTCCCTCTCTCTTATACTCTCACTTTGACCCCCTCTCCATCTCTCTAGACTCTCTCTAAATTCTCCCTTCATCTAAAGACATACATAAATGCATACATACAAGCATAATACATATGTACATATAATCTTACATCCATACAAGCATACATACATACATGTACATAAAAATATATCAGCATACATTAATATATTAGCATTTAACATAAAGTAAGACATAACACGATTGCATTATAACGCGCTCGAGTTATGTGCTAGTAGAAATGTTCCCCATAGAAGCAGAAACCATGTCAAAAGTGAGATATAACGCGAGCAAGTTATAATGTGCTCGCATGATATCTTGCTTTGGGAATTATCAAACTTTAAGCTTGGTATTTTCCTTGGAATACCAACCCAAAGGTTTGGAGGGCATTCCCAATGACCAGAGACATGTTTATAATTAATCCACCATATTTTTCATAATCGAGTTCGTGCTCACCATCAGGATTGCACGTGGTTCAATATCGAAAAAATCGAGCACATGGGTAATGTTGGGTTATCTCTTAGCTACCCAACGATGTAATTTTTTTCACTTTCTGAAAATGTTAAGTCTTTCATCCATAATTTATTTTATCTATATGTCTTTTTTTTGCCAAAAAATAGTGTTTGGTATTTTTTTTGTTATAAATTAACCGTTCATCAATTTTTCAAATAAATTACATTTTTAGAAACTAGACCCCATTCTACAAAATTAAAAAATTAAATAGAAAACAAATCAATTAGTTTCTAAAATTTGTAGGGGTAGCATGGCCAGAATTCTATTTTCAAGATATGTCCACTTCACAAATTAGTAAAAAATCAAATATTCATTAAAAAATTATCAGAAAAATCATGCATCAACTTCATACTGTTAGCTAACTTCTGACCATTGCAATTTTAAAAATAATAAAAAAAAGTTCACCGTACGAGGGTTGTACAAGAGTTGCTATGTTATGTTTTTTCTAACAAAAACAACACTAGTTTGTGTACGTCCCTCATTTGAACCCCTTAATCTCAATCATTTTCAAAATAAATTAGCAGTTTAGAAAGCAGACTCGGAGCACTTGAATCCCTCTTTTTGTTCCATCTCAAAATTTTGAGTCTAAGTATCCTCATTTGACGTCCAAGGTCAGTATTTCCTGATTTCAAAAAAAAGCTATCCACTTAGGTCCACTTTTTGGGAACCATCTTGGTGCACTTACCCGAATGTCAGCATTTTAGGATTAAACTTGGGAACTTCAATTATTTGGAATAAATTTAATAATTCAAACAATATAATATAGATAATTGAAAGAATGAATGTCAACATTTTAGGTTTAAACTTGGGAACTTCAATTGTTTGGAATAAATTTATTAATTAAAACAATATAATATAGATAATTGAAATTTGGATGGTGGAATATAAGTGTAAGATGTTTTTGGAAATAATTTGGCAATGCCCATTAATGTGATGGAATCTTCCTTTTACGTGATTACTATTTGGGACCTTTTGGAGAGTAGTGGTGTTATCCTTCTTGTGCGTGATTGTTATTTGAGACCTTTTTGAGAGTAGTGGTGTTATAATTTATGTTTTGTTTGTTCTATCTTGGAGTGATCAACCTACCATTTGGATTTTTTTTTTTTTTGAAACTATATGTTGTAGCTTAGTCAAATCTCATGACTCTCAAGAGTCCTCATATGCTAGATATGCAAGTTTTTGGATTTAATGATGCATGCTTTTTAATCTTCATATGAAGAGGTTAGAATTCATTGTAGTCCATATGAGGAGTATTGAATGACAAATAAAAAATTGTGTCCACTAGGTTAGGAAGTGAGATGGATTCTTTATTTTTGTACTTGATATGTAAAATTCACGGTAGTCCACATGAGGAGTATTGAATGAAAAATACAAAATTGTGTCCATTAGGTTAGGAAGTGAGATAGATTATTTATTGTCCTACTTAATATGCAAGAACTCTTTTATCTTGGTCTTAATGAACCTTTTTTTTCTATGAACTTACTCATTAGTTTTATGAATTGATAAAGGATTCTGATAACTTGTACTACCAATGGAGGAAAATGCCCTATAAATCCTTAAGCATGTTATTCATGACCACAAAATCTTAGGGAAGTAGTTCACAATGGTTGCATATCTATTGATATGGGCATTGGGGCATCACTTTTCTCATAAAATTTGGGAGCTTTTTGCAATGGCCTATGCTATACAACACTATTCATTACTTAGTCAAAGAGGTTTCTTTAAATATTTAAAATAGGTGTGAGAAATGTGATTGCTGATAGAAGAGGAGAGCTTGTAACCAAATGTGGATGGGCATGTGGGATAATGTCATAAGAGAGGGCATCCCACAAACATGTGGGGCAATCCAGAGGGAATGGTATAAGAAGGAATACTAATATTTGATATGATCCATTGGGGTTGAGGGTAGATAAAGTGTAATATTGGGTAGATACAATGGTAGGTGGGTCTCACTATTCTAGGAATATAAATTATAATAATATAAATTTGATTTATTCCTTGGTTGGCCTCATTTGGAACATTAATAAACATATTTGTGTTGTGAAAAGGTTTGGGAAAATGATGGTGTTGCAATAAGAACCTCAACAATGGCTTGATTTTGATTTGATTGGTTCAGATTATTTGTGTGACCAACCTAATGAGGATCACAAAACCTTAGGGATTTTGGGTGTTTTAATTCGGTTGGAACCCATTATTTGGCTTAGGGTGGATTATGATCTTGGTTAAGGCTGGATTAATATTCACATGAATCATTCACTCGAGACAAATGATCCTCAGTTCCATTTTCCTTACCCTCCTACTAACTAAAATTAAATTTACTCTTTGATTATGCTAAGGGGCTTCTAAATGAAATCTATGGGATATCCCCAAGAGCACATGAAGATTTAGGGAATCATTGAAGTGGTCATGACTAAGAGGGGGAAAAGGATTATGGGTTTCACTAAGGTATGTATCTTCTAAGATCTTTTTTCCATAATATTTTTAAACATTTGAATATAGAGACTTGTTTGATTCATTGTCCCAATCTTTGATTATGAGAGCATTGAGAACTACACATGGAGTGATCGACATTTTTGATTCTCTGAAATATTGACATATTTGAGTATCTAAAATCTTGACATATTTGAGGGTCCAAAGAATCATGTAAATAAATGTTGGAGAGATATCAGAGAAAAGGGGTAGGGAAAAAAAGAAAAAAGAAAGAGTCAACAAAAATATTTGTATTCTTTCATATTAGTTTCACTAATTATTTATGCACATGACTTCATAGACCTATGTTAGTTGAAATGTTTCTATTTATTTTTCTAATGAGGGTGGTTGATGAAGTCAAGGTAGTAGAAATTTGGAGATAGGATGAAGTATGTAGTCGATTGAGGGTTGACTAGTGGATGTTTTTTTGGATTTGATTGAAAATGGGCAAGAGGTTTTTTTATTTTATCAGATAACTCAATGGATTTATTAGGGGACAAGATCATGGTTAACCAATTTTAAAAACAAGATTAAGTGGAGGGGGTTATCTATGCATTATCTAATGATAATTGGGAACCCTTAAAGATTCCTACTTTTTGATAATCCTTCCTTGTTTATGATGCTAAATTACTTGATAAGGGACATAAGAGTAGTAGAAAAAAAAATCCTTCGTTGTTTAAAGTAGGGGGTTACCTACTTTTTGATAATCCTTCCTTGATTATGATGTTAAATTAGGGGGTTGCCTACTTTTTGATAATCCTTCCTTGTTTATGATGTTGAACTAGTTGATAAGGGACATAATAGTAGTAGGAAAAAAAATTTCCTCTCAAAAATCCTTGGTAATATCCAATTATAGAACAAAAATCTAGATTTATCTAAAGTAGGCAAGTTCAAATGATGTTGCATGGATATTAAAAAATGGATGGGTGACTATTGAATATGTATATAAAGTGTTTATTTTAAGAACATGGTTGATGTGTTTGAAGATGTTGTTATGGCCCTTACCCCTATAGTGTGTATCAGGTTATGAGTAGTCAACTTGGGTGATCCCAGAATAGTGGTTTACAATTTTTGGCCAAACTGGACACTGCAATTATTATTTTTAACTAAATCTTCATATTCAGGAACCTATAGTGGCTAAACCATGAGGAATTTGAACATGATGCAAACTAGAGTCTCATCAATTTTTTTTTGTAGATTCTAAAAATAGCTTTTTCAATTTTTTTGGAATTAGATTGCACTTTTTTTTCCATCTCCCACGAAAAATGGTTTTTTTCAGAAAACAACATTTTTAAAAAGTTACGCTCACCGTATACAACATAAATTTTTTTGTATGAAGGATAAAATTCTAATTTTTTCGAATTTAGATTTGTAACTATGTTATCTAGCACTCTCATTTGGTCTCATAGTTTTTTATTGAATATTTTTTCCTTAATCAAGTTTCAAAGTCAAACCAATTGCAATTCAGAGATAGGCGGATTGTATACAACATAATTTTTTTGTCTGAATCTAAATTCAATTTTTTTTTTTTTAATGGATCAAGGACATCAATACCTAGCCTCGACGTATTTTAAAATTTTTATTTTGACATCATAGGGTTTGAGCGAACCCACCATACAAAAGGGGGTTTGCTCGAACTAGGGGTTCGACCGAACCCCTCTTTTGGGTTCATACGAACCCCCTAGTTCGAACGAACCCTTAAAAACATGAAATTTTGAATGTGTGAGAATTTTTACAAATTTCATTCCTCATGAAAATTGCACACCACTATTATGGGTTTACCCACTTGTGGCTATCTTAAATCTTAATTAAGTCATATTATCATTATTATATTGTTATTTAGGCTGATCTAGGGTTTATATAGGGTTATCTAAGTTAGACTGGGTGATATCCTAGGCATAAATAGGTGTATATAGGAGGTTGTGAGTCTTATTTCATCTTTATGTTGAGTATTATGTTCTTATTGAAGAATATTGGAGGTATCCCTCTCGAAGTGGATTAGGAGGTTTTCCCTCGAAGTGACATACAATTATTAATTATTTTCAGCATATTTCATATTATATTCCTCTTGTGCATGTTTTTCCATTACAAGTGGTACCAGAGCATGATCTTGGCATTGTTATGACAACACATATTTTTCAATTTTAGAGGTCATTTTGTGAAGCCTATATCTCCTAGATTTTGGCAAATTTTTATCTAATTTTTTAAGGGTTTTTCAAGGACATATTAAAGAAGCTACAGCCAGGATTTCATAGGAGTTGGATGCAAATTTACAGCTTTTTCCCAAATTATTTGGAAGGTCCATATCTCCTAAATTGTGCAGAATTGGTTCTTGATCTTTAGGGGATTTTCGAAGATATACTTCTATTGGAGTGTGATTCAGGCCTTGGTAAGTTGCATAAATAATTTAGAGTATTTTGATTTTATTTGGTTGATTTATTGTAAAATTATCTTTCCATACCTTCTTTGCAACAAAAAGTAGCCATAAAAAAAGAAAAAGAAAAATAAAAAGAAAAAAGAAACAAGAAGCAAAAAAAGAAAAAGTAAAAGACAAAGAGAGATAAATAAAGAGAGTAAGAGCAAGAACAAGAGTAAGAGAAAGGGAAATGGAAAGAGAAAGAGCAAGAACAAGAGAAAGACAAGAGCAAGAACAAGAAGAACATGAAGTAGTAGTAGAAGAAGCAAAAGTAAAAAAGAGAAAGAGAAAGAACAAGAAAAGAACAAGAGAAAGACAAGAGTAGGAATAAGAAATAATAGTAGAAAAATAAGCAGAAGTAAAAATCATATGACGAGGAATTAAAAGAAAAAATTTAGCATTGAGGACAATACTTTTGTAAAGAGGAAAATGTTATGACCTTACCCCTATAGTGTGTATTGAGTTATGAGTAGGCGGCTTGTGGTTACCTTCACTCTTTTAATTAAGTCATATTATCATTATTATATTGTTTTTTAGTTAGTTAGGTTGGCCTAGGGCTTATATAGGGTTATCCAAGTCGGCTTGGGTGATATCTTAGGCATAAACATGCATATATAGGAGGTTGTGAGTCTTATTTCATCATCAAATTGAGTATTGTGTTCTTAGTAAAGAACATTGGAGGTATCCCCCTCAAAGTGACATATTATTATCAATTATTTTCAACATATTTCATATTATATTCTTCTTGTGCAAGTTATTCCATTACATATGTAGGTAATGTTTGAAGTTATTGATGAGGTAGATTTGTTTGTTTTTTATGTTTTCTAATGTTATTTTACTTGTCTTTTAGAAGATTTTTTTTGACTTGAGTATAATTATTAAATCAAAATATATCTCTTCTTTCAATTGTTTCAATTGAAACAATCAATCAATTAATCAACCTTACTAGAAATTTAACTAAAACTATTTTTTTTTCAGTAAATCAAATGAAATACAACTAATCAATTAAATGAGAATAATTATATCTATATCCAATTTAATGCTATTGATTTATTAAATTCAAGCTACATTAAATATTTCTAGAAAGTAAAAGTTATTTTTGAAGAAAAAACATTTAATATTCTACAAGACAAACTTTTTTCAAGGAAGCACTTTTTTCTTTAAAATATAGTTGAAGGTGTAGAAATAAAAAATTAAATCCTTGAATAAATTAATGTTTCTCATGCCAAGAAATAAAAGACGAGAATTTCTAAAAATTATTTTGCATATATTTTTTCTTAAGATCGTATCTAGAGGTTTCTTTTACCTAACTTCAATTAGTAAAATTCACATAATCCTCTTAAAAGAAATTATTTTGGAATGTCCCCAAAGAATTATATGCTAGAATAAAGAGCATAGATTTTGGATAATGTATAGATCCAACCCAAACCTTTGGATCCCTTTGTGTTTTATGAGGATGTAATGATCTAGGTATAGAAAAAAAATATCATACAAAATAAAAAAAATTAGAAGAAAATTGGCATTTATTTTCTTATAGCAATAGTAATTGTAAACTAGAAATTCAACCTTCAAGGCATAGATTTAATAGGAAATGAATCACACAACCATTATATGTAATCCTAATTTTTCAATTAGATCCAATCTATTCAATAGAAAATAGGCAATAACAAGTAAAATCAGATTTTCATCAATTGACACCTTCACCTTCATTGTATTATGATTGATGACTTCCATTGTTCCTTATTTGTAAGCTTTGTTCTCAGTTATGGGTATGCTACTCTTTTTTTATGAGCTTCAAGTATATATGAGTATTACAATGATGCAAACAACGAAGTTTAAGAGTTTGTGGTTAGTAATCAATGTGCAATGATGACTTGCTTCTACAAAAATGTTTGTTTCAGAGGAAACAGTATGGATTAAAAGATGAAAGATTAGGATCAATGTTCGACATTCATTGAGAGGAAATAGACTAGAGATTTGACTAGCCTAATCAATTCAATCAAGGGAATTGATTGGATAATTGATGGAAATTGATTGATCAATCATTGGGATTAATTAATTAATTAGTGGGATTGAACAATCAATGGAGTTGATTGAGTAGTCAACATATTTGATTGAATAATAAATGGTCTTGATTTATCAGTCAACATAATTGACTGAGTAGTGAATGGATTTGATTTATCAATTAATGTGTGAGAGGATAATTAATTAATTAGTCTTTAGAGGAATGTGCAAATAAAGATTTAATTAACAAAATTTATCTATTAATAGATCATGTTGAATGAATATTGGAGAATTAAATAATTAATTTAATTATTTAATCTAGGAGTGGGAAATTGGTTTGATTAAATAATTTGTAACAATTAATTAATATAAGAAGGGTGTTTGATACTAATTAAATGATTACATGATAGCTATTTAACTTAAATAGAAGAAATAAGTTAAGTTAATGAATAATTAAATAAATAAGGTTTATTTAACTAATGGCTATGGTAGAGAGAACCTCTCAGCCCCTTATGGGGTTATAAATGTACACATCATGAAGTATTTCACCCTGGAAGGGCACTACATCACTATCCGTAGGTACCACTTTTCCTTTGTATGTCATATTTGTAGGAATGAGAAAATTAACATACCTTATTTTCTATTTTCATCTCTCAAACAATGTAAAGCTAAGGGTGCCTCACCCCCTCTCCACCAAGGTTCGATCCAATGTCTTTATAACTATGCTTCTACAATTACCCCCTGCTAGGATCTCTTGATGGTATCCCTAATGGTAATCTTTACCCTATTTCTCAAGAGGACCCCCTCCCCTATCCCTCTCAGGCTATTTCTTTTGGTGAGAGTACTTCCTTTGTGAGACCTGACACCAAAAACCCCCCTATTGTTTCAATTTGAAACAATTCTCTAATAAGGGCCTTCTTAACAATGGAAACCCTCTTATTCAAAATTTGAAAGAAAAAGAGACTAGTTTAAACCTCTCTAGCACAAAAAGGAAAGTATTTGATAGTCTTCAACCAAAACTACCAAAAAAGTCACTATTGAGATTAGAGACAAGGAGGAGTAGGGTAAATTGGATGATTCTAGTAGCGGGAAGGGTGAGAGGTCAACTAGGCCCACGAGCCAATCTGCAAAATGAAAGAAACTTTGCTTCGAAGAGCCTAGGGATGACCCTGAAGATGAATCTTCATCTCCCATTAATCTACGTAAAAAGGATTTGTCTATGGTTTTGGGAGAAGATCTCTCATAAGACTTTGCCAATAGTGATCAAGATGAAGAAATGGTTGATGATGACCAACTGATAGTTAAAGACTTAGAGGATGAGGAAGAGGAAGGGGTTTATAATATTGAAAGTGAAGTTGAGGAAGTGCTAAGGGAAATCACGAAGGGGATGGATGATCAACCTATGGAGGAAAATATTTTGGAGATGTAGGATAATGATAGGCCCCTTGATCTCTATGCTTCTCAAGTCAAGGAATTACAACATAAAGTGGATAAGATGGACAAGGCCTTCAACAAGTTAACATCTACCACCTTGGGCATAATGCAAAAGGATTTTGTATGGTAAGTGGAGTGATTAAGGCTAGGAAAGGCCACTAGAAGATGAAAGCCTCTCAGGCCATGGAGGAGCAACAGGAAGGTGTGACAAGATCTATGGAATAGTACAGCGAGGTGATGAAACAACTTGAGCATGAATGTAACCTTATCTACAATCGAAAGGTGTAATTGGGTTTGTTGGTTTCTATATTTTGGTTTTTGTTCTATGCTCTTACTGGGCCTGTGTGCCTCTCGAACAAATAGACCTGGTTATGTCTTTAGGGTTGTTTTTTTATGTTGGTTTGTAGTTTCTTTTATTTTGGGTTAAGTGTTGTTCTTGTTGTGAGGTGTTGTTCAGTTTTATGCCCCTACTATTTTTCTATGTTTGTTTTGGTGGTCTTTAGGCCTTATTATGATTTATGGTTTGGTTCAAGGGCCCTTCCCCTACTTCTGTTATCAAAAACTAATCAAGAAGAATAATGTTAAATTAAGACATTATTAAATAAATATGATTTATTTAATTAGTCAAGGTGAATAAAGATAATCAAGACTTTATTAAATAAATAAGATTTATTTAATTAGTTAGAAATGATGAATTTGAATGAATTAATTAAATAATATAAAATTACTAAATTAATAGTAGAATATAAAAAACTAATAATAATTAAATGGAAATAAAATACACTAAATACACTGCTTTTATATATAAAGCAAATCTCACTCAAAGCTTACAAATAAAGTACTAAAAATACACTACTTTTAGATATAAAACAAATCTCTCTCAACCTTCTCAAACAATTAATTAATAATCAGAAATAATATAAAAATGGAATGTAAGACCCTAAAATCTCCCTTCCATGTGTTTTAAAGTTTGAAGTTACCCTTTTAATCTCTAGAATTTCAGATCTTATATCTAATCAAAGATTGAAACTCATCAATATTTTCCTTTAAGGTAGTTCCCAATATCTTTTATATATTTAGAATTGTCAAAAAATATTTTACACATACCATTTGTTTTTTCAATCTTATCAAACTCATCGAACTTGATATATAATTAGATTTGAAAGAAAAAAATTTCATTTGGAAAATTGGAGGGGCCCACTTATATATGGTTTTTAAGAACCTTTTTTTATGTTATTTCTCCTCAAAGAAGATTTATTTATATTCCCATATATAATTTTTTAGTCTTTTTATTACTGCCCTAACTTCTACATAAGATAATCTCCTTTCTTCCTTGGTATATTGTAACTTAGTGATGATATAGTTCCCTTATTCTTTCTTCTAACTCATTTTTTCATTTAATAAGGGCTAGTGACTAGGAAGTTAGTGCTAGAACTAAGAGTTTTATATAAGGGTGTTCTTGTGGAAAGAAGTATTATTAAATTAGTTAGCTTTTAACCTACTTAGTAGAGTCTTATTCACATTACACTTAAGATCACTTAAAGGCTATCTAGAATTTTATCTCTCATCATGTAGAATCACCAAATGTCTCAAGACTTGTCCATAGAGTCCTACACTTGTTTCATACTTGGAGGGGTAGTCAAAGTTTGACTCCTACCTTCTCACCTCGTCTTGCTTACTTTTATACAAAAGACTCATTTATACATTTCAACACCTCGCATGCTTATGATATTTTCTCTTTTTACATATCTTTATTTATGGATTATTTTGAGTTTACAAGAAAATCTTGGCTACTCGAACATGGTATCAGAGGGTATGTGCAGGATCATGATGGGCCAAAAAGTGGCATTATGATGGGTATGTGGCTGACAACTTTTTTTTTACCCAAAATTGATGAAACAAAAAGGGTTTCTAAAGGAGATTCTCAACTTTCCACCAATATAAATTATTCTTTACTTTGAATTTAATAAATAATTATTATTCAATTTCTATTGAATTACGACTAAAGTCCTAATTTTTAGGCTAATTGAAAAACATCTATAACTTTCAAACGGTATCATATTTTTTGAATCCAAAACATGCGTCACATTCTATGATTTGCATACTATAAGATTAGAAAAGAAAAAAATAAATTTCATGAAGTTTTGACCAAGTTAAGGTGGTCAGACATATGAGTCTTTATATTTTTTAAAAGTTGTAATAAAAAATTTATAATTAATTATTTACATTGAAAAAAATTACAAGAGAATATGCATCATATCGAGACATGAGTTCTTTATTTATATCTAAAATATTATAAAAAAATATTATCATAAATTAATATGGTTAGGGTGGTCAGACAGACACCTACTTCTTATTTTTTCCCTGTTAAATGCATTGAAATTTTAAATTTTCACCAAATAGATTTTATTTTTTTGTAAATAAACCTAGTAATTTAGAAACTAAATTCAATTTTCTACAAATTTTATTTTTACATATTTTTTAAATAATATAGATAACTTATTCAAAATTTTATGTCAAGTTGCCTAACTTTGATTTTTCTGAATTTTTTGCCACTTAAGGGCCTTTTTTTTCCATGATGATCCTGCACATACCCCAGAGCAAGATTAAAATTCCAATCCCTTTTGATCTTGAATTTGTGAGGGTAATGAGAATCAATTTGCAAATGGCACATGTTGCAAAAAAATTAACCTCACGGTTCTACTCAAGAGAACCAAGGGGCGAATTTTTATATATAACACTTGGGTATTTAGAGACTTTTTTTTTTTTTTTTGCCAAACCATGGAGGGTCATATAGAAATCAATACAATTCATATTGATCCATATGTCCATACAGACCAACATACTTCCTTGCATCAACATACAAATCTAAATCATTTTTTTTATCTGCATGGTGCCTCAACTTCCATTCAATATTATTTAGTAATTAAGAATTACTTCTTTTGTTGTTGGTATTGTTGCAGGTGTCAGGGAATATTGTATTAGCACATAGAGAACATTTGATTAGATTACATCATAATGATGTCATTGGTTTCTTCCCAAGTTTTTCCCTTCATCATTGGTTTGTTTTGATTTTGGTTCAACTTCAGGAGCCTCATTATTGGGTATACATGTCTTTTTGAGCGATTTTTTTCATTTTGTATATTTTTCATCTTTTATCTAGTGGAATTAGTTTTTCCACAGTTTGATATATAAATGTTTTTAAACATTCAGATTTTTAGAAGACACCTTGCATAGTTCCCATTTTTGGAACTTTAGAGGGCTCACTTGGGCTCATGTATACACCTTTTTGGGTCCTATTTTTTTGAACCAACATGATATTTTATTTATTGGTAAAGGCAGGGAAACCCTACAAATATTTTTATTAATATTCAACAAAGTAGTACATCCTGAATCTGCATGATTTTTTGAGCTCTACACAACGGTGATGTTAATTTTTTAATCTAATATAATTTAGAATTTTAAATAATGAGTATGTCTCTTTTGATTGAGGTTTTGTACATGAAACCCACTTTGTGGAATCTTCAATGCACTAAAATAAAATTCCATATCATTGTATAATTTTAGGGGTGTGATAGTTTAATATTGGGGGTTTTCATTTTCTATTTTTGATGCAGGAGCATTTAGGTCCACAAGAGATCCTACATCACCCAAATTTATTTTAGTTGAATTTTCAATTTTGGTGTCTGTTTTGGTTTGCATTGGTGTTTTGGAAGCATGAATCTTATTTAACT
Source organism: Sequoiadendron giganteum (assembly GCA_007115665.2). Lineage (NCBI taxonomy): Eukaryota > Viridiplantae > Streptophyta > Pinopsida > Cupressales > Cupressaceae > Sequoiadendron > Sequoiadendron giganteum. Next base: position 692,675,990 of record CM021102.1, read on the forward strand.
TTATTTCTCCTCCAACTCCTCAAAGTTAAAGTCATTTGGGTAAAATTCTAATTTGATTTAAATTTGGAGAAAAAATTCTTGGAATTTGATTTTTACGGAAATTAAGTTTCACTTGAAACCCCATGCCTAGACATTAGGAGGCCATTTTTGGCACTTGTAACTCATTCAATCTAAAAAACTGCAATTATTTGGAAGTGGGAAAATTAGGTGCTAGGTACAAAAATTATTGGATTGAATTGATTCCAAGGTAATTTAGAAAAAGTAATTAATTGTGTAGGTAAAAAGTGATGGAAGAAATGATGCCCATTCCAAGGAGGAAGGGAGGGATATGAATGCAACAAAGAAACTAAAAAATGCAACACCACTATTGGAAAAGCAAGAAAAAGTGGCAAAAATGAAAAAAAGGAAAAAATTTAAAAGGAGGAATCTAGAAACTCAAGGGGATGCCCAAGAATGAAAATGAAGGTCTTGAAGGTGAAATTGTTGCTGAGGTAGCTAATTATAAGTCTCATGAAATAGACTCTTGTAGTGGAAGACAAAATAAACATGCTTTTAGTTGATTTTTGAAGTTAATGGTTTAGATTTTGTAGTAGCTATTGTAAACTCTTGAAGAATTTTAATTAATAAATCAACATTTTATTCCTTTAATTTTTTGTAAAATCATGTGATTGTAGCATGGGAAGGAGAATTAAAACACTTGTCTATAGAAAATAGGGGAAAAAAGATGAAAGTTTAAAATTTGTTAGGGATCAAAGCACCAGTGTGTAAAAATATTTTTTTGGGGGTTTTTAGCTTGATTTTTAGCATGGTTTTATTGGTACATAAATTTGTATACACCTCTATTCCTATAGATGAAGGTGGGAACTATTAATGTAAAAGTTTTTTAGAGAAAATGGAAGATGTTTCCATATTCAAAATTGATTTTAAAAAGTGGTATGTCAATAGTTTTTTGTGCACTTATGTGTATGATGATTGGCATTTGAAAAAAAAATGGGCCTTTTTTATTTCCCTCTGAGAATTAATTTTTAGTTGGATAGACAATAAATTAGTGTGGTGGCTATAAAGATCAAAACATTGACTCAGGGTCTTGGTTGTGGTCTTACATCAAATGGTATGAAAGCTAGAAGATCTTGAGAGTGCAAAGTATGGACTAGGACCTACAGGTGAAGATTAAAGCCACAAGAGTGAGTTGATTCTATGAGAATCATGTGGGCTATACTCCAATAGAGATAAATCTCGGCAAAAGGTGTACACATTTCTTCTACTGAGAGAAAGTGGGTAGGAGAGGTCTTGGGGAGGAGCACCTTCTAAAGTATTTTTTGGGTAGAGGATAGTTGTGTGAGGGAGATTTTTGGCAAGGAATACTTGAAAATATAGAGGGGCTTGTGAGTCTCTGAATATGTCTTTGAAGAAGAGGACAAGATGGGTCATGAGAAGGCCTGTGAGAATTTTACCTATGGAAGAGTAGAAAGAAAAGAGGTTCACAAAATGGATTATTAGAGAATTAAATAATATTGAGGCCAAATTGGAAATGATAGAGATGGAGCAAAGAAGAGAACATGGAGAGGATAAAAGAAAGCATGAACAAAGATTAAGTGAAAAGGGTAATGATGGCTACTGAAATATTTAAAGTTGAAGAGTTTGAAGAGAAGGTGGAATGCATTCTAGATGAATGAGAAGATATAGAAGTTTGTGAAGATGAGATCCTTATGTAAGAGGGTGAAGAAAAAAAGAGACTGTAGCAACATGCCTTGTTGAAGGCATGGAGGAGGAAATTAAAACATAAATTATAGCAAAGGTTGAGGAGGAAAGTGAAGCCAGAGACAAAGGAAAAGTTGGATTAGCAGTCGAGATGGAAGAGGTTAGTAAGATAATGCATAGTATTTTTTATTTTTATGATGAAGATGAGAGTGGATTGCATGTAGATGAGGGAGTGCAACAATTGGTTTTGTTGAAGAAATGAAAAGAGAAAGAAAAAGAGGATTTGCAATGATTAAAAGGGAAAAAGGTATGATCAATGATGAAGATGTAATTGTGGAGATTGAGATGGAAATAATAGATCTTGAGGATATTGTAATAGATGGAGAGGATAAAGATTTTTTTTTGTCACATATTTTGGTGGTAGAGGAAGAGTGGTTTGATAAGCTTGCCAATGGAGGAAAGAAGATGATGTTGGAGCAAAAAAGAAGGATGAGGCAAATTTTGATTTTTAATTTAAAAATGATGATTATTTACTTCCTATAGAAGAGATTATAGTCGTAGAAGATGAATTTGTAGTTGCATATTGGTGTGTAGATGTTAGATGTTTGTGTATAGAGGTTGTAGAGGATAGTGTAGGTGGAACTTGGTGGAGGTGGTCAGTTTGTGGTGGGTTGGATCCCATGAAGAAGGAAGGGAAGGAAAAAGTGATGTGGTGGAGGAGGATAGTTCATGGTGGACATGAGTCCAAAATAGAAGAGAAGAATATAGTGCAGATTCATTAAAAGAGTGTTAAGATCGTTCTAATAAAGTGTTGAAGAAAGAGGAAAAATAATACTCTTAGTGCACATATTTCAGTGATGGGATTTACTACAGATTGGTCATAATCTGGAAGGATGGTTTTTGGATGCACTGATGTCTCTTAGGAGGCTCACTCTTTTGTGTTTCCTCAATATCTAAATACCTAACCAAATGAAATAAATAAATTTCTACTTCAAGATATTTAATCTTGCAAAGTGATAAAATTGCTACTATTTTTACTGGAGGTGGGGTTTTGGGTGGTAAATCTCTTAATACATGCACATAATATTCATTCTATAACATGATCCTTTCTTGTGTTATTCCTTATGAAACATGAGGCTTATTTGGTATCTTAGAATATTTATATACATCCTTCATGATTTATTCCATTTTTCCCTATGATATTTGATATGAGGAAGGGTACTCAGATAATTTGATCAACTACTTTCTTTCTTTAAGTAGACCATGCTTTCAAAATGCCTCTTTTAAAACCTTAACCTCAAATTTATCATTGTAGCTTTTGATTAGGTTACCCTTCTGATTAATGAATCCCTTCTATTTCATATGGTCACCACTTAGGATGAAACATTCTCATTTCATATTCATTTTTACTAGGCCAAAGGTAAAATATTGAAATAAGAAAAACACACCTCTTATGTTCCTTCAAACTGGTTTTTTTTTAGATAAATGCACCTAGTCATTTATAGGATAGCAATCTTTGGAGGCATTGTATGTGGAAGATCATATGGTGTTTTACTGGCTTTAAACATTATTTAAATATGTAAAATTAAGGATACACGTAAAAATTACCACAATTATGTTTTATCTCTCCTTTAGGATTATTATAGTAGAGTTTGATTGGTCCTTATACATCATCATTCAACCTATGCCTATTAATCCATAGTAATTTGATAAAATGATTTTAAAATATAAGAAATAAGGCATGCTTGCTATGCCTATGCATATGAGGGGTCCATAATTATTTATGATTAACTTGAGCTTTAGGGAAGTCAATGTATGTTCAATTTCTAACTTCTTAGGTCAATACTCTAAAATATTATGCAAGAAGATATGATATAAAAATAAATACTTCTTGAATCTCTTTTCAGTATAATTCTTCTTAGATTCATTTAGTTTAGAGTGAATTTTATGAGCCAATAGCTCTCCATGATCAAACATTGTATTTTAGTGTGATTCTTTTTATTACCCATGATAAAATACACTTATGCAAGGTATACAATTATTTGCAAAATCCTTCCCTGTGACTTGATAATATTCTTGATATGTCTCTTGAAAATAAGGCATCAATTTTCTCAACCCCATTGGTTCATGTTTTTCATTAGGAGTAATTTTCCTTGACTTTAGTTCAATTTTGATCTTGAAATGTAACAACTTCAATACTCTATTGATGTTGTTATCTATTTTGTATAAAATTTATAGCCATTATAAATCTAATTATGTTCTTTCTTTAAAAATCAATTGAAAAAATATTTAAATTATAATCTTGGAACTAAATTTAAATTTATTTATCAAGCTACATATTTTATAGTATGAATGTTCACATCATACAAACAATATATTCATTAATCTCAAATTTAAATAGGTCAATATTTTCCGCCTAAATTTAAACCCCTATCTGTATAACAAAGGGTCACGTTAAAAAACAATTAATAACTATATAAATTCCTAAAACTGAGACCAATTGAAATTAAATATTTGTTAAGCCTTCCATAAAGAGTTTAAGTAACAATATAAAGAAAAGATAAACATGTGGTCCAAAATGGATGGTTTAAAATTTCAAATAATAATTAAAAAGAACAAATCTTCCCTCCAAAAGAGTACAACTCTATAAAAAGAAAAACGTTAGCTTTCATTACCTATATATGAATGTATTTAGGCTCGAGAGCTATTAAAAAAAGTTTGTGCATTACTAAGAGTTGTATCACAATGGCAATAATTCCTAGCCTTCTAGACGATTTAGCGATGGAATGCCTGGCAAGGGTTCCATACAGATTCCAACGCAATGTTAGGGTCGTCTCCAAGACCTGGAACGCTGTACTCAGCCGCCCACACTTCTCTAAACTGTGCCACATCAGCAACTGAAGGATGATTTATTTATCAAGCTACATATTTTATAATATGATTGTTCACATCATACAAAAAATATATTCATTAATCACAAATTTAAATAGACTCAACATTTTCCACCTAAATTTAAACCCCTATCTCTATAACAAAGGGTCATGTTAAAAAATAATTAATAACTATATAAATTCCTAAAACCGAGACGAATTGAAATTAAATATTTGTTAAGCCTTCCATAAAGAGTTTAAGTAACTATATTAAAAATAAGATAAACATGTGGTCCAAAATGGATGGTTTAAATTTTTAAATAATAATAAAAAATAATAGATTATTATAACCGAATTGATTTAGAAAAAGCTTCCCTCCAAAAGAGTAAAACTCTATAAAATGAAAAACGTTGAGTAGAAAAGTTATGATCAGTGATGAAGATGTAATTGTGGAGATTGAGATGGAAATAATAGATCTTGAGGATGTTGGAATAGATGGAGAGGATAAAGATAAAAAAATTTCACATATTTTGGTGGTAGAGGAAGAGTGGTTTGCTAAGATTTCCAATGGAGGAAAGAAGCTAAATGTTGCGACGAAGGATAAAGAAGGTGATGTTGGAGCAGAAAAAAAGGATGAGGTAAAATTTGATTTTTAATTTAAAAATGATGATTATTTACTTCCTATAGAAGATATTATAGTTGTAGAAGATGAAGTTGTAGTTGCATATTGGTATGTAGATGTTAGATGTTTGTGTATAGAGGTTGTAGAGGATAGTGTAGGTGGAACTTGGTGGAGGTGGTCAGTTTGTGGTGGGTTGGATCCCATGAAGAAGGAAGGGAAGGAAAAAGTGATGTGGTGGAGGACGATAGTTCATGGTGGACATGAGTCCAAAATAGGAGAGAAGACTATAGTGAAAATTCATTAAAAGAGTGTTAAGCTCATTCTAATAAAGTGCTGAAGAAAGAGGAAAAATAAAACTCTTAGTGCACATATTTTAGTGATGGGATTTACTGCAGATTGTTCATAATCTTGAAGGATGGTTTTTGGATGCACTCATGTCTCTTAGGAGGCTCACTCTTTTGTGTCTCCTCAATATCTAAATACCCAACCAAATGAAATAAATAAATTTCTACTTCAAGATATTTAATCTTGCAAACTGATAAAGTTGCTACTATTTTTAGTCTAGAGATGGGGTTTTGGGTGGTAAATCTCTTAATACATGCACATAATAGTCACTCTGTAACATGATCCTTTCTTGTGTTATTACTTGTGAAACATGAGGCTTGTTTGGTATCTTAGAATATTTATATACATCCTTCATGATTTATTCCATTTTTCCTAATGATATTTGATATGAGGAAGGGTACTCAAATAATTTGATCAACTACTTTATATCTTTAGGTAGACCATTCTTTCAAACTGCCTCTTTTATAACCTTAACCTCAAATTTATATTTGTAGCTTTTGATTAGGCTACCCTTATGATTAAATTGATGTTAAAAACTTACTCTCATATTACCCTTTAAAATTGATTAATGAATCCCTTTTAGGTCATATGGTCACCACATAGGATGAAACATTCTCATTTCATATCCATTTTTACTAGGTCAAAGGTAAAATATTGAAATAAGAAAGCCACACCTCTTATGTTCCTTCAAATTGGATTTTTTTAGATGAATGCACCTAGTCATTTCTAGGATAACAATCTTTGGAGGAATTGTATGTGGGATATTATATGGTGTCTTATTGGCTTTAAACATTATCTAATATGGAAAATTAAGGATACACGAAAAAATTACCACAATTATGTTTTATCTCTCCTTTAGGATTATTCTAGTAGAGTTTGATTGGTCCTTATACATCATCATTCAACCTATGCCTATTAATCCATAGTAATTTGATAAAGTGATTTTAAAATATAAGAAATAACGCATGCTTGATATGCCTATCCATATGAGGGGTCCATAATTATGTATGATTAACTTGAGCTTTAGGGAAGTCAATGTATGTTCAATTTCTAACTTCTTAGGTCAATACTCTTAAATATTATGCAAGAAGATATGATATAAAAATAAATACTTCTTGAATCTCTTTGCAGTATAATTCTTCTTAGATTCATTTAGTTTAGAGTGAATTTTATCAGCCAATAGCTCTTCATGATCAAACAGTGTATTTTAGTGTGATTCTCTTTATTACCCATAATAAAATATACTTATTAAAGGTATACAATTGTTTGCAAAATCCTTCCCTATGACTTGATAATATCCTTGATGTGTCTCTTGAAAATAAGGCATCAATTTTATCGACCCCTTTGGTTCATGTTTTTCATTAGGAGTAATCTCCTCTGACTTTAGTTCACTCTTGATATTGCAATGTAACAAATTGAATACTCTATTGATGTTGTTATCTATTATGTATAAAATTTATAGCCATTGTAAATCTAATTATGTTCTTTCTTTAAAAATCAATTGAAAAAATATTTAAATTATAATCCAACTAAATTTAAATTTATTTATCAAACTACATATTTTATAATATGAATGTTCACATCATACAAACAATATATTCATTAATCTCAAATTTAAATAACTCAATATTTTCCACTGAAATTTAAACCCCTATCTCTATAACAAAGGGTCACATTAAAAAAAAATTAATAACTATATAAATTCCTAAAACCAAGACCTATTGAAATTAAATATTTGTTATGCCTTCCATAAAGAGTTTAAGTAACAATATCAAGAAAAGATAAACGTGTGGTCCAAAATGGATGGTTTAAAATTTAAAATTATAATTAAAAAGAACAAATCTTCCCTCCAAAAGAGTACAACTCTATAGAAAGCAAAACATTAGCTTTCATTACCTATATATGAATGTATTTAGGCTCGAGAGCTATTAAAAAATGTTTGTGCATTACTGAGAGTTGTATCGCAATGGCAATAATTCCTAGCCTTCTAGATGATTTAGCGATGGAATTGTTGGATTGTGACAACAAGATAAAAGATTGTTAAAACAATAAAACAATCTTTCTCTTATTTTAGAAAAAGAACAGTTTTTTGCTTTCAAAAGGAAGATTTCAATTTTCTTTGAAGGAATAAATCTATTTTTATTCTATGTTGAGAGATTGTTGTTATCTTCAAGAGGTTATAAATATTTGTTCTCTTGAAGGAATAAAAATATGAATTCTAAGAGCAATATTGTTGTAGCTATGAAGATTGCAGATGTAATTGTTTTTCCCCTAAGCAATAAGATTACCAATACTTGCCCCGTGGATGTTTCCTTGGCAAAATTTTCAAGGTTTTACCACATTAATCTGTGTATTTTAATTTGTTCTATTGTTCTTCTTTAGTTTTCTCATTACTTCTTTGCATCTAATTTGTGTTGTAAATTTAATAACTCTTGGGTTAATGCTTCCGCATTTATAACAAGTGGTATTAGAGCAATTTTTTTTGCAGCAACTGTGTTAGAATTTGGTGTTGATTCTACAACATCAAATGGCAAAGGTTTCAAATACAAGATTCGAGGTGGAGAAATTTAATGGAAAGAATAATTTTGAGCTTTGGAAACTTAAAATGCATGATTTGTTAGTGCTGCAAGGTTTGCACAAGGCATTGGTAGGAAAATCAAAGAAACCTATAGATATGTCTGATGAGGACTGGGAAGATATAGATATGAGAGCTCTTAGCACAATTCGATTATGTTTGGAAAATGCGGTTCTTTTTAATATTGTTGGAGAGGATATGGATGGAGGCTTATGGAGCAAAATGGAGAGTCTTTATATGACAAAATCCTTGAAAAACCGGATCTACTTGAAGAGGCAATTGTATAGTTTGCGAATGAAGGAAGGTATAAATTTTTTTGATCATTTAAATATTTTCAATACTCTTATTTGTCAATTATCTAGTATGGGTGTAAAAATCAAAGATGAAGACAAGGCAGTTACTCTTTTGTGTTCATTGCCCGATTCCTGGAATCACTTAGTCACTTCTATTAGCTTTAGCACAACTGACACCATAGAATTTGATTTTGTTGTGGGAGCTTTGTTGTCTGAAGAGGTGCATAGGAAGTCTAATATAGAAACCTCCACATCGGAAGCAATGGTGGCTAGAGGTTGATCCACATAAAAAGGGGAGAATTCGAGAGGAACATCTAGATCTAAGTCAAAAGGCAGAAAGGGTAAGGGAAAATGTGGGTTTTGCAATAAATCTGGGCATCTCAAGAAAGATTGTTGGAAGAGGAAAGAAGAGAATGATGACTCCAAAAAGGAAGCAAATCCGGCTGAGTCAAGTTCAGGTATGGTAGATGAGGTATTATCTATTTGTAGTTTTTCACAACGTGATGAGGATTGGTTATTAGATTCTAGTGCTTCAAATCATATGTGTCCACATAGGAATTGGTTTTCTACTTACCAAGCTATTGATGGCAGTGTTGTTCTTGTGGGAAACAATGTTTCATGTAAGACTATTGGGATTGGGAGCATTAAGATTAAAATGTTTGACGATGTTGTAAAAACATTAACAGAGGTAAGACATGTACCCGAACTTAAAAGGAATTTAATTTCTTTAGGAGTTTTAGATTCTGGTGGTTATAAATTTTTCTTGTCAAGGTGGAGTGTTGAAAGTGTCCAAAGGAATTTTGGTGGTCATGAAGGCTACAAAAGTTGGAAACCTTTATAGGCTAAATGGGAATACTGAGATGAATGTAGCAGCAGTGGTATCTAAGGAAACAAATGATTCTACTCATTTATGGCATCAACGATTGGGTCATATGAGTGAGAAAGGGCTAAAGGTACTGGTGAACCGTAAGTTACTTCCAAATTTAAAGTCTTTGAATTTGAATTTTTGCAAGCATTGTGTCTTTGGAAAGCAGTGTAGATAGAAGTTTAAATTAGGTATTCATACAAGTATGGGTGTTCTAGACTATATTCATTCAGATGTTCGGGGACCATCTCCTATAGTTTCTTTTGGAGGAGCCTCGTATTTTTTGACATTTATAGATGATTACTCTAGAAAGGTGTGAGTCTATATTCTTAAGAGTAAAGCTAATGTGTTTGGTGTATTCAAGCAGTTTAGAGCTTTGGTTGAAAAGATTACTGGTAGATCAATCAAATGTTTAAGAATAGATAATGGAGGTGAGTTCACATCATTGGAGTTTGAAAATTATTGTAAGGAAGCTGAGATCAAAACGCATAAAACCACAGTTTACACTCCTCAGCAAAACGGTGTTGCTGAACGCATGAGCAGGACTATTCTAGAGAGAGCAAGGAGCATGCTCAGTAATGCCAAGTTGGAGCAAGAGTTGTGGGCAGAAGCAATTAATACATCATGCTATCTGATAAATCGACCGCCATCAATTCCAATAGATTGTAAGATTCCTGAAGAGGTATGGATAGGTCATTCATGTAATTATTCAAATCTGAAATTTTTTGGTTGTGACGCATATGCTCTTATTTCAAAGAATCAGCATTCTAAATTAGACCCCAAATCTAAGAAATACATTTTTGTTGGTTATGGTGATGGAATTAATGGATATAGATTGTGGGATCCTACTACCCAAAAAATCATCATTAGTAGAGATGTAGTGTTTGATGAATCTTCTCTAATAAAATCAGACGTTGTAGAAGTTGATTTGGAGCAGGAACAAGTACCTCAATATCAACAAGTTCAGTTGGAAACTCAACCATCTATAAAAGATAGGGAGCAAGAAGAAGCTTCTGAAGATGAAGATGTGGATATGAATGCAGGAAACATACAGGAAAATGTGGAAATACCACAACCATCTCTAAGGATATCTACACGAGTCAGAATTCCTCCTAAAAGGTATGATGATTTTGTTTCATCTGTTGCTTTGATTTCTAATGATGGGGAACCAAGTAGTTATCAGGAAGCAATGGATGGCACTGAAAATGCTAAATGGAAAATAGCAATGAAAGAAGAAATCAATGCCTTGGAGAAGAATAAAACATGGGACTTGGTAGAACTTCCAAAGGGTAGGAAAGTTGTTGGTTGCAAATGGGTCTACAAACTGAAGAAGGGTGTTGCTGATAAAATTGAAAGGTACAGGGCAATACTGGTAGCAAAGGGATATTCTCAAAAAGAAGGTATTGACTTTCATGAAATTTTTTCACCAATTGTTAAGCTTGTTTCTATTCGGGTTGTTTTAGCATTAGTTGCATTACTTGATCTTGAGTTGGAACAACTAGATGTTAAAACAACATTTTCACATGGAGATTTGGATGAGGAGATATATATGGAACAGCTAGAAGGGTTTGTTCAAGATCGCAACAAGAAATTTGTTTGCAAACTCAAGAAGTCATTGTATGGCTTGAAGCACTCACCCAGACAATGGTACAAGAAGTTTGATTCCTTCATGGTGAGCCAAAACTTCACAAGAAGTGAGTATGACCATTGTGTTTACTTTAAAAGTTTGGAAAATGGTTTATTCATTATCTTGGTGTTATATGTTGATGATATGCTTGTAGCAAGCAAAAGCATGGTTGAAATTAATAAGTTGAAGGCTCAGTTGGCTAGGACATTTGATATGAAGGATCTAGGAGCAGCAAAACAAATTTTGGGAATTAAAATACATAGAGATAGGGAACATGGTAAGCTTTGGTTATCACAGAAGAAATATGTGGATAAAATCCTCATAAGATTCGGTATGCAAAATGTGAAACCAATAAATATCCCTTTAGCTTCCCATTTTAAGCTTTCTTCAAGTTTATGTCCTAGTAGTAATGAAGAAAAGGATTATATGTCTCATGTACCGTATGCTAATGTAGTAGGAAGTTTTATGTATGCGATGGTATGTACGAGACCAAATATTTCACATGCAGTTGGTGTTGTTAGTAGATACATGGCAAATCCAGGAAAAGAGCATTGGGCAGCAGTGAAATGGGTGCTTCGGTATCTTAGAGGCACAAGTGATTATTTTATCACCTATAATGGTTGTAGTGATTCAGTATGTGGTTATGTTGATTCAGATTTTTCTGGTGATTTGGACAAGAGGAGATTCACTTCAGGTTATGTCTTTGTAGGTGGAGATATTTGTTGGATGTCAAAGCTTCAAGAAACAGTTGTTTTATCCACAACTGAAGTAGAGTATATGGTTGTCTCACATGCATGTAAAGAGGCAATTTGGTTGAAGGGTCTTTTGGGTGAGCTTGGAAAAGTGCAAGACAAAGTGATTATATTTTGTGATAGTCAAAGTGCTATCCATTTGGCCAAAAATCCAGCTTATCACAAAAGGACCAAGCATATTGAAATTAAGTACCATTTTGTAATACAAGTTATTGATGGAGGTGGAGTAACCCTTGAAAAGGTTCATACACCTAAAAATTGTGCAGATATGTTTACTAAACTAGTATTGGTAGAGAAGTTGAAATGGAGTGTGGCTTCTCTTGGTATGCAAAAGGGGTGATGCATGGGCTTGGGAAAGTATTAGGTAAATTGTTGTCAAGGTAGAGATTGTTGGATTGTGACAACAAGAAAAAAGATTGTGAAAACAATCACAGCAAGAAAAACAAGATTGTTAAAACAATAAAACAATCTTTCTCTTATTTTAGAAAAAGAACAGTTTTTTGCTTTCAGAAGGAAGATTTCAATTTTCTTTGAAGGAATAAATCTGTTTTTATTCTATGTTGAGAGTTTGTTGTTATCTTCAAGAGGTTATAAATATTTTTTCTCTTGAAGGAATAAAAGTATGAATTGTAAGAGCAATATTGTTGTAGCTGTGAAGATTGCAGATGTAATTGTTTTTCCCCTGAGCAATAAGATTACCAATACTTGCCCTGTGGATGTTTACTTGGAAAAATTGTCAAAGTTTTACCACGTAAATGTGTGTATTTTAATTTGTTCTATTATTCTTCTTTACTTTTCTCATTACTTCTTTGCATCTAATTTGTGCTGTAAATTTAATAAGTCTTGGGTTAATGCTTCTGCATTTATAAGAAGAATTCCTGGCAAGGGTTCCGTACAGATTCCAACACAATGTTAGGGCCATCTCCAAGACCTGGAACGCTCTACTCAGCCACCCACACTTCTCTAAAATGCAACAACTCCATAGCGAGTGTGAGGAGGGAGTAATTTCTCTTCACAGACTTGAGCAAATTCTAAGTGATTTCGATGTGATTATTTACTACCCACATGGGCACTGGTGGGAAAGATTGCCTCAAATCCCTAGAGAATTTAAACTACAATACACAGATTATCATCATTGCGTTTTAGCTAGATCAAAACAACAACTGGTTGTAATGGGGCTTGTCGAGAGCTGCAGGGACAAATAAGCTGTGTTGATATTCAATTTTTTATCTTGCAAATGGCGGCTAGGTGTCGACATGCCATGCAATCTATGTTACTTTGCATGCACCACATCAGCAACTGAAGGGCTCGTCTATGTTGCCGCCAGGTATCACAGGCCTTCCGAAGAGTTTTCCCAGGGCTATCTAGCAGAAGTTTACAGCACAATGAACTTTGGTCCACTCTTAGAAGCTTTTGTTTACAATGTAGAGGAGAACAATTGGGGCTTTCTTCCTCCAATGAATTCTGATCTGCTACTTCAATTCTACACCAGTACTTTTCTTGATGGTAAGTTTTACGTAGTCCCCCAGGCAACCCAAGGAGCCAAATTTATGATCCTCACACTCGACTCTGGAAACACATAAATAGTGATGGTAATGCTTAGTATATTCATAGTTGTGTAGATGCTATTTGGCGGACGCAATGGATTACCTAGGAGAAGTTTATGAGGGGTTGGATAAATGTCCAGAGTTTGGCAGAACCTTATCAACTAAATATTGGTATCATCATGTGGAGAACGCCAAGGAGTTAGATTTTTACGGTGTTGTTGAGCGCCGTGGTAGCTTTTATTTAATTGTCGTTGATTCCACTGATCGTGTTGTGTATTATAGATTTGATCCCCGCGGGGAAAGAGAGGAAAGAAAATGCTCTTCATTCCACATGCGCAATACCGGCCATATACTTTCATCCACTTTTGTCCAGATTTCGTAATTTTTTTATAAAACTATATCTACTATTATTTAGAGAATTGTTCGATGAATATGGAATTGTAAAATACATTTTTTTTTCTTTTAACTGTATCATTTAAAATTGCAATCATTAAATTTATATGTTTATGGTAATTATAGTAATTGTCTTTTAGTTTTGGGTGTGTTAGATATAATGATCTAAGATAATTACGTATCATAGATAGAAGAATTTTAAAATAAATTATAGAGAATTATTTAATGTATATAATTTGTAAAATAAAATTTACACATTTTATTTTATTTTGTATAATTTTAATTTAATTATGATAAGATCTATATATTTAAAATCATTTTTTAGTTTGGATTTATATTGATGTAATGATTTAAGATAATTATTATATATTGATACATAAGATATTTTTGTAAAGCTTGATATATATATGAATGCACTTTTTTTATATTTGCAATTATTCTATATATTTAGTATTCATTGTGCTTGTGATTTCTCACTATATATTGACATTTACTCCCTGTCTAGATACTACTACTTGTTTGTAGTAAGTCAATCATATGGGTGTGAAATCAACAAAAAATAAAATTTTCAAATTCATCTTCTAGTTGTCTCTTGTTCATTTGTTTTGTAATGAGTCAACTTAATACTTATTTTCCACAAATTTTTTTTTGCTATCCGATACGGGAGCGTGAGCCTTCTAGGGATTCGTCCGGGGCACAACTCGACCTCATCCCTTTTTTCGATGTCGGAGCCTTTGCATTTAGCAAGACTTGATCCCTGGTGGGCTCATTGCGAACCAAAGGCCCATTGACAAACTCATTTTTCGTTTGGATTTATATTGATATAATTATTTAAGATAATTATTATATATTGACACATAAGATATTTTCTATAAAGCTTGATATATATATGAATGCACATTTTTTTATATTTGCAATTATTCTATATATCTAGTATTCATTGTGCTTGTGATTTCTCACCATATATTGACATTTAATCCTTGTCTAGATACTACACTTTCTCGTACTAAGTCAATCATATGAGTTTGAAATCAATAAAAAAAAAATATTTAAATTCATCTTCTTGTTAACTTTGTTCATTTATCTTGTAATGAGTCATTTTAGTACACATTTTGCATGATTTATGACTATGTAAAGATAGTTAATGTGCATTACTAATCATTAAAAATCAATAATAAATAATTTATATTTAAGAAGTGTTCATAATAGAAATCTTCCAATTATTTGAAGAGAAATCAATAGAAACTAATATATACTAAAATATTGCATGCATGTTGGAGGGATTTAAATTAATAAAAAATCAATTAAAATATTCCATATATATGAGGGGAAAAAATGAAACCATTGATTACCACTATACATATCCTAAATGAATCTAGCTAAAAAAACATAAAGATATTCATTTGGAACTATTTTTTATTTTTTAAAATTATTTTATTGTTATCTTCATCTTAAATAATCTTAAAGCTAATATATCTATGCTATTTTACTTTATATTTAATTATGCTTTATTTTCTTTTCTTTTTCCTTTTATTTTGAAAAATGTAATAAATATTGTATATTTATACGTTACATAATTTTTTATCGACATCTAAAATTTTAGATACTATTTTATTTAAAAATTAAACAAATAATTAACATACATCTGACTATATACTTAATTTAAAATTATTATATAGTATTTTGTTTTTAAAATATATAATTATTTCATGAAAATTATAATATTGACTATATTTAAATAATTCTATAGATTATTAAAAATAATGTGGGTCATTAATTATTTATTTTGTATTTTTATTATCGTATATGTCAATATTTTAATTATTTTTGTTAGCATGCTCATGTCATTATATAATGTATTGAGGGGTTCATAAGAAAGGAATGGAATACAAAAATTATATATTGGCTACTAAATAAATATATATACATGTGTAATGTGAGATTTCAATGTCAAACATGTAAGGTGCAAGTTCACTCAATTATGGAGTAGAGTACTATTGGTGTAATTATTAATATCTCACTGTAGTTAAGCTTACTTAGGTAAATGGTATTAATTGATTAAGTTAATTAGGAATATTAGGTAAGTGTGTGTCATCACTCCTTGATTGATGAGAGTTAGGTACCACATCTCCCTCATCAAGCGAGTTACTTTGACACCACTACACCTCTAAGTTGAGTCGGTCTTTTGATAACTCAGGGTTACTAGGACACTTGTCATTCTTGACAAGTGCATCCTAAATCTACAATTTTGTAATCATTCCTAATGTTATTCAATTCATTTTTGTGATCAATTTAATACACATTCATTTTACGTGCTTGGAATTTTAGTCTTTGTGATTCACAGATTCTCACATGTTATCATAGAAAGCAAATACATTTTGCAGGCCAAAGCCGAATGCAATGAATAACGATTGTGTGTGGGCATGTTTATTTGATTTGTTTCTTAAAGGGTTGCAAATCTCTATTTTTTCATTCAAAATAGTTGTCCGGAAGTCAAATCTCATCAAGTGGCTAAAATAGAGAGGCAACCAAAAATATTTGTTAAATTCCTCTGTTTGAGACCCTATTTGCATTTGTGAGTTTTTTGGTGCAAGTGGACTCTTCCCCAGGCATGATTTCCTTCAACTGCAGGTCGTTTCACTTGCAAGCTGCATTTTGGAGGATCTTAGGCCACGTGAATTCTTCATGATTCGAAGAATTTATAGTTTTTGTTTCATCTTTCCTCTGCCATGATCTGTTGAAGAGGGGAGACCTAATTCAAAATAGATGGATGGTAAAGAGGCACGATCTGCTGTGGAGAGGGTTGACGCATCAAGTGGAGGCCCGATTTGCTGTGGTAGAGGTGCACTATTCTCTTCTCTAGAGGAGTAGGTTGATGACCAATCACGGCTTCAAGAGGTGTCTAAGCAAGGGACTCGAGATTTTTTCAAACTCTTTATTCCTCTTCATGCCCATGCTTGGGGGCATTTTGAATTGTTGTCACCCACATCTGTAGGCAATTCCACCAATCAAGTGGCCCACGCCACCATTCCTTGCATCACCCTCTAATTTGGGCCCATAAATCTGCGCTAAGAGAGGATGGTCGATCTGTAGTGAGGGACGTCTCAAATCTGTAATGTTCATGTGTTATTTCTCTGTGCACATTGGGAACCTAAAAGGGCATGAAAAATTTGCAAGTCAACCAGTCAAATCTGCAACTTGGTATGGGAAATCTCAGCGCCATCAGAAGGATTTGAAAATCAACAATGGGAGTCAACATTAAAGCAGCAAAAGAGTGCAGTATTCTTGGTCGCATGGGGTTTCATCCCCTATTTATTTTCTAGTCCATGAGGGCTTTATTATTTTCTATTTCCCTCTCTCTAACTTCTTAAAGTATTTCATTTTCTCAAATTTTTAAATGCAAACTTTTTTAATTGGTGTAAATTTGTAATAGGGTGAAAATTTATTTGTTCAAACTCTATTCAATGATGGTGATTTCGTACTAATATGTAGTGTCATTTTTCACAATCATTCTTGAATGAAAATATATGCATTAAAATAAAGTGCCAAAAAAGGGGGAAATAGAAAATATTAAAAACAAGGCATGTTAAAGAGTTGTGATTAAAAATCCATTCCAAATTTCTTTCAATTTTCTACAAAAATTTGAAAATCACAACTAAGCATGGAGCTGAATTAACAAAAGGAGCCAAATGTAGTTAACGATAAAGAAATACAAGGAGAACCAAAAGCACAAAAGAGGAAAATATGAAACACTCTTTTTTCGGAGGATAGTTTTTTCGCATTGGGTTTTCTATCTTTCTCCACTTTATTTGAGAGTTTGCTTTGTAAATGAGTACTTTATTAGGCCTTGTTTTTGGGACTCCAATTTCCATTGTTTTTGTGCTCACCTAAGTTGTGCTTAAGGGGGGTATTGGTGTAATTATTAATATTGCACCTTAGTTAAGCTTGGGTAAATATAATTATTTACTTAAGTTAATTAAAAATATTAGGCAAGTATGTGTCATCATTCCTTGATTGATGGGTGTTAGGAACCACATCTCCCTCATCAAGTGAGTTAATTTGACACCACTAAACCTCTAAGTTGAGTTGGTCTTTTAATAACTCAGGTTTACTAGAATACTTGTCATTCTTGACAAGTTCATCATAAACCTATAAGTTTTTAATCATTCCTAATGTCATTCAATTCATTTTTGTGATCAATTTGATGCAAAGTCATTCTGTGTACTTGGAATTTCAGTTTTGTGATTCAGGGGTTCTCACAAGTACAATAAATGATAGAATTGTTTCATACATAAGAATTCAATGATATTTGGAAAATAAAGACTTAAGATTGTGAAATAAATATTTTACTTTTCTAATTATACAATTCAAAATTGCAATCATAAAATTTATCTGTTTATTTTAAATTTATTTTAGTGTTGGGTTTATGTTTTTGATAAGAAAGTAGGGTTAAAGGGCCTTGGCCCTATACTAGTGTTGGGTTTATGTTAATATAATGATCTAAGATAATTGTATATTGATAAATAGGATAATTTTAAAATAAATTATTGAAAATTATTTAATGTATACATAATTATAAAATTAAATTTACAAGTTTTATCTTATTTTGTATTGTTAACAGAATTTACTTATAGCTTAATCAGGTAGAGATTGTTGATTTTAAATGAAGAGAATGGTATTTTTTATATCTTTCTTTCATTACATTCAATTACATAAATGAAATAATCCAAAAAAGATTATATTTTACAAATTACTGCATCCATACATATGCATGTAACAGAAGAAGGATTTACACAAGTCTTTCTAAAAAAAATAGTAATTGTTATTGAATGTAGAAATGTCCATTGTCTCACACAAGCCATGAGACTGGCCTTACTTGATTTAATGCAAATAAAGAAAATCATATACATGGATAAGTAAAGGAAAGTAAATGTGCATGAAAGAGAGAAACAGGTCATTTCCTGGAACGACTGGTTCTAGCTGCATCTTCTTGTTCATTGTTGCCCCAAGTTGCTTGTGTCTTTCCTAGCTCCATACCACTCCTAGTCCTGCATCTAGAAAAAGCAATGGTATTAGAGAAATGCTCTAAGCAATGAAAGGTTTCAAGTCATACATGAACATATATCTCTTTACATACATATTGATCTCCATATGCATTAAATAATCTATGTACACTTTAGGTGTCCCAGAAAACCATTGAAGTCATCAAACACACCTAAGGTGTACACATGTTTTCCTAATGTTTGTTTCATGTGCAAATATAGGAAAAGTTGTGTTACATTGTTTTAATTCATCTAATTTTAGCACATGGGATAAATGTGGCTCCCACAAGGGTAGAGCCCAGCGTGCTGACATTTAGTGCTTTAACATGATAATCTTGTTATGATTCACATAACATTGTGATATAAGCAGAGATAAATTTATCATTCATAGCAATGCATTTGTTATTCACTAATATGAGCAATAGAAGTATACATAATTGAAATCACAATGTTTTGAAAACTAACAATGTTATTCCTCAATTATTGAAATGATATTATAAGATTGAAAAATATTGGTCTTTTTGAGTAGTCAAGAGATCATAAAAGGAATGATCATAAACAAGATTTATCCAAAAAAGTGTTATAGCAGTGCAAAGGACAATTACTATGAGGGGGCAAGTATGGATTAATTACATGACTGATGAATATAATAGTTAAGGAATGAAAAAATTCTTTTTACTGAGATGGCAGTCTATTTAGGTCATGAGGTTTTTAGTTTGATAGCAGCTATTAGTCCAAAGTGGTGTCAGAGGACTACACAATTTTTGTATCAAAGGGACAAAAGAGGCTTTAATTTTTATCATAAGCTACAAGTTGCTACTACAAGTTTCATAAAAAACATATGATCAAGACTACTATATAATATACTATCTCAAGACAACCATAAACTAACATTGTTTAGAGATTGGTGATGTTAGCAAACACAAAGAGCAACATGTTGATAGGTCAAGTGTCATGTAGACAATAGAGTTGGGGAATCTTGAAGCAAGTACAAAGCCATAAATCCAAGGAGCAGAGGTTCATGGAGGGTTTTGAAGATTGAACAATGCATACAATATTATTGAAACATGATGACTTTTCTAGGGGTAGATTCAAGATTCAAGGAATGATCATTCATGATCTTGAGAGACATGACAAAGTCTATAAATCTGATCATATAAGTAATTTCTAAAAACAACATAATACATCCACAAAGTAAATATTATGACAACTTCAAAGCTTTCAATAGTATGGAATTCCCAGAGGATTTAATGAGTGTTGTATTACAAAAAACATCAATGATCATGTCCTATGTAATATGATATCACAAGTGCAAGTATTTATTGATAGTGATAGCTACATAAGGGCATCAGTAAGGTATATTGGAAAAGGTTGAATCTCAACATGGAAATGAAACAGAAAATCCCTCGTGGGTTTGAGTTTAAACAACAAAAGATTTTCCAAAAAGGAGCAAGTGAAGGACACAAGATTGAAGTAACCCAGTTTGGGTATTTTCTATTGACTAAAAGCCCAAAGAGCCATGAAGTATAGAAGGTAGGAAAAGCTATAGAAATGAAGTTTTTAAATGCTTCTACCTAAAAAGAAAATATTATTTGCACAACATAATCACCCAGATTTAGTTACAAGCTTTATATACATTAAAATGGCCTCAACTTGCAAACTATATTTTTCTATGACAACCACACTTCTCCCTCACATAATTTAAGTATTAATTATTCCTCTGTGATTATTTAAATAAATAAATTATATTTGTTTATTTAAATATGTCACTAATTAATCTTTACTCCTATAATTAAATAAATTTCTAATTTGTTTAATTACTCATTCCTAGCTACAAATTAAATAATTACAATTAATTATCTAATTTGTTCATTATCCTTTATTCCTTCAATCAAATAAACTTATTCATTTAACTCATTTTTCATTCGATAAATAAATAATTAAAATAATTATTTATTGCTTCCTATCTTATTCATATTTATTAATTAAACCCAAAAGTCAACTTTCCTCCATAAATTAAATAATTTATATTATTCAAAGTATCTATTTTTCTCCACCATGGATTTAATTTCTTTCAATTAAATCTCAACCCTTCATTTCAAAGCTTAGCCTAAATTTGACCTAATGTTTCCCTAACCCTAATGCTCCTTATCACATTGAATCTTAGCCATTGATCTTAGGTTTTTGCTAGCTTCTAAGCCAGGCCATCCATTGTCAAATTGGAATTCTTTAAAAAGGAACTCTCTCAAGCCATTTTGGACACATAGAGTTATTTCAGCAAGATTGAGGATTTGGATACTTGAGCACTCATAACACTTCAATATCTTGCTTGTCTTTGGCATAGGTTATAGTATCACTTCAAATCTGAAGGCATTTATACCATTTCTAGCAAGATGGAGAAGGCCAATGAAGGTCATTCGATGGAGGCATGAAGATCAGGTGACTTTGTTTCATTTTTATCTACTGTGTGCTTGCCATTGTTCTTTGTTTTTAATTGGGATTTTTAATTATTATGGTATTTAAATTAAGTTGAAAGCTTTTCCTCAATACATTTGATGAACTTCACATTTCTAAGTGCAAGCATTAATAAGTTTGTTTCATTTTTAGAAAGTTCATTCATCACCTCTGGTTGTCTTTTCACTAGTATTAATTTGGAAAATCCTTAAGATTTATCGGGACCTAGAATTCCCCCCCACCCTTCACCCCGGATATAGTTGGATGGATAGACTTGAATTTTTTTTTAATCTTTTTTTGTCATGCAACAATTAATGCAAATTTAGATAAGCTTGTTGCAATTTAAAGAGAATTAAAAACCCACGTGCAAAGGCTTGGGCGGCTGGTAGTTGGAAGCATTAATTCTTACCTTTTCACCTCTTCAATTTTATGCATTGCATTGATATTTAATTTCTTCATTTTGACGAGCTGCAACGTAAACCAACTAATTTCAGCTACTCCAAAGCTTCTTTGCTACCTATTAGTTTTTTTTTTATAAATTTTAAATTATTTCTATAGTTAAAAATTTTGAAAACAAAAAATATTTAATTTCTTTTAGTTTACTCTTTTGTTTTTGAAATGTTAAAAAACATTTACAGGGCACTGTACCCTACACAACGAGCCACAAGGGCCAAAAAAGGACAAGTCTTAAACAACTAACATAAACAAGAAAAAACCAGAGACAGCCCAAAGGCAGCACAACAACAGCTGAGAAACATTAGATAGGCCAGCATCAGGAGCAACTAACTGGCATCGTCCCAGTTCTTGATCAGGAGGTCCACCACCTCATCTCCCAGCCACTCTTTATTTTTCTAGCTATTGTTCCCCTCCAGTTCCTCTTTTATGGCATTTGATAGAGTACTCATAACAAAGTGACCAAGTTTCTTTGTGAAGCGGGTCAGCCCCCAGAATATTTTATCTAGAGTGTCCAATCTCTTTGCCACCTTATCTGAATCCACCCCAACATCCATAGCACCTTGAACCTCACCAGGCTCATCCACCAGCGGCTGTGAAGAGTGCGAGCCAAAGCCATCACAAGGGAGCTTGCTGTCCACCAGTGTAAGCTAGCACTACAGGATTTGACCCCAATTTCCGATGCCCATTCATCGAAATCTCAGCGATACATTGTCGACCGACTGACGAATCACAAAAATTAGCGCCATCGCTCAATTTTCATCTATATCCCGACAGACTGTAAAACGTCGACCTCACGACGCAAGCTCATTGGAACCAAAATGCCCACTTCGTCGATCGTGCGATGAACAGTACCCGGAGCACGGGAGGTATACCTTTTCCAAACCATCTGATTAACAACATAAGTTCATTGCCATTATCACAAAAATTTGATGTACTGCCAATATCGTTGAGAGATCAAGATTGTTATAGCGATCAAAATTGCCTGAGAAGACATATCGGGAGGAATGGATTTTGGTCTCAATGATGAAGTTTCATCAGCGAGATACACATCTTGTCTCATTGACGAAGCATATCGGCAAGACATATATCATCAGAGTAAGTTCTGAATGTCTACCTGACCAGCTATGTGACATCATTAAGAATACATCGGCAGGAGTCTTGGCGACATACTTTAGATTGAAATAGCAACAAAAGTTTGTCGAACGCGCAACAAAATAGGCAAGTCATTATGGTGAAAATTCATTGGATACATTGCAAATTCATCAGACGCTTTTTGCGGTTCATTAGAAATTTGACGAAACATTACAATTTAAAAAAAAAAAAACTATTCGTTTAAATGTAGGCATATCGGTGAAAGATCAAGACTATTAAAGTGATCAAAATTGCCTGAGAAGATATATCAAGAGGACTGGATTTTGGTCTCAGTGATGACGTTTCATTGGCAAGATACACATCTTGTCTTATTGACGAAGCACGAGGGAAGCATATCGACAAGACATATACCATTAGAGTAAGTTCTGAATGTCTACCCGACCAACTATGTGACACCGTTAAGAATACATCAGCAAGAGTCTTGGTGACATACTTTAGATTGAAATAGCAACAGAAGTTCGTCGAATGCATGACGAAATAGGCAAGTCATTATGGCAAAAATTCATCAGACGCTTTTTGCGTTCATCGCAAATTCGACGAAACATTGCTTTTTAAAAAAGAAAAAACCTATTTATTGAAATGTAGGCATATCGGTGAAAGATCAAGACTATTACATCAATCAAAATTGCCTGAGAAGATATATCAGGAGGACTGGATTTTGGTATCAACGATGACGTTTCATCGATGAGATACACATCTTGTCTCATCGACGAAGCATGAGGGAAGCATATCGGCAAGACATATACCATTAGAGTAAGTTCTAAATGCCTACTCGACCAGCTATGTGACACTATTAAGAATACATCGGCAAGAATCTTGGCGACATACTTTAGATTGAAATAGCGACAGAAGTTCATCAAATGCATGATGAAATAGGCAAGTCATTACGGCAAAAATTTGTCGGATACATTGCAAATTCGTCGGACGCTTTTTGTGTTCATCGCAAATTCAACAAAACCTTGTAATTTTTTTTAATAAAAAACTATTTATTGAAATGTAGGCATATCGGTGAAAGATCAAGACTATTATAGTGATCAAAATTGGCTAAGAAGATATATCGAGAGGACTGGATTTTGGTCTCAATGATGACGTTTCATTGACAAGATACACATCTTATCTCATCGACGAAGCATATCAGCAAGACATATACCATCAGAGTAAGTTTTGAATGTCTACCTGACCAGCTATGTGACGTCGATAAGATTACATCAGCAGAAATCTTGGTGACATAGTTGAGATCGAAAGAATAATCATCGGGGAGACTCACCACATTGGAGAAACTATAGAATATCCTAGCGATACATGATATCTTGTCGATGAAGATACAAATGGATCGAAATAATTATCAGGGTGACTCTGGGCGATATATAAAAGTAGTCAAGTCGGCCAGGCCTTAATAATGCAGGATTGATGATATCAAGCCTGTTTGTAGCAGCAATAATGATAACTATTTTCTTGGCTATCATACAAGCCATCTCCATCAATAGCTGATTAAGGACTCTATCTGCAACACCACTAACATCCCCAACACTACTACCACACTAGAAACATGCAAACCAATTATGCATCACAAGTTAGAGCCTACTTCAAAAAGGTCAAACAAAATTCCCAGTCATTTATAGTCAACCTTAAACTTTCAGTTATAAAAAAGCAACACACCTATGTATCAATAGAATCAAGCTCATCATAAAATAGGATAGAAGGAGTTGACCCTCTGGCCTTATAAAAAATGTGTCACATTAGCCTCACTCTCTCAAAACCACATTGATAACAATTTAGGGCCCTTCACACTAATGAAATTGGCCTAACATTCATTGGCAATGGCTTTTGCAAGCAATGTCTTTCCACAACCCGGTGGTCCATACAATAGCACTTCTTTTGAAGGAGACATTCCAAATTTTTCAAATTTCTCAAAATGCTCCATTGGATATTGAACAGTGTACACGAAACTCATATGAATTTTGTTAGTTCATATCTCCTTCAAAAGCAGGTTTTCTACATTGAAAGAAAAGCAAGGCAGAAATATAGTGAACCACATATCTCAATATACCTCTTGAAGCTCCCTCTTGACATTTTCCAACCCTCCAATATCTTCCCAAGTGACATTTGGAACTTGACAACCTATCAATGTTTTCCCAATATTCATAAGCAAATTTACCATTATGAAAATCATCAGAAACAAACAAACTTAGGAATTGAAAATTTAGGGGCACAACAGATCAATAGTTTAAAAATACAATCCCTACTTAATCAATATGAGAAAAATTGAACGTCTAAACATGGTTTGGAAAAACTCATAGTTTCACGGACAATGGATGGGTTGCTAGAGCCCAATGCAGTCCAGAAGTGCTAATTAGTCATGGCCATTGAATGTAGAATCTCAGCATCTATTGTCTCATCTTCTAATTCAATGACATCCATTTTTTCCCCAATACACTGAAGTGCAGCCTCAGTGCACAAAGCTGCAAGATCTGCTCCAACATATCCATGAGTATCCTTACCAATCCTTTTGAGATCAATCTGTACCAAGAATCTTAAAGATTAATATATATTATCGCCAAGAAAAAAAAAGATTAATAAATGCTCTCAAAATCCAAGCATTGCTTGACATTAGATCTAGAAGTACAAAAAGAAATTTAGGTTCTACAATATGTACATCATTAGAGAGCTTCATATTCTTCGTATGGATACGAAGCACTTCCAACCTACCTACTAATCACCAAGTGGGCAGGAAAAGTGAAATTAATGAGACCACTAAAATAAAAATAAAAAATAGAGCTTTGAAACCAAATCCACACACAACACAATGTTCATAGTGAAAATTTTGCACTTTCTTTCATCTTTGCAGATTGGTTTGATGCTTCAAACGATGCATTTCTTATATTGAAAAGTGCATTACTTACCTTATTGAGCTTCTCTTTGTTTTGAGAATAGTTTAATATTCTCTACTTAACAGGGCCAACCACGTGAAGGTGGAAGCTCATTTGGCCCTTCCCTCCCCCCCCTCACATCACTCTCAATTCCCCATACCCGATCATATAACATTAATCATCCATTCATTCTACATTAGTAAGATATAACATTCATTCACTCATCCATTAATAACATATAACATTCATTCATTAACATATTCACATTCATTCATTAACATATTTCATTTTTTCAGTTTTTACATATTATCAAAAATATGGCTATCATAATATGATTACAATCACTTTTTTTTTTGTTTCTTTTTTGTAGCTAAACAAAGCTGAAGTGGAGTATCATTTGTCCCCCCTTGAGTTGTTCTGAGCTCTGCTCATGATCTTAATGTATGCCTACTCATGTACTCACAACGTGGATGTGGCTGCAAGGGGGGGTCTGCTGCAATAGAAAAGAAATGTTAAATTGATATGTTTTATTATTATTGTTACACGTATTTCATTAATTAAAAGAACATTAGAGTGGTGCTCTTTACTTGTTTGGGCCACATCATGTTCCTGATATTGTCTTATAGCCTCATGCTCAACATGTTGAACACCCTCTAAATCCTGATCTGGAGTTGAAACACAAAAGATTACATTAATTAATACACCAATTGCAATTAAATATGTTTAAAAGAACATTAGAGTGGTCCTCTTTACCTGATGGAGCCACATCATGTTCCTGATCTTGTCTAGCCTGATCATGCTCAACATGTTGATCATGCTCTACATGCTCTAAAGTTGAAACATGAAAGGTTACATTGATTAATACACCAAATACAATTAAAGATGTTTAATTGTATTAATCCATACTTCGTTTTTTATAGCACATGAATACATCCAGTATCAGGATGCACACCATGGACTTCATCAACAGGTTGTGCTCCATTCTAACTAGGTTGCATTCCAATGTCATGTGCAGTATTATCATTGCTTATCTATGTAAAATAATAGGCACGTTATTATGGTGGAAATTAATATTGAACAGATTGCACAAGTATTCAATTTGAAATAAACTTTATTGAGTTTATTTACCTGCATGTTGGATGCAGTGGAAGATTGTGTTTTCCTAGTCGAGACTCTTAGCTGTTCAGACAAGGCTCCATAGCCTTGGTCAAAGGCAATCTTCAGATCCTCTTCTGTGGGCACTTTGTTGAAATCAAAGCCCTGCATTTTTGCATGCGATCACGAATTTTGCTTCTATGGTGTGATAAAACCAAAATTGTTTGTAATGTATTATTTGGATGCAATGTTTCATTTATTGATACTTACAAATCATGTGGCTACTTTCATATAACCACCAGAGCCAAGTTTGTGTTGCCCGTGTTTTTCTAGTCTTGCCTTTGTTGCCTTCGATGTGTCGGGCAACCTATGAAAAATTTGAAATACGTTAGATTATGTAAAAAGAAGGATTGATCAGTATATAATTAAATTGTTGATAGTATCACATACCTTCCTTGGCCTGGTGGTATCTTTCCTTTCTTCTTTTCACCCTTCTCCTTTCCATCTGACACCAAGTCCTTCCACTCCCTTTCCGGAATCATTGGACGCTCATACTTTTTGTTCTTCTCTAAATGTGACCTATATTGGTCCCTCACATACTTTAGATAGGTGCTAGCTTTCTTAAGGACCTTGGTTTAGTTGATTGTTTTATCGCCAAATAACAAAACTAAATGGTTAATGAGCTCATCTTTTAAATCTTGATTTTGGGCATTCCACCGTGTATGTATGGTGGGCCCGAAGAGCTCCAATGAAATATCACTTAGATGTTTATAAATAACATCATTTCCTGCAGGAGCAGGATGTATAATTAGAAACTCAAAAGGGCAAGGTGTTTGGGCTGCTTCCAAAAACCTAGGTACATGCACGAATAATATAGCAGAAATGGAGGTGCTAGCATTGGGATTGGAAGTCTGTATAAAGAAAGGAATTGATTAAGTAGAAATAGAAGGTGATTCTCAAATTTGTATTTAGGCAATCACATTGAGGAAAACACCAAACTGGAAACTAGACAATTGGACAGGAGCAATCAAATCCCTTCTTCGGAAGTTAAATGAATATACCCTATCACATGTCTATAGGGAAGCTAACAAGGTTGCGGGCCTCCTAGAAAACTGCGGAGTAAATCAAGGAAAGGTAGTAAAAGTTGACAACTGCATGGAGCAGTGGTAGGGACGGCCAACACTTCTAATCAACGACAGTTTGGGTGAATGAAAGATCTCCAAAATCTCTAAAAAGTAGTGAGCTGGGACAATTGGATGGGATAATAGATAAGACTAAAGCAACATTTAGCCAAAGCATTAGGAAGTTGTGCCAGACTCACGGGACAAGTGCAAGCATTTATTGGAATAAAAGGTGTTAAGGCACTGCTCTAGACTCAAACTTTAGAGGGACAATGGTGTATAAGTTCGGTGTGCACTGTATCTGCTCGAACGAGACATTGATAGCCTAGTGCAAAAGAATTTTCTCAGTCAGTTCCCTCCAAGTGATCGAAACAATAGAGCAAATAACCCAGGAGATCCTGCAGGAGGGGAACCACTAGTGCAATGGCATAATCTATGAGGTATTCCTAAGCCTATTAAAAGATGTTCTGGGCGCTAGAGAAGTACTAGTGGAGAAGCTTGGGGTTTTTTTTATGCTGATCAACATTGAAGCAGTGGAAAATGCTATCCTGGAACTGCCCGTGGAAGGTATGGTGAGCTCCCTGAAATGCATCTTGGAGAAAACGGGGCAGGGGGAGATGGGAAAGAAGTGGAGGTTGAAGCTGGGGAGGAATGCACTAGCAGCTCGCAGCACCAGACCAAGGTAATGAGATGCTTCCTAGGCAATGCATGGGATGTATATCAGGTAGGCATAATCAACAATGACATGAATGCCTTTGCAAGGTTTGTTCAAAATGAGGATTGGTTCAACAAAAGGAGAATGAAACATGCAGTAAAGTTGGGGTATGCACTGGGAGTAGTATATATAGCTATGTAGTAGCATAAAGCATGATAAGCATATAGTCAAATATATAGTGGCTATAAACAAGCAATTATAATGTAGGAAAATATTGCCATTTTGTATATCAATATAATAGGGCGCTATCCCCACTAATAGCACTTACTTAAAAATAATAATAGTAATAATTAAAATAATTTAAAGTACCTGGGACCTTCTCTATCTTTATGGGAAGGAAATCCTCGGTCACCACAAATGTGACCAGCAATGTTCCAGTACTAATAATACGAGAAGATCCAGGAAATGCTGCTAAAACATCACTAGTAGTAGTGGCCTCTGCATCCACAGGTATTGACACATGTAGTGGCATGTGTTCACTTCTAGAGGGTGGACTACTGAATGCTTGCATGGTATGTGTTTCCGACATTTTAGATGACAATATAGGCACAGATGATGGGTTCGGATGATGTGTTGTATGTGCAGGAAGATCAGGATTGACACTTGTATCGTCCCCTACTTCCCGGGAAACACTTGCAGTAGCTTGATCACGACTAGCAGCATGATGAAGATGCAAATAATCCTATAAAAACAACACATATTTTAGTTCATGACATAAAAGAGTACAAAATATAAAACTATGAATGAACTTATGTTATAATTAAAGATCTCATGATAGCTTACTTCCAAGTTTTGTGCTCTCTCAAACAATATTTTAACCCTTTCTCTTATCTGATCTGTTTGAGGCACTACGAATACCAACTGAAGGATTTCTTGATTGCATTTCTTTTGGGCCTTCCTCATCATATCCACAGGGTTTGTGGAAAATGCGATGTCATCATCGCATAATGTCTCACTGTGACAAAAATTATATATAAAAAACATTACCGAAATGAAACCAATAGACCTACGAAAAAAAACATAATAATAAAATGGTATATTGGAGTTATTAATTGGAGGTTGGGTAAAATGGTATATAGTACATACCACCCCCATAGTAATTGTATTTTTATCTAAGCGATTCAAATTTTAATTGATTAGCAACTCTTCCCTTGTAGTTATTGATTTTATCACACATACGAATACACGGTTTCCCTCTCGCACCTCAAATATACAATTGGGTTGCTTATTTGTTGACCCAGGTTGTCTACTATTTATAAACCCTACAATATTCCCTGATGCTTTTGGCCTCCTGTCAATGTACCTAGCCACACCTTTATTTTGATCCTTATCTTTTAGTTGTATATAATTTGCTAATAGTGCATACCTACGCATACTTCGTGTATATCGAACTAGCTATATCCAATCTTTGTAATTGTAACAGGGTCGAACATACTCCATCAACTTAGTAACTTTGTCATAATAGACCTTTATGCCATCCATGCAAAATAGGCCCAAACCATGTAATGACGATGGTGCTATGCGATATATCCTCTCGTTGACACAAAGATCAGTGTTTATTGGAGGAAGTTCCTTGGGTACCCATTGTTTTTGTAGATGTTTGTACCTCAAGGGCACCTCAATGTCGCCTATGCTCTCATCATCATAAGAACATGACCCCCCTTCAGCAAGAAAAAATTCCATGTGTTTACGGAATTTTCTTCTAATCTTTTGACCTCTAGTTGATCTCTCTCTTTTAGACCTACTACATGTCTCGCTTTCCTCTTCTCTTCTTGAATTTCCCTTGCTCAAGGAAGAAAAATCTTACAAATTCCTATTTGGTGGTGCCTGCACTCATAAGGATGTTGGATGAAGTTCTTTCATGGTGATGTGATCCGAAGCTAACATTTTGATTAATCTATTATTTCATCGCTAGAATTTGACAGGTTATAAAGTAATCAAGTCTTGATAGATTGCAAGTTATTGTTACTACCATCCAAATGTGTCCATCACAAATCAAATATACTTAAATTTTTAGCTCCCAAACTTTGTAACAAGTGTTAAATGTGACTATGGTCCACTAGTTACACAACCAAGGTGTCAAATGTATTCTCTAATTGTAATTGCTAGGAGACTTTTGATATGTTTTAAGGTAGGATGAGTGGTCGCATCAATGTTCTAATTCTCTATGACAAGGTTTCAACATCTTCAAATAGTGAAATTTAGTGCTTATAGTCATTTGAAACAACAACATTTTTATTATGTATGATGGTAGGATTTGATAACTTAAAAGAATTGGCTACCCAACAAACTTAAAGTTAAAAGAAACTTTTTCAGTTTAAGGGGTTAGCACTTTCTTTCATCTTTGCATATTGGTTTGATGCTTCAAACAATGCATTTTTTATCCCACTTCTATCATATTGTATTCCCATCCCATTGCAATTGTTGGAGGAGTTGTTACCAGAATTTCATATCAGATACCACGTTCTTGAAGCAATTTTTTGTGTTTTTACAATTTTTTTGAAGTTCTTTTGTGTTTTATGGATCCATAGAAGCTTGAAATGCTCAAAGACCATTGGTGTAGATAAATATATGTGTTCCCTTTCATTTTCATTTGTTTTGAAGTTCTCAATCACTATTTTGTGGGATTAAACAATCAAATACAGGGACTGCCCTGTTGTGCCTATGTAAGGGTTTGAGGGCTAAATAGAAATGACATCCACCAATCCA
This sequence comes from Sequoiadendron giganteum, assembly GCA_007115665.2. Classification (NCBI taxonomy): domain Eukaryota; kingdom Viridiplantae; phylum Streptophyta; class Pinopsida; order Cupressales; family Cupressaceae; genus Sequoiadendron; species Sequoiadendron giganteum. The sequence continues at coordinate 692,707,194 of CM021102.1, forward strand.
CCCACTATCTTGGAACTGTAACTCGATGGATTGGTGTGCATCATGGTGGATTTGATGGAGTTTCAAATCTTTTTCTTTAAATTCCATTTATGTTTTTCCCTTGTCTTGGCTTGTTACATTGTTTGGGAGGAACCTAAGGTTGGGTTTTACCTTGGCTTTGATAAAAATCCTAATGTTCCAAGTAAAACCTTGGGTGAGATATATTCGGCCGTTACCTTTTTGGAGTGGGTATTAAAATGACTTATGTCTCATTGTTTTGAATTAAGGTCTTCATTTGAAGGTCCTTCATGCCAAGGTTCCCTTTTATAAAGCATTTTGGACATGAAATATTTAAAATAAAAAATACCTTCATTTGAAATTCTTGACATGGCATCATTTTTGAATGAAGGTTCTTCATTTGAAGGTCATGACGACATCACCTTCAAATGAAGGTTCTTCATTAACTGGTATTTTTGTAATTTTGAATGTGTGATAATAATTTAGGGTTGAAAATAAATCCATTTGAGCCTTTTATAAATGAAAGGACATTTGATGCAATCATATGCCTTGTCAAACTTTTAACTTAATAGTAAGGGCATCATAAGTAGTTTGTTGGGCCCATTCAACAATCTCTGATGCAAGGATTGAATTGTCTAGAATTTATCTACTATCAAGAAAGCCAATTCGTTTACCTCTATGACTATATCTCAAGCAATAGGTTTAATTGTGATGGAAATGATATTGACAAGGATTTTGTAATCTAGGTGTTGAGAAGCATAATTGTCCACCATTCTAGGAAAGATTCTTCATTCTCACTTTTAGGTGTTCAAATTTAACAATACGTAGATTGATGAAAGAGCCCAAAGAGACTTTCTCCATGTTATCCAAGTACACATAGCAGCGGTCTTCTCTTATAAGGTTGGACATGATTTCAAGAACTTATCTAGGAATTATTCATTTAACCTATGGTTTTCTCATAATGCCATCATTGGAAAAGTATGATCAAATTCTTCTATTATGAAGAACTGGTCTATGTGCCTCTAGTAATCACTATAAAAATGTGAAAGACTAAGCTATTTAATTTTTTCTGTCTTATCTTATACCATTTTATGAGAATGGGGGGGCTAATGTATGAGAAGATCTTTGGAAACTAGGCATGAAAATTGCCGGTTAAAAAGAATGGGGGTGCCAAACTTATAGTACTCATTGTCCCTTTGTTTTTTATTTTCCCTGAGTGCCCTCAACCTGGTCCTCAACACTGGTATTGACCTTGTTTTAGCTCCAAACTCTTCATCCTCGCTGGTATTGACCTTGTTTTCACTCCTCCAAAATCTTCCTCAACGCTGGTATTGACCTTTCACTTGTCCAATTTGACGAGCTACAACTTGCTTTAGTTAGGTTTTAGAGTATGTTAATTAAATTTAAAATTATGGTGCCATTTATAGTAGTGAATATAAAGCAAGCAAAGCCTATTAAGCCACCATTTAGAGTAGTGAATATAAAGTAATCCAAGCCTATTATAGTCATGAGGGAAATAATAAAACTCCTAGGATACTTTGTGAAACCATTTTCCTTGGTTAAAGGGAGGCCATAAAATATACCTTTGGATTTTTTCAATCTTCAAATATTAGGATTTACAAGGTTCTTAGCAACATGAGTAATGGAAATGTGCACAACAAGAATTTTTGAACACACATGGAATCTCCTTGCCAAAGAAAGGGTCTTCATAATTTAATATGTTAATTTTTCTCAGCTCTAGAAATGATATGTTTCCTTAAAGAGGAAGGAGAAACCTAAAAGGTCAAAGAGATGCTTAGGAATCTCAGCAGTTCCTTATGATCAATCCCCTTCAATCCATAGGAATTGAACAAATTGGGCTTGGCTAAGAATGATTTCCTATAACATCGAGTTTATGCCACTATATATTTGACCTTAAAGCTTTCCAGAAAATATCTAGGCATTGAATATCCTAAATAATGTCACGTTTTTCCTCCAAGAGATTGAGAAAGGAGTCATTAGAAAAATGACCATTGAATAGTTGGGCTATAGTGTTACGAAAAGTAGCACCTTTAATAAGTTAGTAAGGTGAATTTATTAATGTTAATCTTAATATTCCAACACCCTCCGTTAAGTTTTACATTCCTCACAATAAAACATGTTGATTGAAACAAACAAATATATATAGTCTAAGGTAACATCATTTTATTTTTCTTTAAGTTCTCCCTCAAGAACATCATTCGCTCGAGTTATACAAGTCCACACTATGTGATCCTTTTTCTTACAATAATAACATTCATTTTTATTTTTTAATTATTATTACCTCATGAGTATAATACATTCTCATGTTGAGAATCAACTTTTAAATCTTTTCCATTGTTCTTTATTCTTCTCCTAATAGGGCCAAAATCACATCTTGTTGTGTTTGAGAAGTTATCAAACGCCTACCTTCAAAAGGCTGATGTAATCTCCATCTCAACACCAAAGGCCCACCACATTATGCATCGCCAAGGAAAGACACATGGTGCTCGCCTGTGATATCGCAATCAATAAACACCTTGCATCTTTGTATCACGCAAGGGCAAGCAACCGTTGATCTCCACCATCGGCAATCGTGTTCATTCATAGTAGTCACTAGCACTGAACATAACCGTCAAGCAAATTTTCATCAAGATTATAACATCACCGTTGATTTTGAGCACGTGCATCTCGGAGCCGCTTTAGTAACCTGTCATATAATGTACTAAAACTCAACATAAATATTAAAGCACTTTGATTAATAGTAATGTTATAATATTAATATATTATATAGCAATATTATATTACATTATATAAATTATAGTGATATATTTGATATATTAAGATTATATATAATCTATAGATTTAATGTGTATTATTTTAGATTATTAATATTATTGGTATATTATTAATAATATTAAAATTGTATTAGATTAATAATAATTATAATATTGTTAAATGATTAATTATATTACAAATGAAAAATGCTTTCAAATTCTTAGCTTTGAATGAATGGTTGAAGCACCAATGTTGAATGTTGCAACTCTAGTAGGCGTGAATAGAAGTAGAGGAGATTGTTTGGAAGAAGAATTTTTTCTAGTGCTAGGTTATGTGTTAGGTTATATAAGGTTAGGTTATATAGTGTTTGAGCCTAGCCTCAAACACAACAATTAGGGTTAGGTTATGTGTTTTCTTTAGGGTTAGGTTTGCGATTAGGTTTATGGTTATGGTTAGAGTTTAGGGTAATCCAAATCATAACCTAACCCTTTTTCTCGAAACCTTAACCTTGAACCTAACCCTCACCTTTATCCTATCTTTATAACCCTAACCACAACCAAAACTCTAACCCCAACCCTAACCCTAAATATTTTTTATTATATTAATTAGTTGCATTCACTCTAATAACCCTAAACCTATCCCTAAACTTAACCCTAGCCCTATCCCTGGCCCTAATCCTAACCCCAACTCTAAGACAAATATAAAAACAACCCTTAATCATAACAATAACCCTAAAACTTAATTCTAGATATAACCCTAATACTATAATCCCTAAATGTAATCCTAAATCCTAACCCTAATTTCATATCTAATCCCAACCATAACCAAAACTCTAAATCTAACCTTAACCATAAAAAATAAACCCTAATCTAACCCTAATCCTAACATTATTTTTCCTAACCCTAACCCTAACTCTAAACCTAACACTACCCTAAACACTAAATCCTAACCCTAATTAAATACCCTATCATAACCCTAAATTGTAATATGATCCTTTGAATTGGATACTACATAAAAAATTATGTGTTACAATCATTGCTTCCATTGTTGGCATTTTTACATTGGGATGCATATATTTTTAAAATCAACAAAATCTTTTAATGTCTTGCCAAAATTAATATTATTAATTGTAATATCAAACTTATAAACATGTATGCAAAATAAGAACATAAATAAGAAATATATGGTAATAGTTTCTTCAAAAAAGAAAGTGATGTGGACTACAAGGACTATAAGATATCCACAAAAGAGATATACATTGAAAATATTGTAGGGAAATTCAAGAAAATACAATTGGTAGATGCAAAGCCAAAAAAATGTGAAATTGTGTACTATAATGATTTTAGAATATACACATAATGGATTTGTTGAAAAGGTTTTAGAAAATTTCAATCAAATGCAATTGGTAGATGCAAAGAAAAATTCCACAACCTTCACCAAAATCCTTATTGGTTTCCTTAATATGGGAGATTTGTAACAAGGTATATACATCCATCAAAGCATTGTAATGCCCAGCCAAGTAACCTTAAAGAAAGTTGCAATTAACATCATAAGCGAACCAATTTTTTTTATAAAGTGCATTTAACATACACATTCACTTACTAATTAACAACAACCTCTAAGGCTACAAGGTTAGGATTACTAAAAACCCACACATACATATTACATATAACCATAGCCTTATAACTTATGAAATAAACATCATACATCAAGAATACCACATAACATAATAAGATAATCAACCAAGATACAATCTCATAAACATTATCTTAAACCAATAGTTACATCACTCATTACCAGAATGAGACACTAGTACAAATGTATTACAATTATATAACTCCACCTCTTACAAAAGAGGGATAAAGTAACATATATAAACTAAAATATTACAGTGCAAGAAAATACAACAAGAACTGCGAACTGTCCATCTGGATGTCTCGCCACCAAGTACTGAAGATCGATGGGGACCCAATGATTTTGGTGCATGTTCCACCCTACCAATGTGGTACCTGAAGGCCCACCCCCCATGCTAGGAGATAGTAACAAAGTAACAAGGACAAAGATCTACAACCACTAACCAAAGGCAGACTCATACTGACTCAAACTGACATAACCAAATAAATGCCATCAATAAGTACAAATCCAATTCAACTCAAGTACAACACAAGTACAAATCAAACCTCACTGACATAGGTCACATTGCTTCCAGACATAAAGTAGATCAAGTATGTTCAGAGAACCATACACATAAAACAATTAACAATAGTTGTCCTAGATAGATTGTCATCGCAATGTTTGTCATGAGATCTCCTTTGGGCATTCTTCATAGGCTCCAGCACAAGTAATCTTGGTGGTGTCAACCGAATCCCAGCACTCATACTCACTCATGCGGAATCAACTACCTCTCGCAAGGACAAGATAGTTGATCTTGCCATTCCAGGCCTTCTCATTCATCCCAAGTCTAAACAAGCCCTTGAGTCTATGAGTGAGGATTAAATTATCTTGATTAATGTGAATGCATCCTAATCATCCAAGTAAATTAATTTAATTATCACTTGATTAACTCACTTCTGAAGGTTACCCGGTTTACCACTTTGGGCTCTGGCCCCTATCAAAAGCCACTCTTCTAATGGACAACGCACTCACAACCAATCACCAAGGGAAACACAAGTGCATCCAAACTAGGCATCATAACCACTCCAACACAAGGAGGATACAAATAATAGAAACTCACTCTAAACATCTTGGAGGCAACAATCACATAGTCCACTTCTTTCACAGGAGGTACAAAAGATCTCACTCCAAACGTCTTGGAGGCAACAACACATAGTCCACTCCTTTCACAGGAGGAAACAAATAAAAGAACTCACTCCAAACATCTTGGAGGCAACAAACACATAGTCCACTCTTTTCACAAGAGGCAACAAGATAAAACCACATACCAAGGTCACTCCATACAAGGAGACATGGATCCCATAATCCGCTCCTAAACCAAAAAGGTGCAAACATCCCCGTTCGTGAAAACTGGGTAAAACTGAAAGGATACCATGCACTACCCAAGGGAAAACAACTAGATGGCATAAAGATTCAACAACCCTTATCCTCTAAGTTCTTCTGGAAGACTTATAATTTAGGACTAACACTAAATCCCAAAACCAACAATGCAACTTGATAACTTAGCAACAAAGCATTCAAGTGATTAATCAAATCTAATATTTGGATTTCCTAAATCCATATTCATTCAATAGGTAGTGTTGACAAGTCAAGACACGATAACTAGATCATCTAAAATACTCATAACCTCTATTTCCCTTTTCATTATTGGAAATCTAAAACAATTAAACTTACTTCCTTTTACCGAATATAGAGAATTAAATCCTTTAAGATAATCATGAGGAAGATACTACTTTTTGGATATACTAAATCCATATTTCTTTCATAATCCAATTACAATGATTCAATTAATCTAAATATAAATTAATAAATAACATAATTGATTGTCTCATCAATAAAACAACTTTTCTTGATTTACTTTTAAATCGACACAAATCCATGCAAGTAAACTCTTTCCATTTCCTAACCAAATCTTACATTTCATTCAATTTCCTATTTAGAACATGCAATTTCATCAATGTATAAAAATATCTTTTGGCTTATCTATTTGGCCACGCATTCATATTGTTTCTAATTAAATCTCATTTAAAACAAACATTTAAATATAAATATTTCTATAATTCTTCAATATATTTAAATATCTTTTCCCTTATCAATTTTGACCATACCTTCAAAACTTATCATTTAAATTCTTCATGCAAAGCTAAATTACACACACTTAAATAAAACAAGGTAAATACTGATTGAAAATACTCATGGATATATATATACATTTCAATATATTTTCTTCAATCATATTAACAAAATAAATATTTCCTTTTAAATCAAGTAATTACTTCTATTAAAAAATATCTTTCTCTATACATTTTCCACACATACTAATCATTTCTTTTAGAACACTAATAATACCCAATTTGCAAACAACAAAATAAAATAAGATAAAATATTATTTATTCTCTCAAATGGATATATACCTTCAATATATACTAAATATAAATTAATATATTTAAATATATTTAATCATTAACATATCTTCTATTCTTTACAGAATATCAAATTGTTTAATTCAAAATAAAATAGCCCTTATCATCAATTTTTTAAAATATAAATATATTTTTCCAATTAAATCAAATTAATAATTGGACCTTTTACACATGAATTTAAATTCCACAATTAAATTTTAAATTATGCATTCTTTAAATCAAATATTTAACTCCTTCAATTAAACTTTAACATGCCATTTTAAAATAAACAATAATTTTCCCATACGTTTATAATTTTAATTCCACTAATCTAATATACAAATTTTATTTAAAATAATATAAATAAATATAATACTTTATTATTATATATTATAATATAAAATATTATTAAATAATATTTTAATATTGTAATAACAATACATAAAATATTAATATTTATAAATATCAATTTATTATTATTTAACTTTCAAAACAGCCATGAAAAAATAACTTAATAGTAGTCTCATGTTTCAAGCATAACTCAAAAACTACAATCTGGGTATTTGCGATTTTTTGACAAGGATAAGAAAATTTCAAAATGCAAAAAAAAATTAAATTTCCTGACAACCCAGTTTGTGAAAGTGGAGTTATAGGCAACACAACCAGACCATTTTACCATGAAAAATATAACTATACTCCAGATTTTAAAATCCGTTTTTTAATAATAAACAGAAGGTTTCATTTTCTAAAAACATTCTAAATGCATTGTTCAATCTCTATGTTTGATTTCAATAACAACAAAATCGATTTCCCCAAATAATTTAAATTCAACTAAGGTTTTCACAATTTTCACTCAAGAATTTTCACAAGCAAAGGCTGTAAATTTGTTTAATTCTTTTCTTCTAATATCAAATTTATTTTCTAAAACAGATTTAACAAACAAATCTTTAATCATTACTATTTTAAAGAAAACAATCAAGAACAATAAAACACAAAGAGGAAAACCTAGTACAAGAAGCTACAGGAAGAGATGAATTTCTGATGTAAGCCTCCTCTAAAGATTTCCTGAATTTTCTTCAATCCTCTAATGAATCCAATCCAAAATCCAACAAATTCAAACAATCTTTCCTTCAATCAATTCTACAATCAAAACTTTCTTCAAACCCTTGTGCAAATTTTCCAAAATTTCTTCTCTGCTGTAAAAATGTATTTTTTCCTAAATCTCTTTCTGTTGCCCTAAAATTAAAACATATATTCTTATAAATAAAAAATACCTAATTCAACCCTAATTTACATTACATGCAAATTAGATATTTCAATTTCAATTTCAATTTTTACAACCCTAATTCACATTGCATGCAAATTAGATATTTCAATTTCACTTTTTGAAAACCCACTTTCAATTTAAAATGCAATTTGAAATAATAAATTAATTTCCAAAGTTGCAACTAATTTCTCAAATAAACATTTAATTACAATTTCCAATTTAATTCCCACACATCTAAATTAAATTCCAAATTAAATTTTAATTCTTTTATTTCCTTTCATTCTCTTGCATCATGTTTAATTAATTAATTTAATTATTTAATAACTAAATTCAACCCCTTCGATCAAATTTAATTAATTAAATAATTTAAATATAATTAATTAATTTAAATATAAAATTTTATCCACATTGCATTATTTAAATTAAATAACCATCAACATGATTTAAATACAATTATTCTAAATATCTATTTCCAAATCAAGAATCCTTCAGAAATAAATAACATCAAAGCGAGACAGATAATGACTTGACACACACAACTGATGACACACTAAGGCTAGGGTGTAAACTTGACACATGTTACCTAGCTACTATCTCCCATTCAACTTAACCGTTGGATCGACATGCTCAAACCTGTGAAATCAGGTGGAATCAATGTCATGTACCTGCAATCCTGCAACCAAGTAAACAACATCATACGATATATCCAGCATATAATACACACCGTGAAGAAGAAATTATAGATTCGCAGGGCACTTGCAAGCGAGTGATGTGAAACCGTCCTCTTCACCAATACACTCATTGAAACTGACACTTCCATCATAATCCATTAATCTCATAATAACATCTCATGTTAACTCTACAACATCATTAATCCATAATACAAGTGAAACAATAATCAAATAACTACATCCCACAATAATAGTTGTCGCTCAATAGTAGCGATCAAAACATCATAACCAAATGTATCCAGAAGCAAGGTAAATGCAACCAAACATAGCATAAAGCAACTTGAACAAGAAGCAAAATGGAGGGGTATTACAAGCATAATATGAAGATGAATTTTTTCAAATGTTGTGGTTGTAGATGCACTTTTAAAATTTATACAGAATGTGGAAGGATAGAAAAAGCTTGTGAACTATTTGACAAAATGTTTCAAAGAATTGTAATCTCTCAATTTATTTTAGTGTCTATTTTGTTATACCCCATGTCCCAAATTGGGTATAACACAATAGACACTAAAACAAACTGATAGATTGTTATGAGGGCAGAGATGAGACTTTTCTAATTAGAGTGTATTCCTTGAGATTACAATTATTCGAGGCATTGTGTCAAATAGTTCATGAGCTTTGTCTATCCTCCCACATTTTGCATAGATTTCAAAAGGGCATCTACAACCACAAGATTTGAGAAAATTTATCTTCATATTATGTTTTCCTTATGATTGGTTGACTCTTATACTTAAATAATATGTTCAATTTATGTTTCCTACTTGATCTAACTATCCACAAATGGAAATTTAACAATGGAAAGATATGATCCTACTTTGGTATAAATTGTATATGCAATATCAAGGTATGAATTAATATGTTCAATTAAGAGATGTTAAATGAAATGAATAAAACTAATGTAATGTAAATAAGGGAGACCAGTGCCTTATTGGGTAAAACAGAGTCAAATGAAAGCCTTTAATGAATGGTTTCTATCTAGCAAGTCCTCTAATTGCTTGGCATATAACTATGAGTTTACAACTAGTATAAACATGCAAGAGTGTAATTGATAAACCCTACTTGAGGCAGAATATCAAATCTAATTATCTGATTCTTCTTACTGATCCAATAAACCAAATCACACAGAAACAACAAATGTGTACTGAAAAAATTCAATATATACTTGATACTTCAATTTAAACAACCAAGAAACATCAGATTGGAGACAATCAAATAATCGCAAGAATCCAACAAACAATTGATACCAGAATGAAGCCACTAAATCAACAATCTTTCATTATCTCCTTCAAAATTTATACATGCAACATAGTCTCCTTGAATGTCATCATTTCTGAAAATTTAGTGCTTACAACAGTCTATCCTATTCTAATTCTATCTTCTACCCCTTTACATTTATCCAACAACGGATACTTATACATCAGTTTACAAAAGGATGTGCCTTTTCAAAAAGGTTTAAAGCATAAAAGGTTTAGAAAATCCACTATTAACTAATTTCTGTTAAGCCACAAATGGATTGTAGACATATGCTCCGTATAATCCTCGCGCTCATGGGTGTCGGCATCTCCCAATGCATCGCAGATCACAATCTTCATCATTATCGTTTGCTCATTTTGCTCACATGCTGCATCCAATATCACATCTTTCATAGTGGCTGTCTCCAACATCCCTTGGAGTATTGTTTCACACTCACTTTTCCATGTAGTTGCTTCCTTCATTTTCCCTTCATCATCACATAACTTGGTCAATCTATCTTCGATAGCCTCTGTCAATCCCTGCATATCCCCTTGTAACTCCTCAAAGAACTCCTAGTGCTTATCCATAATATAATTGGCATTTTCAATCTCTTCATTACTAGGAGTGTCCTTCTGCTCCAATTCCTAATTTCTTTCCTGAATTATTCTATCCACTCTCTTGTGTTCCTTTATTGCATCTATGTACTGTGAATTTTTTCCTGAGAGTCTATTTAACCAAGTGGTAAAAACAACCTGCCTTCTTTTGATTATTGTAGCGAGTGCATCCAATTTCCCTTGAGAGTATGTAGTTGATCCTTCCCAATGGTCCTTTTTCTATGAACTCTCAGCTTCAGTGAGTATCTTTGTTGGCTCTATTACAACACCTACCAAGTCTTTTAGGCATTCATTCTCTCTCAACATCCTCTCATTATTGATTTTATACATCTCCCTTTCTCTGATCAATGCTTGGATTTGGGCTTTATTCAACTTGGCTATATTTATCCCAATATCTGTAGTTACTACAGGATCAACCTCCCTAGCCTTCAGGGTCATGATATGTCTGAATGCCTTCTTAGTATCGATAACAATTGATTTCTTGTGAGGAGGATACAAGGCCCAAATCATCAATGTTTCATCATTAGGATTGTATCTTGATCCTGTGTATACCTCTGTCACCTTCTCTGTACTGAGATTGTGGGTAGCATTGTTATCTTTTAAGAAACTATCAAAAACTAATGCATAATTCATATCCAAATGTGGAAAAATCATAACACCTGCCTTTTCAAGCAGCTCCCTCCCCTTTTTAGGGGTTATGTCAATCATCTCTTTGTCTACTTCTTCCTTTAAGCTTTTTAATAGTTGATCCTCATTCCCTAGAGTGACATTGTAAACCTATCCCCTTATCTCCTTCCCTTTTTGCTTATATAAAAATGTCTTAAACTCTGAGGTCTTTATACATTCATCATCTGATATGAAAGACCTATAGCCTTCATGTCTTGCATCTACATCCATGGTTTCCTCAACATCTATTTCTCTAGAAACATTGGGAATAGTCTTGAGTCTTCATTCTTGAAACTTTCCCAGATGAGCTTTGTGGATTGTCTATTTCTGAAATCCCCTGAATGGAGGATAATAACTCAGCATCCACCAACTCCTGATTATGTTTTTCAATCACAATTTCAGCTTCCTCTACCTCCAGGTTTCTGATTATGTCATTAGATTTAAAGGGCACATGATGGTACCCTCAAAGATTTATTTTTTGTCTGGCAGAGTGGATATACCCTTTTGGATCAAAGTTCTTTCTCACTAGTGCTCTTCTCATTTTGTAGTGCAATAATTTTTCCAGAATCAGATCATAACCTTCCTTAGCTAATACAGTGAAATCACTAAAACACAATGTACTGGGCATAAAATCCTGTTTCCCATATGAACTTAAGTTCATAACACTGGAGTAATCCATTTGCCTAACAATTTCTAGGTATGCAATTATATCTGGGACAGTTTTGGGAAGAATGAAAGGTGTATCCTCAAAGCCATAAACCCTAATCATTGTGGCATTCTCTAAGCAATACCAATCCCCCCAGTTGTGGTTAATTGGTCCATTGTGATCTCTAGGCCTAAGAAACCTTTTTACTTGTTCAAATAAAGAATAATCACAAGGATGGTTAAAAAATCTATACAAGGGTTTCACAAAGAATTCCTCAAAATGCAAGAAATTTGAATTGGCAAACCTGCTGTCCCAAACAACAGTCCATAATTGAACAGGCAATGGCCTACCTTCCTTGTCAAATTGTGAAATCCTTAGCTCCTGGGGCCATAAACCTAACTCTTGTCCAAAATACAACATTAAGTGCATCAACAGTGAGTAATTTTTGAGATGGAGAACATAAGCACTACTCTTTATCACTATCAAACCTACATCTAGCTCCCTAAAAACATGTGCAACATAGTCAAATGATCTAGAATTGTGATACTGAATGTCTATAGCAATCACCATGGGAAAAACCACCATATGCTCAGGCACCTCCATCCCTAATACCTGTCCCACTAAGTAGTAAGTATATTTTAGGTAAGGTTTGAAGAGGTCTACATGAAAGGGTGGCCCCTCCCTGTCTTCCATTTGAGTAGGTTTGCCATGACACCTAATTCTGTGCAGAGGTAACCTCCACCCTTTATAAATGGTGTCCATCCTTCTGAACTCACTATCGAGCTCTTCACTCACTACTTTCTCACTACATATTCCCTCCATTCTGAAAACCTCAACAATTGCATTCTCAGATACATGTATCAATGGATTCCCTGACAAATCACATATAGCTTTGTTTTTCGAATCATAGTGTCCGACCAACAATTTTACCAATTTGACATCAATAAAAAAATTAGGGCACACTAATTTCCCTAAATTGAGCCTCCATGGATTGCATACTGGCTAAAAGTGATTTCTCCTATGGTAATGGAAATTGAATAACTCATAGCCTCTAATCAGAGTCCAAACATCACCTATAAATTTGCATTTGTCATCCAATTTGTCAACTTCTGCTTTGAGCTATGCAGAATGCCTAGCTTTAGGTCTAGAACCAGGTAACTGGTCTATGAGGTCTTGACTTAGCTTCCTTTCAGTACCTTCTGGTTGCAACTTAGTCTTTTTCTTTTTTTCTTTTGATTGGCTTCCCTCCCTAGGTTTTCTTCCCTTTAGTTTTCTTGAACCAGTGCCTTCCATAATTCAAATTTTTATGAATTCTGAGAGGATAAGAAACTTATTGTAACTTTCTTGCAAACTCAAGCCAGGTGAATACCTTAATTGCTCTGCTGGTTCCCTTGCTCTCTTTCGCTTTGAATTCTATGAAACAATGATTTCAATTCATCATACCCTGATATGCAAAATCTCCTATGCTTTGTGGCGCCATTAATGTCTTTACCGAGACATGAATGCTGCAAGTTTTTTTTTTTTGAAATTATCGCTGTCACATCAGGGCTCATATCAAAAAGACATTTCAAATCTCTAGCCGATCTGCCTGTTCAACATTCACCCATCCACCAAGACATCTTGCAGTTTCCCCGACATCACAAGTCTCCCCGATAGCTTCTTTCCTTTTTCTTTTTGTATCGCCATGACTTTCACTGAAACAACTATCGATTAGACTTAATGAATCGAGCCAATGGTTCTTTACCTTACTCCGAAAGTACTTTGTCTCACCGAGATGTTTACTTTATCAATTTATGTCGCCGAGACCAAGCAATTTGTTCTATCGATAGAACAATACTCACTGTGATGTCTCTTAGATCTCCCCGTGGTGACATGTCTCACCGATACACCTCTTCTTTGGCAAGATAACGAGCATCGTCTTATCAATAACGTTTATATCCACATGCTCAATTTTGTCGATATAACCTGAGGGGTCGGTAAGACTTTTATGAACTCTTCCTAGCATCATTTGTCTTATCGATTGAGTCTTCCTTTTTCTTTATCGGCAAGACCAATAGTGCTTTGGCCAGTGTTTTGAAATCTCTCCGATGACTAAAGTCTCTCCGATAGACTTTACTTTTCTCCAATCGACAAAAGGTACCTTAGTTTGATATGACCTCACACCATCACGCCGATACCTTTTGTCTTGTCGATAAGTAATACAAACCCGCATTCTTCTAGTGTATAACTTTATCGGTATGACCCGTCTGATGTCTCACTGATAAGATCACATTGGTAAGACATTTCAAACCTCTAGCTGATCTGCCTGTTCAACATTCACCCATCCACTAAGATGTTTTGCAGTTTCCCCAATATCACAAGTCTCCCCGATAGTTTCTTTCTTTTTTCTTTTTTATCGCGATGACCTTCACCGAAACAACTATCGCCTAGACTTAATGAATTGGGCCAATAGTTCTTCACCTTACTCCGAAAGCTTTTCATCTCACTGAGATACTCAATTTATTGACTTATGTCGCCATGACCAAGTATTTGTTTTTCTGACAAAACGATACTCGCCGTGATGTCGCTTAGATCTCTTCGCAGTGACATGTCTCACCGATACGCTTTTTCTTTGGCGAGACCATGTGCATTGTCTTCTCGACATCCTTTATCTTTGTATGCTCAGTTCTGTTGGTGTAACCTAAGGGGTTGGTAATACTTTCTGAATTCTCCCCAATATCATTTGTCTCACCAAGTGAGTCCTCCCCTTGCTTTATCGACAAGACTAATAATGCTTCGGGCAGTGTTTTAAAATTTCTCTTCGATGACCAAAGTCTCTCTAATAGACTTTATGTTACTCCAATCAGCAAAAGGTAATTTAGCTCGATGTGACCTTACATCATCACGCTGATACTTTTTGTCTTGTCGATAAGATATATAAACCCGCATTCTCTCTGTGTATAACTTGATCGGTGTGACCTTTCTGATGTCTTGCTAATACATTTAGGATATGTATATTATCATCGATGAGACGTGCATCAACTTATGCTGATATTTTCATATGTAAAGATTTTAATGTCAGATGAAATTTATGGGGCGTTATGGCACAATTTTAAATCGGATTTTGGTAAAAAATGCTATGTGAGGATTTTTATGTCTACATTATGAATCTTTTTTGGGAGACTAATAATCATGAAGAAATAATGAATTTGTCAAAATTTCACAGTTCCAACAGCATGAAGGTTTGATGTTTCATGACAGTACTAGCATTTGAGTTATAATGATATATTTAGAGCTCATGGCTCTCCTTTGTATAAACATATAACAATTTTGAATAATATAATCAAGGGTTAGGGTGTTCATCTCACTATTATGGTGTGTATGATTTCTATTTTTTCTTTAATTCAAAGAGTAAATGATAGGGAGGTTGGATGAATCAATCACTAATTCATGCTATAGGTCTTGCTTGGAAGACCTCTAGGGTGTCTTGCTCTACCTTGCAACCTATAGGACCTTTTCCTTCTTAGGATCCCTTGGTTCTCCTTTCCAACCCAACTATCAATTAAGCTCCTCCTACCAAGTCAAAACTTGGTGCAATCTTGTAGCACTAGCCTTAGCCCTTAATCCACCCTAAAGGCTACTACCCTCCAAATTCTTGAATTAATTTTACAGAGGTATGGAGGTGCTTCTAAAGTCTTCAATCCATCCTACTAAGGGTATTAGGGGTCCACCTAGCTCCATCTACAGGTCGCTTTCACCAAACCCCTCTATTTGGCCTAGAAGGCTACTAGCCCTATTAGGTCTCCTCTGAGAAATCAAGTTTTTTTCTTTCCAAAGAACACCCCAATCTTTTCTTTGGATTCTTGGTTCATATGCCCACCTCTCAAGGATTTTTGGGGTCTTGGCTCTCAACTGACCGTACAAATCCCTAACCTGAAAAATGAGCAAAACTAGGCCTTTTAAGCCCTTTCTTGGCTTCTCTACAACTTGTTAAGCTCTTCCCTCACTAGATAGATTGATAGAGTTTCTTTCTCCTTACATTGTCTTGGTAGGACTCATACCTTCCTTCTTTAAAAGGTAATTTTTCAAGAAATTGACACCCTTGCAAATCAAGTGCTCTACACTATGGTCTTCCTAGCTGGACTCTTCCTTGGCTCGCCTAGGATAAGACTTTCACAGTAACTCCTATGATTTCAAAGGCCCTAAAATCTACTATATGTACATCCATGGAGTCTAGTCATTGATCCCAAAGGGCCATACAATTTGTACAGTGGGAAAGTGAACTAACACTCCATTCTTTAGAAACTGCCTTGTTCAGACAAGCAACAATATAAAAAAAAAGTACTTACAAACTATGCTTGAAACTGAACAAACCAACTATCTAATGCAACACAATGCTTGAAGAACAACTAATCTACATCCTACACCAATTATAGTGCCAAAATCAATCCATTAAAACATCACTTCAATGCAAAAACCAGAAATTTCACACATAATCACACTTGCTTTCTCTTGAATTCAAAAACTTAAACAATAGAAAATGCTTCCATTCTGACTCCAATGCCGAGGCATCCCATAAATAGGGTCACCAAATCAGTTATCCTCTTCCTTGGGCTCTTCTTGGTTGCTTGTAGATTCAATTGAGCAATCATTTTAGGAAATTTTCAAAAGTCCTAAAAGTCCTAAACCTCATATTGAGCTAAAACCCTATGACACCCACTCTATGGTCAACTTGACCTTCATCTGATCAATTCACAACAAAAATTCCACTAAGGCTCACACACAAATGAACTAAATTAGGTTGCTTAGTTGTCCTAGACAAAGTTGTCCAAGACAACCTCCTAAACAACCTATGACAACCTATGGGTGCTCCTGCCCCAGTAAATTAAAATGCTTGGATGGAGTCATAGATGGATATGTTTGTAAAGGGATTTGATAAGAAGTATTGAGTTAGGATAGAAATTGACACTATTGTAGTACAATATTGTCAGAGATCTTATATGTTATGTGTTTGAACCTATTATGGAAATCTAAATATTTGTGTATTCGACTCCCCAATAGTATATGGCACTGGCCTAGATCATATGTGTTTGTTTGTCTTAGCTTAGATCTTGCTACCAAATTGCAAATTAAATGACTATCTTAAGTGGTGAAATGTCATTGTAATCATCTCATGCTACAAGTAGTTGATACTATTGATGCTTTTATGCTGTTTAAATTGATATATCAAGCATATATATATTTAGTTTACTAATACACATTTGTTGTATTTGTGTGATGTGATTATTTGGTTCTTTCAAGTAAAAATTAAACCCTTCTAGTCAATCACAGTAACTAAAGAGTATTAATTGGATCAATAAGAAGAATCATATAACTAGGATTGTCATTCTATCTCAAGTAGAGTTTGTCAGTCATTTACTTGCACATTTATACAAGTTATAAATTGCATCTTTGTGCCAAACACTTTGAATTATTGCCATCATAGATTACACTTTTATAGATCTTCATTAGACTCCATACACCCAATAAGGCAGTGGTCTCACGTTTTCATTTTTTGGTTTATCCATTTTATTTTTTACATCTGTTAACTGAACATATTCTAATATAATTCAAATATAATTAAAATTAAAAACATCTTAAATTAATTATGTAACCACATAATTCAAATTTAATTCTATCAAGAAATTAATATCAAATAGATAATACAATCACATAACTCATACATTTTAATGTCATTGATCTTCTTCTTCATCCAACTCTTTGTCTGTATCATCCAATCCAGATTCAACATTGTAAGGATTGGTCATATCATCATCATCGTCATTGATATCAATTTCGATAATGTCATCATCCACACGGATATCATCTTCATGAACATTAACTCCTACATCATCATGATCTAGTTCATCCTCTTCGACATCTTCATCAAGCACATCGTCAACTAGCTGTTGATCCTGATCATCATCTACATCATCTTCTATTTCTTCAATATCTTCTTCTTCCACCACATTATACTTTACTAGCCTTCCTCTTGGATCATGTCTAACAACATATGACCAACCTGCTTTACCTAGAACCTCTGAGTAAAATACCTGCTCACATTGGCTTGGAAGAACATAGGGCTCATTTTCAGCTCACTCAAAATACCTTGTATTAACCATGGTAAATCCATTATCATGTTCAATAACAATTCTCTCAGGATCATTTTCATTCAATCATAGCTTGTACCATAGGACGATGAACATAACTAATTTGAAGGACTTAAAGTCACACTCAAGTATATCATCCAAAATCCCATAGTATTGATTTTCTGAGACTTTTGGATGTATGTCGCTTCTAGATGAAACATTAGTCACCTGGAAGACTGCAGTTATCCCAGAATCACAAGTTTTCTTTGTGTCATCCAACTTTTTGATTCAAAATTTATGACCATTGCACCACATAGCCTTGTGATGTTTCACCTGCAATATGTCAAACATGTAAAACTTATTTCAATATCGTCAGTTGATAAACATATTTATTCTTGGCTGAATTTATGCAAAGAAAAAATTCTCAACATATATATACATCAATATAATTGAAAATAATTAAATAATATGGGTAATTAATATAATTATACGTACTTGTTTATCTCTTAAACCATATGCTAAATCAATTTCCCTTGGTGCAACATTGGAATCTCCATTATGATGAGCTTCTTTAACCAATGAAGCCACACCTTCCCATGTTAATGCGCGACCAGATTGTTG
Source organism: Sequoiadendron giganteum (assembly GCA_007115665.2). NCBI lineage: Eukaryota > Viridiplantae > Streptophyta > Pinopsida > Cupressales > Cupressaceae > Sequoiadendron > Sequoiadendron giganteum. The sequence goes on from CM021102.1 coordinate 692,725,927, forward strand.
ACATCGTTCAATCCATACTGTCATCCAATCAAGATTATTTGTGACGTACAAATGTAGTGCATCCCACTCTCGACCAACTGTATAAAAAAAAATTTGAAATTCACAAACGACGTATAATTAGTTAATTACCACGGTATACGACCTTAATTTATAATTGATGAATATTGAAGATTAATAATTAAATAAGTATAATATACATAAAAACCAAATGTAAAATGTATTCTAATTAATCTCCATGATCATCTTATAATTACCTGTCACTTTCCTCAATCTACCTTTCCCCATCAAGTACTCCCCTTCGAATTTGTTAATGGAGATGGGATCCCAAATGTGATCTACATGGATCTTTGCTACAAACTTAGGAAGATATTCAGTAATATACACCATGCTCTGGTATACCATGTACCCCTCCACCATAGAACCCTCAGGATGTGCTCTTTGTCTAACCAAAGCCTTCAAAAATTTCAAGTGCCTCTCAACCATCCACATTGACCTTGTGTGTACAGGTCCACACAATTCAATCTCCTCAACTTGGTATATGAGGTAGTGTTCTTGTGCATTGAAAAATGTCGAAGGTAGACACTTTTGCATTTTACATATTAGACGAGGAATTTTTCTCTTCCAATAATTTATATCTTCTTTATGGATTCCTTTAGATGATAGCCATCTACAAGTGATTCAAGTTACAAATATATTAACGAGATATAAGTTAAATATACAGTGAATTGAACAAATATCTCTACTTACCTCATGTATTTTCCAAGATCATATATAACTTGCTTGACATTGTTGTCAAAGTTGTCTGGGAGAGATAGAGGTAGAATGTACTGCAACAATTACAAAATGATCTTTTCATTATTTTCCCAAAAGTAGTAAACATAATACACTAAAAAGTACATACAGTATACAAATATATATAATATACTAGAATAATTACCTTAATGAAGGTATGCCAATCATGTGTTTTCATTTCTAACCCAAATTCACCTTTCTTTGTTATGATATTGTTTATGTTCGCAGCAAATCTTGTGGGAAATCAAATTTTTCGTATGAATTCTTTTATAACATTAATTTGCTGCTCCATTAATAACCAAGGAAGGGCACTTATATTAATTTGGTTTCCATCACTATTTAATTGAATGACATTTTTCATTACATGATTGGCTTCCTGAATGTCACTACAAATTTTGACAATTTTTTCTTTTTGTCATGCCTTCGATCCAATATTTTCCATAATGTTTCTGTCATATTCTTTCCAATATGCATTGTATCAAAAAAATGCACAATTTCTAGCTGCTCATAGTAGGGCAACCTACTAAATTGTCTAGGATAACTTTTCAGTCCCTGTGGAAGCCAACCATTAATGCCTTGACAACCTTCATGAAGCATATAAGTTAAACAAATTAACGACAATCATTGTCAATTATAGCATGAGTAAACACAACACAATATAAAAATACAAATTCAAAATATATAATATATGATAGGTAAACAATTTGATCCAATGTATAACCTTGACGATTAATTCTATTATATTCCAACTTCCATAGGCGAGGTGACATTGTTCATGGTTTTGATGTAGTCTCTTCTTTCCCATTCAAAAGATAGTTTTCAGTAGTTCAATACTTATGATTTATGTGGAGGAATTTCCTATACTCATCAAACACCTGCTTTCCTAAACTTGTTGAACGACGAGATTTCATCTTTGGACCACAAATTAGACATGCAAATTTTCCCTTTGTTTGAAGACCTGCAAATTATCATATATAATTGGATTAAATATGTCAATTTTTATAATTATATATAATGAATAGATTATTTAAAAAACATGCATGATATCTACTTCGTAAAATTAAATATCATTAAAGTCATGCAGTCAAACGTTATAACATACTAGAAAAAGGTGTTAGCCCTGGGGCATCATGAATTGTCCATACAAGAATTGCATGGAATTCGAATTGTCTTTGTCCTATTGGTCTAGATACGTCATACATAGTCACACCATTCCATAACTTTAGTAACTCGTCGATAAGAGGCTCAATATATACATTCATATCTTTAACTTGGTACTTACCTAGTTGAATGAACATAAAAATTACATAATTATTTAACCATTTTACTACAATATATATAAATTCATGTACATTACTATTAAATGAAAAAACGTATAATTCATTATGCAACAAATAAGACAAATGAGATGCTACTACGTTAAAGAAAATTGATGTTAAAAAATACCTGGAACAATCATTGCCAACATTATGTGCTCCCTCTTTATTCACATCCATGGAGGAATGTTATTGTTGATAACAAAAACAGGCCACACCGAGTAAATAGATCTCAGCTCTCCAAATGGATTGACACCATCCACTGCCAATGAAAGCCTGAGATTACGAGGTTCTTCTTTAAAGTGTGGCCATTATTCCTCCATGTCCCTAAATGCAGAACCATCCGCAGGCATTCAAAGAATGTCATCTCCACTTCTATTTCGTGCATGGTAATCCATAAATTGCACTAAGCTTTTGCACCTAAATAATTGTTGCATACGTGGAATAATTGGAATATAACAAAGAAACTTGCAAGGAACCTTTTTTGTTAGTTGATTTGTTCAATATCTACTAATATGACATTATGGGCATTCTATTGCAAATTCATGTTGTTTATGATATATAATATGATCATTGGGACATGCATCTATTGCTTGATACTCCATTCCAATATCTTTCATAATGCTAGATAAATCTCGGTATGAGTGAGGTAAAATATTTGATGGTGGTAACAAAAATTCACCAATCAATCTACAGCAAAAAATAATTTCTTAATATAAAGAATATTAATGGTACATACTTCATCCTTTATTTACTAGTGATGAACTAACAACAATTAAAATGGATGAAAAAAGATGACATATATGACATACCTTAACATCCGTGAGATTACTATGTTGGATAAACCATTCATAACCTTCAAGTTCACCAGCAAAAATACAGCAAAGAGAAGAGTTGTTTGGGAGCCTTCATAAAGGGGCTCGTATGCCTTCTCAAGTACAGGTAAACCATGAACATCATCAAAGTCATCTCGATCAACATGATCAGCTATGCCACTACATGTGTCATGGATCAATGTATTTGTACCATCATCTTCAATTGTGTTTTCTGGCGCATGATCATCTTCTTCCATAGGATCATTAACTTCATCTTCGATATTCATAGCTCCATGTTCCTCCCCTTGCAAAACCACATTCTTTGGGCTGTGATAATCCATATCATGTGCCCTAGGGTGCCCCACCTTTATAATAATGATAGACACAAATAAACCATGATCATGATGAAGTGATTTTTTATATATGTATCAAATGTTAAAACAATATAAACATTTACAAATTCAATCAATATAAACACATATAATAAACAACTTACCAATAGACGATAACCATGACCTCCTTCAACGTGACCATGTTGCATACAATGTTTCTCAGCTATTCTGATTAAAAGTCTTCTCGTCTTTAAGCCCTTGCAATTATTGCAAGGACAATAACATTTCCTATCACCCTTTCTTTTCAATCTAGCCCACAATCTATCAAGTGACTTCATTTTTTTCTAGACTAATATTATCTGACATGATTTTTCTTTACCGAGCTTGAATATTTATATCTTCAAAAAATATCAAACTCACACTCCAATAATTTTTAATCATACACAGGTAACAATATATAATAATTATGATATTTTACACCAAAAAAATTCAGCATGCAACCACCCCTGGAAAAGAGAAGATAGTCTCAAGTGAATGACCCCAAAAAACACTTTAAAATGCTAATTCCAGAAATGATTAAATTCTAATTTTACTACGATTTCCAATGGTTAGACTCCTAAAATCAGAATATTGAACTTGCACAAAAAAATTTGGAAATGAAATTCTCAAAATGCAGCTTGAGTGAGGTTATAGGTGATTATGTTCATATAAGGATTTGATAAGTAGTATTAGGTTAGAATATAGATTGATGGTATTGTAAGATAGTATTATCTGAGATTTTATATGCTATGTGTCTAGAAGATAAACTTGGTTATAAGTAAAAAATAACCAACATCTTTGATATTATCTAGCTATGGCTCCCAAATCTATTAAAAATTGATCATTAGGGTTAAAATTGAAACCTTGCAAATATAATCTTTGTCCAAATCCATCAAGAATTTTCCATCAGTTATAAACAATTCGCTTACTAAAATCTAGAAATGAAATTCTAAAAATGCACAAGACTAAAAATGAAATCTGATGAGATGTTGCTTTAAAATATGATTTTGAAACCTGGAAGTACAAATCTAACTTCACAAATGAATTTTGTGGAAAAAGACAATGACTACCCTCAATCTGGCGATATCTTCTTGAGTTTCTTCTGATTTTCCCCAAGAAAACCGTCAACCAAAACACTGTCGCAATAAATAGTCCAGCTCATTTCAATTTATGCCTGCCACAATTTAACTTTGTAGGTCTGTCAAAATTTTGGCAAAAGATCTTCGTCGAAACGTAGATGAAAAAAATGGTTCGTTGAAATTTCGACGAACATCGGGGATAAAAATTTAAAAAAATGAAAATTCGCACAAGTGCCTGACGATACATCTAATTATATAGCTTTCGTCAGAAGGTTTCATCAGAAATTGGGGTTAAATGAGTTAGTGTGGGGCCTCTCTAGTAAATCTTCTTCCACCTCTTCAGACTCTTCTTCCTTGTAACCCTTGTTGTCCAACTGCTCCTCCTCCGAATCCTCAATGACTAACCTCTTCTTGCTATTCTTAGCCAACCTCCTAGATCTCCTCCTAACACTTTCCTCTCCATTCATCTCCGTCTTCCCCACAACCGTGTCCCCTCTGGAATCTTTCCTAACCACATTCTTACCCTTGCCATCTTTGACAGTTGCAGCCTACATGCATTTCTCCTTACCTTTTTTTGAAATAGTGCTAGTAATAGTTGTGTCAGCCTGAGTGGCTTTGAGCTCACAGAGCCCTTCCGTTGCACTGGCATGGGCCTTGCCTAACCCACCCTTAAGCTTTTTGGTGGTAAATTTGGTCTTGGCATTCCCCAAATTATCAATATTAGACTTATGAGGAGGACTCTTGGACTCCTCTGGGGAGATATGCACCATGGAGAGGGGTTTAATGTTCTCAACACGGATAACGATGCTAGATTTGGGTGGGTAGAGGGCAAGATGAAAGTGATACATGCGGAGGATTAGCCCCTAATGGAGTGAGAGCAGTGGAAGATCATAGGGATTTCAGCTGGTCGATGCTTTACACTTGTCCACAGAACTTTCCAGGTCCATTAGAAGGAAAAACGAAAAACTAAGAAGCATTTTGTGCCTAAGGTGGTTTAATAGAGGAAATGATAAAAGAAACAAGTTTCGAATCTACCTTCCAGCGTAACGTATTTCATCAATGCCATGCAAACCTAGTCCCATGGTTTAGGAAGCTCTTCCCTTTCAAACCCCACCTGGTTCCTAACAGGGGTCTCCTCTCCTCTGAAAAACACCTTTAGGCTCTTGTGGTCTGGCATTTTAGTGTCTTTAGGATATTTTTTCCCTTCACATAGCAAACCTGTAGCCTACGCAATAAAATCCTCACTGATTTCGAACAAAATCCCACCAATGGAAACCCTTCTGTCCTTCCACGAATTGGCAAACTGGCTCGATAAAATGGGATCATGGCCGACTAAGCTTTCCATGAGTGGAGCAATTCCTCCCTCCACACAAATGTGCCAGACCAGCGGGTTGTTTCGGAATTCATCACAACTATCCGGTTCCATCCAAATGTAATCACCACCCATACTACCAGACTGCATAGGAAGCTCACAGAAATTCAAGAAATACCAAAAGTAGCAATCACAAACAATAATCTCTAACAGATAGTTAAGGCAGGGATTACAGCGAAGCAAATCAAACCTCACATACCAATCACACACGTGGAGAGGAAATATACCATAGTGAGAAAAGACACAAAAATTAATGAATTTATGATTATAGTAGAGAGGGAAAAGGTTGGCGGAGATGTAGGAAAAGCACGAAACCCCATGTGGACGGACTAATAATTTTAGTAAATCTCCAAAATAAGCCAAAGGAACCCCTAGCTAAACTAGTCGGCCTGAAGTCTCTAGAATGCAACCAAATCGCATCATAGAAAGTCACATCATTATTAATACACTCACTCCTCCAATTGTAATGAGGAGATAAAAAAAGCAATCCAATTCCCAAAAGAGTAGCACGCACAGTACGGTCCCTCACCTGATAAGATGTCATGTCCTTCCGATTAATCCACATCACACCACCAAAACTAGACTTGAATTCCTCAATTAAAACCCCTCCCCACCATCTCACCATAATGTTATAAACTAAACCCATCCACCAAGTCCAAAGGACATACACGTGGATGCTCCTTCCCCTACCCCACACATGCTCAGCTCTACTAGGATAATCCAACCTGTACTCCATACCAATATTGACATTCATCCAACAACACACCCAAATTAACCAGTGGGCCCCCCAATTAGCTCTCGTCATCCAAAAGTTGAACATCATTATAAACCATGGCAGCCTTTTCCAGCTCTATCAAAGCTTGAATATTTGGTGGTAGTCTTTCCTTATTCCTCCAGCATCTAGCCAAATCCCAACCCGAGCCAAGATTAGCCAAGGCATCCACCACACGATTGCCTTCTCTAACAATATGAGTCACCTTTTTGTCCCTTAATTTGGACATAAGGAAGCTAGCATCCATCAAAATTTCCTTGGTATTCCAACCTATAAATCTATCTTTTTCCATAGCATCCGTCACCACTTTGGAATCTCCTTCAATATGGAGATTAACAATCCCCAGATAAACGACGATTTTGAGGCCCATAAACAGCGCACGAGCCTCAGCCACCAGAGCCGACTGAACCCCAATGCCACCAGCAAAGCCCGCCACCATATTCCCCATAGAGTCTCTGATAATCCCACCTATACTTACCCTTCCTGGGTTGCCTTTAGCAACCCCATCAAGTTAATTTTGAACCATCCACGATCCATAGGCTCCCATTTGGTATTTTTCCTAGCTAGTTGTTTACTCTTTTGTTAATTAGGTAAATTTAATTAATTTTACTCTTATAGTTAAATTTAAATTATTTAAGTGACTTAAATTAATTTTAATTTTGTCTTTTGTTAATTTTTAGATTAATTGATAAATTTAGATGTAAACTTAGCTTAGAATTAATTTAGTAATTTACTTTAGTAATTTAGTAAATTTAGATTCCATTTAATTTTAGTAGTTTAATTTGGTAATTTAAACTAGATTTAATTTAAGTAATTTTGTTAACTTACATTAAATCTTAGTTTTTACTAATTTAGTTAAATTAGATTATTTTAAAACTTAAAGAAATTAAGTAATTTAATTTAATAGTTTATTAAATTTAGATTTGATTTCATTTTAGTAATTTAATTTTTTAATTTAAATTAGATTTACTTTTAGTAATTTTTTTTAACTTAGATTAAATCTTATTTTTTACTAATTTAGTTAGATTAGATTATTTTCAAAATTTTAGATTAATTAATTTGATAAATTTAGATTAGATTTAATCTTAATAATTTAATTTAGTAATTTTCTTTAGTAATTTTGTTAAGTTAGATTAAATCTTAGATTTTACTAATTTAGTTAGATTGGATTATTTTCAAATTTTCAAATTAATTAAAAATAGAATATTTATATTCATCTTCTTGTTAAGTTTGTTCATTTGTCTTACAATGAGTCAACTTAATACACATTTTGCATGATTTATGACTATGTAAAGGTAGTTAATGTGAATTACTAATCATTAAACATCAATAATAAATAATTTATATTTAAGAAGTGTTCATAATAGAATTCTTCCATTTATTTGAAGAGAAATCAATAGAAACTCATATATACTAGAATATTTCATGCATGTTGGAGGGATTTAAATTAATAAAAAATCAATTAAAATATTCCATATATATGAGGGGACAAAATGAAACCATTGATTACTACTATACATAGCCTAAATGAATCTAGCTAAAAAACATAAAGATATTCATTTGGAACTATTTTTTATTTTTTAAAATTATTTTATTGTTATTTTTATTTTAAATAATCTTAAAGCTAATATATCTATGCTATTTTACTTTATATTTATTTATGCTTTATTTTCTTTTCATTTTCCTTTTATTTTGAAAAATGTAATAAATATTATATATTTATACGTTACATAATTTTTTATTAACATCTAAAATTTTAGATACTATTTTATTTAATACTTACACTTTAAATTTATTTTTCTAAGTTTTAAAAATTAAACAAATTATTAACATACATCTGATTATATACTTAATTTTAAATTATTATATAGTATTTTTTTTTTAAATATATAATTATTTCATGAAAATTATAATATTTACAATATTTAAATAATTCTATAGATTATTAAAAATAATGTGAGTCATTATTTATTTATTTTGTATTTTTATTATCATATATGTCAATTTTTTAATTATTTTTGTTAGCATGCTCATGTCATTATATAATGTATTGAGGGGTTTAGAAGAAAGGAATGGAATACAAAAGTTATATATTGGCTACTAAATAAATATATATACATGTGTAATGTGAGATTTCAATGTCAAACATGTAAGGTGCAAGTTCACTCAATTAAGGAGTAGATTACTATTGGTGTAATTATTAATATCTCACCTCAGTTAAGCTTACTTAGGTAAATGGTATTAATTAATTAAGTTAATTAGGAATATTAGGTAAGTGTGTGTCATCAATCCTTGATTGATGAGAGTTAGGTACCATGTCTCCCTCATCAAGTGAGTTACTTTGACACCACTACACCTCTAAGTTGAGTTGGTGTTTTGATAACTCAGTTTACTAGGACACTTGTCATTCTTGACAAGTGCATCCTAAACCTATAATTTTGTAATCATTCCTAATGTTATTCAATTCATTTTTGTGATCAATTTGATACAAATTCATTTTGTGTGCTTGGAATTTTAGTCTTTGTGATTCACAGGTTCTCACATGGTATCAATTTGTTTTGGGCCACATGATTAGATTTAATCATGTGGCCCAAAAAAATTTCGGGCCTTAGCAAGCCTTTGAAAAGGCACATGCGTATTAGGTCACAAAATCAACTCATAGCCATCTGATTAAAAAGCTAATCAATGGCAATAGATAAAATCCCTATTCAAGAGTAAAGTATTTTATTATTAGTGTCGATATTCCACAAAATTAATCAAAGGAATATAATATTACTGTCGAATATAATTAATTTTTTTAATTATGGTATAAACTCCCGGCGAATCATTTCCAATGATGCATCATTTATAGTGTGAATTAATCAAGATGAAATTTATTTTTTGTAAAAACCTGGTAGTTCAGTCTCCTTTTTAGCTTGTACTATTCGCCATTTTTGGAGGTCCCGATTTCGATTATTTGCCAATTCGTGAAGATTCGCCACTAAACATTTCCCTGGATTAAAGATTCAAGGAATGATCATTCATGATCTTGAGAGACATGACTGATTATTAAAATATGATCATGTAAGTAATTTATTAAAACAACATAATACATCCACAAAGTAAAGATTATGAAAACTTCAAAGCTTTCAATAGTATGGAGTTCCTAGAGAATTTAATGAGTGTTGTATGACAAAAACCAACAATGATCATGTCCTATGTAATATGATATCACAAGTGCAAGTATTTCTTGATAGTAATTGCTACATAAGGGCATCAGTAAAGTATACTAGAAAATGTTGAATCTCAACATGGAAATGAAATAGAAAAGCCCTCGTGGGTTTGAGTTTAAACAACAAAAGATTTTCTAGTAAGGAGCAAGTGAAGGACACAAGATTGAAGTAACCTAGTTTGGGTATTTTCTGTTGACTGAAAGCCCAGAGTGCCATGAAGTACATAAGGTAGGAAAAGCTACAAAAATGAAGTTTTCAAGTGTTTTTTCTTGAAAAAAAAAAGCTTATATACACAACATAATCACCTAGATTTAGTTACAAGCTCTATATACATGTCAAAATATTGGTGGCACCCACCACAAAGTGAAGGTCCAAAATGATAAATAAAAAACAAGCTCATGAGTTTGTAAAGGTAATGAGGTCATGTTTTAAAAACCCTCATTTCTTCATAAATTTTCATGGAATCATAGGTGTCTATGTTGTAGGGAAAAAGGTAAAATCTAGCCTATATTAAAGAATGAGCTCTAGATTAATAAACATGGCTACAAGACCTCATTAATATGCATGAATCAAGATTTTAAAAGTCATCAAAACTCTCAACCGGGTTATTGAGAACCCTAAAAAATATGAGCAACCCAAGAAATGGCCACAACTAAGATTACCTAAATCTCAAAATGTGAAAGGGCTTAGAATGATCATAACTTACAAAGCTTTAAGCTATAGTAGAAATATAGAGAAAATCATGGCGAGCATTATGGCATACATGAGAATCTATAGAAATAGAAAATAATTTAAACCTAGGCTGTAATGAAAAAAATAAATTACCTAGGAGAGCTCATGGCTTGTGGGTGAATGGCCATGAGTGAATAACAAAATTTGAAAGGCTACAGAGATTTGTGCAAGACCCAAAAACCCATGACAAACATAGAAATGAAGAGAGGGAGAGTCTTCTACAATCTGACAGTAGAAACCCTTGTGGGTTTTGTATTTAGAGTCCGAGGAACATAGATAAATACATAGGAGAAAGTCTTTTTATCCTCAGAAGATAATAAGTGACAAAGCATGCTGATAGGAAAACTCACCTTGAGTTTTGCTTGGCTTTGCACGAGAAATGCTTCAGATTTCATCATGAGATCCACCATGAAAGGTTGGAGAAAGCTTTGTGGCCAAAACCCTTGATGGCGATGTAATTTGTACAAAAATCAATAGGAAAGGTGATAGAGGAAAGTGGAATACACAAAGAGAATGAAAATCACATGATGCAGCAGCCCTAGGCCTAGATCTTGGAAGAAAAGTGAAGTTTTTCTTTTTTTTAAATATCAAAATGCTTACCTTTTCATTTTCTAAAGGAGAAATTGACAACTTTTGTGCATATTTCCTTTTGTAAGTGGCTAAATATTCCATCAAAAATCCTCTGATAACTTCCATAAACCCTCACATGGTGGCAACATTTCTAAGATTCTTCGTGAAGCTTGTAAAATGAAGTGAGAGAATGATAAGTTCTCTTTTGTTTTTAGGGTTTCTAAACCCTATGATCAAATGCCGATAGAAGTTTGGAAATTTTTTGTCATATTTTATTAAAAAATCAATGTTAACTAATACCCCCGTGGGTTTTGAAATGCCTTTACTTTGTGACTTAGGAAATTTGTCATTTTTGACTTAGCAATTCCTATTGCTTAAGGTTTTGGCCGAATGGAGGTGAAGTCTTTTATTTTTTGTGTTAATTTATATTGTTAAATACTTAAGTGAAGTGATTTTTTATAAATCATTTATACTTAAACTATTTCCTTAAATGCAAGAACATAGGAGCATGTGTGCATATGATAAAATGGAGGATATTTTTGTATTTATGTACATGCCACGAATGAAGGAAGGTAAGTTTTGATTCCTGACTTGGAGGGAAAATAGAGACATGTGTGATATGACCATGTCTTGGAATAATAAATATGGAGATATGTTTTGATTTATGATGAGGGCATCTAGGGAAGTTTTTTCAGTTTTCCAAATACATGGAGAAGATGTAGGGGGTTGTTTTTGACTTTTTATGAGCATTGGAGGGAATCTTGGAGCTTTTTGAGTTGTCATCATGTTTGAAATGGTCAAACTTGACCATTTCAACTATTTTGAGCTCTTTTGGATGAGATCTAGGGGCTATATTTTAGGTATGATGGTTGCATCCAACCCAAGGAGGTTGAAGAGTCCTTGTTTGATGGAGCTTTTGTACTTAGTCTTTTCGGGCTACTCATTATTGAGTGAGTTCCTGAATATGTGGTTTTTTTTGTACTAGTGACTTTTGAGTTCTAAGAGAGATTCTTGCAAAATTTTGTAACTCATATGGACATGGAATATAGTGTAGACCTTGGAATCATTGAATGGAGTTAATTTTGCCTTCTTACTCTTTTGCTTCATTTTGTGCAATTTTTGATTGACTAGATTACTTGTGAAATACTTTCATTTACAGATAATTGTGTCTCATATCCAACACCTTTTTAGCATAGAATGTGTTATTGTGGGTTATAATCAGAGTCAGAAAAGCAGGTTGCTTTAGCTATGAAATTTATTTCCTCCTAAAAGACTCATGCATCACCATTAGGAAGTAGTGTTTACTAGTTTTGTTTTTATCAATTTTCAACAATCTTTCTCCCTTTTCCCCTTAGGAATCAGTAGTATAGGTGATAATTAGCTAGGAAGCCGACCTTCTCTAGAGGTTGACCTCTGCTTACAAGAAATCCACAACTTTAGAAGTCTTCCCATGTTTTCTCTGAAAATCTAAGTCTTGTAGCTTAGCTAGGGTGCAATTTCATTTGACATGTATAATTTTAATTTTATTATGGTAAAATTTATATATTTATTGTGAGAGGTAAATCTGCAATTCCTAACAATAGATGGATTAGCCATTGTTAGTAAATTGAAATAAACCCCTCCCTATGAAATTGTTGATCAAGCATAGAAGAGAAAAACATGAAGTAATGCATGTGCAACCTAAAATATGTAAATCTAATCTAAGTTAACCAACCACCATCCCATAGGGGGATTGGTGCCCCTTGAATGTGAGAAGAGATCCCTTTCCCAATCCCTAATAAGCAAGAATGCCAAGATGATGATACCAATACTGAGATTGTGCATGAAGTTGTGTAGTAGTGTTGTTGTCAAATTATGTTGTAGCCAGTTGTTGTTGAAATGCTTTGCATTTATAGATTCAAGGTTGGAATATTGAAGGATTTCGATGAATGTGGGATTATTCATGATCCAATGACATGATGCCACTTGTCAAGATATGCGAGGATGATGGTTGTGGACATTTTGGTCAATGTGCCAATTTGAAATTTGAAAATAGCATTAAATGCATATGGTTGAGAGCTTTGGGGGGAAATTTGTTTGGACAGAAAAGTAAAAAAAATGGAGTTAATGAGGGCATATTCCATGGGAATATGCTTTGTGAGGAAAATAGAGCTTTTAATAAATCAAAATAAATGATTTATTGTGCAAGTGGGAAAATCTAGAGGATGGGACATGGGTTAGGCTTAGTTTTAATCATGGATTTGATTAATTAAGCTGATGATTAGGTGATGTGACACTGGATTTATATTTTTGAATTTGTTTAAATCAAATGAGAGAAAAATGATCATTTAAAGATTTAATTAGAAATTTGGGTTTATTTAATTAAATGGAAGAACTTTAGGAGATTAATTAAATAATTTGATTTATTTAATTAAGTGTGATAACCTTAAGAGATCAAATAAACTTGATTTATTTGATAGGCGAATATGATTAAATATGATTAAATATGATTAATGCATGATGTTAGTTTCGCATGTCTACATTTTCCCCCTCTTTGAAGCAATGTAATTGTTGCATTGGTTCAAAGAATGATGCCGCCGACATCGAAATTTAAAAAATTTCTGCTTTTGTTTTCGGATGCCCTAGCAGAAATAAGTATGTTATTACATTGCCCCCTCATGAGATCGAGTGAGAAGTTGAATTTGAGGTCGATCTCGCGACAAAGAGGTTCAAAATGGATGTATGGATGGTTAGACAAACATATCTATATGATAATGATGATGTAAATGAGATGTTTTTAAGATGCTTAGAATAAAAAATCTATATTATCCTAAACAACTTAGATGATGATGGAAAATAAATTTTTGGAAGATGCTTAGAATAACAAATCTATATTATTTTAAACATCTTAAATGAGTATGCAATGTATGTGAGATGGATGAGATAAATGATGTTGTTTGATGATGATATGACATGATTATGGGCGATGAGAGTGTAGATGCAAGATGGATGCATCATTAGCGTGAAAGAGGATAAAAGAATGAGAGGGATCAACCCCTGAATTCAAGAAGATGTAAAAGTTCAATAAGGAAAATTTATTAGAAATGATGATGAATGATGATGATGTATTGGTTATCCAAGGATGGGAGAGATAAAGAGCATAACTTTCCTTATGTTTGATAACACACATAGGTGTGATGCATCAAGGTATAAAGAACTAGGATGGCATTGCATCCAGTGTGATAGAATTTGACTTAGAAATCAGATAGGAGTTCTCTTGTTCACACTTGACATACGAAAACCTTGCTAGGACGGACCTGACAAAGAAATTATTCGCCAAGTTATATTACAAGAACGTCCAAGCATAACAGACAAAAAGATAATGATCATTGCCCCATTCCTTTCTCTCTAAACCTATTTTTTTTAGGCATCATCGAGAGGTCCTTTGAATGAGCAGAAAATAAGATAAGTCAAAAAGACCAGATAAAGTAAACAAACTAGCTAATGTTCTTTGTACCACTAGCCAAGACTAAACTAAGGTGATACCTGATGCTGATGTTCATCATCGAAAGGTTACATTCCTAGGGCATGTTGTGAATAGGGTTTTGATGAGATTGATTAGATGATAAGCTATTGATACTCCGAGTTGATCAACTTGATGACTCACTGATCTAGACTTGAGACTTTGACGATTAGGTGTTCACTTTTGAACTTGCTAGACTTGATTCTGGTTGCCTTACCAAGGGATGAAAGTGATGATGATTTATTATGAACGGTGATTATTACGAGTGACATCGAGATGAAACAAGTGCACCATTTTGGGTTTTTTCAAATATTTTGATGTTTTTGATGTTTTGAGGCTATTTTGATTTTTTTATTTTGCAATGTTTTTGGTATTTTCAAGATTTGTGAATGTTTTTGGATCTTGTTTCTCGAGGGCCAATCAAGGATTAGCCTTGCCTACGTTTAAGCTAGGAGACAATGTAGTTCAGATGAAAATTGAATTGAATAATGATGAGATAGATGGGTAAACAAATTCCCATTGTTACAAATGCCTAAATGCCTGACCTAAAATGTGAAATAAATGGGCAAATGGATTGCCATTGCGATAGACACCTAAAGGAATCACCTAGGGTGTGAAATAGATGGGAAAATAGATTGCCATTGCGACAGATGCCTAAAGGACTGACCTAGGATGTCTCAGGGGATGATTAAATATCAACCTTTCCTATGTTCAAGCTCAGAGACGATATAGTTCGGTTGACATGTTTTTGACTTTTTCTAATTTTTTGAGATGTTTTGGATTTTGAATGATTTGGATTTTTTTTGGATTTTTACATAATTTTGATGATTTGGATATGGATATGATATTATGCTCTGTTTTAGGATCTTGTTGAAAATTAGGCTAGGTTGACTGATCAGATTGATGGATTGATGATGATAACATTGTTGAGGATACACAACAATGCAAGGATAGTGTTTAAGCAACACAAGGATCAATAGGATATCTCGAGATAAAGAATTGGTTGGATTCTATTGATGAAGCTTGATTTGGAACAAAATTATTTTGATGATTTGATGTGATATTGATGTGCACATTAGATACGACTGATATGGATTGTTTGGATCGATCTTAAATGAAAGATAAATCTTGATGAGGAACATAGTCTCATCAAAATATGCCATGGGATAGTGATTTGGATTTTGGATCACAAATGCCTTGACCAATTTGATTTCATGTTTGAAAATGTTTGGATCACCACATAAGTTGGATGATATATATCAAGATTTATTCCTAAAGCAAGATGTAAACATTTTCCCCCAGTGTCTAACAATTTATGGAATGCCATGGGTGGATGCTTGGGTAAATGGATGGATGGATGGATATGGTAAGCATGCAAAGGATGCCAGGGATTATCTTGTGATAAGATAAGGTTTTCACACAAAGGGATTCTCATTTGGATAATGCTTCAAGGATCAGTTAATGTTGGATCAGATAGGATCAATAAAAATGACCCATGTCAAGATGTTTACCATAAACAGGTACAAAGTGTGCACCAAACTTATATCAAAATAAAGATAAGGTGGATATATGGAAAATGGTTCATGGATGAATGGATTTATTATAGATAAGACTGAGGGAATGTTGGTTTTACTGTATGTGCAGGATCATAATGGAAAAAACAGGCCCTTAAGTGGCAAAAAATTTAGAAAAATCAGAGTTACGCAACTTGATATAAAAATTTGAATAAGTTATCTATATTATTTCAAAAATATGTAAGAATAGAATTTGTAGAAAATTGAATTTATTTTATAAATTACTAGGTTTATTCACAAAAAAATAAAATCTATTTGGTGAAAATTTGAAATTTCAATACAATAGTACTTAAATTTCATGGAAAAATAAGAAGTAGGTGTCTGTATGACCACCCTAACCACATGAAAATGATAATATTTTTTTATAATATTTTAGATATAAGTAGAAGACTCATGTCCCGATGTGATGCATATTTTTTTGTAATTTTTTTCCAAGTAAATAATTAATTATAATTTTTTTATGACAAATTAAAAAATATATAAAGACTCATATGTCTGACCACCTTAACTTGGTCAATTCATTTTTTTATTTTTTAGTCTTATAGTATACGAAGCATAGAAAGTGACACATGTTTTGGATTTAAATAATATGATACCGTTTGAAAGCTATAAATATTTTTCAATCAACCTAAAAATCAGGACTTTAGTTGTAATTCAATACAAAATGAATAATAATTATTTATTTAATTATAAGTAAAGCATAATTTATTTTTGTGAAAATCTGATAATCTCCTTTAAAAATCCTTTTCGTTTCAGCAATTTTGGGTAAAAAATGTCGTCAGCCACATACCCATCATATTGCCACTTTTTGGCCCATCATGATCCTGTACATACCCTTTATTATGGATGTGATTAGATGCTTTCTCCCAAAATGACGCACATAGATGCTTGATTCAACACATGATGTCTGTTTGCCAGGTTTTCATCATGGTACTTGCCCAAAGTGGCGCCCATGCGGTTTTCACTAGAGGACGATCTTTTTTTCCTATTTTCAATCCTTTTTTAAAATTTTTAAAATTTTTTGATTTTTTTGTATTTTCTAAGAGATTTTAAGATGATGTCGAATCACCTGGTACTACTAATATTGATGCTTCTATCATAATGTTCCATTTATATCTTGCTTGAAGAAGCTACGTTGCCAAGATACGTGCACTTGAAAGCAACTTTTGAGATTCCTGATCTGCTTTGCTGATACCGGAGATAACTTTGTCTTTATGCACACATTGCAATAGAGTGCCTTCTGAATCCTTATGATGAAGGGTCATTTCCAACACATGTTCAATGTGAGAATTGGATATCATGCATGGAGGCGTGGATGGAGTGTTTTTACGAATAAAATATGGATTAGTTGACAGTTTGGAACTTTTGACTCTCCAAACTTTGGAAGATGAGCAATTATGGATGGATACGAAAGTATGTGTGGAATTAGGACCAACTCCTTGATATACCTTGTAGATCACTTGAGAAGCCTGATTTTTCTTTTGTGGACATCTTTGATGGATACCTTTCCCTTTCTTATTTTTCCCCATTATTTCTTGGGTCAGCCAAGTATCAATACCCATGAATCTCCCATGGATTACTTTTCATCTCTACAAATAGAATCACATGTCTATGTGGGGCGGCTTCAAAGGACATGACCTTTTGCACCAACAAATAGATAGGATTTTGGCCTTTGGTAAACAAGGGGTTTTAATTCAGACTTTGTGTTTGTTGATATTGACCCATGGGGCAAGAGACCATTGTTGCCCTTCTCATTGGGACCAACTGTGTGATACCGGCCTTTGTTCTACTACCCACTTTTATATCTCGACAGGAAATACACTTGGCTTTAGTGTGTTACCAGTTGAGTCATTCCCTTGGGTGATTAATTTTTCCCACAAGGCAGGCCCTCTAAGATTAAACAAAGCAAGTAAGCAATATTCGTAACTCGATCAATCTTTGTACCAATACAAAGAGAGAATGTACGCAGTATCCTCCAAACACACTCGTCATATTTGTTCAATTTTTAGGTGCCCAGATTGAAATGTGGAGGCAATCTTTTATGCAACTTAATGTTACCAAAAATTACTTTGCAAACAAGATTACAAGACACAAAAGCACATGTTCATTTCAATCCTCAAAGCAGAAAATGAGGCTTTTTTAAGCACCAACTTTGAAGTGTGAGAGTTGTTTGTCAAATTTTTTAGAACCCAAATTGAAATTTAGTAAGTTTCTAAAGTTATTTTTAACCAACTTTGAAAAGATCAAATCAGTGATTGATTTTAAACCCAAAATGAAGGTGAGTTGGTTTAAAATAGAAAATGGGAGTAGAAAATGGATGCTCTAGATTTTGAAAAAAAAAAGCATTAAAAAATGGTTTTTCAAGTCTAATGTCTAGTTATCCAACTTCGATTAATTCCCCTTTATTCGACTTCGATGCCCCGCTCCAATACCAAACTTCAAAGAGTACAAAGTTGTTACAAAATAAGAAATATGATGTTTCAAGAAATGAATGATATAACATTTGGAAACATTTTCAAACATAATGAACGCATTCACAAGGAATCAATAATAACCTAATGAATACATTCACATGCAAGAGAGACAAAAAAAGGTACTTTATTGAGGATCTCTTAAATGTATCTTTTTCATTAGTTGTGGATTTTGACATTGTTTATCTAAGTTTTGAATGTTGGATTGTTTGTTTCTAAACAATTTATATTAACCATTTGTTAAATCTCTTCACAAAACATCAAAAATCCACCTAACCAATATAATTCCGAATGTTTATCATAATGAACATTCCTAAGAATTTGAAAACTTCTATTTCGAGTGATATTGTTTAAGCTTTGTCAACAGAAGTTTCTAAACCAAAGTGTGAATATAAATTGTAATTGGATTTTCTTTTGAGTTAGCTGAACTGTATTTAAAACTAATTGATATCATGCCACTTCTTAAAGTACAAGAAGTAATGCACAACTAACTATGTATTCCATTCACCATTATTACCCACACAAAAAAAAAAACAAAACAAAAACACCTAAATTCAAGAAGTTTAATCAAGGGCATGAAATGAAAGATACTTCCCTCAGTGGTAGAGTGTGTTTGATTGTACTTTAGCATGAAGGAAATAATGATTTTAGTAGATCCAGCCTGGCGTGACCTACTATAATCTCAATAATCTAGATTCCCAAGCGTCGTACGGTCTCAATAGCTGTCATTAGAAAAATAGTCACAACAAAATAACTCTGATGAAACTGAAAACAACCTTCAAATGTACTATCAGCTTTTTCAATGCATTTAAATGAACATCAATCATTCACTTTCTTGGCTGAGGGAACTGATCAGTGAAAGATCTTATTTACAAGATTTGCATCACTCAAACACTGTGAATCACTTTGTTTAAAGATGACATTGAACAAAAATACCGATGTTGAGTAGTGAAATTAAATATAAAGACTTTAAGATGACAACAAGTAGATAAATCTGGTTCTTTATGATAAGATGATTACCTCTACAAAAATTTAAATGATGCTTATAAGTGTAAGGAGAATAAATGACAATTCCTAAAGAACTTTAAATGTCATGTTCCGCATTTAAACCTGAAGATATAAGTTATTAAAGCGTCCATTGAAATTCCAAATTCTATGAGAAAAGATAGAAGAAAACAGTTGAAGGACGTTACACTTTTCACTTTGCATAAAAAAATATCATTTGTTGCTTGTAGAATATCATATTTTTATTTAAAATAAAACTTATATGCAACCTAAAAGGACCAAATAGCTATTGATAACCATAAATATTTGGTATCTCTAGCTTTTCTATTCAACACAAATGGACCAATAGTTGAACATATAAAAACTATTTGTTGATATAAAAAACAACACATAATTATTTAAATTACATCTTATATCAAACAAAAATGGACCAATAGTTGAACATTAATTTTTTTTGAAAATCCTTCACATTTATTGAAAAATTACATGGTATTTATTATGCTCACCTTTTATATTTGTGATAGGACAAACTAGTAATATTAAATACTCAAATGCTTATACATTGCTACCCCAATAGTTGTACACATAAGAACAATATTTGTGGGTATGTGTAGGATCATCATGGAAAAAAGAGGCCCTTAAGTGGCAATAAAAAGACAAAAAATTAGAGTTAGATAACTTGACGTAAAAATTTGAATAAGTTATCTATATTATTTCAAAAAAATGTAAAAATTGAATCTATACAAAATTGAATGTAGTTTCTAAACTACTAGACCTTTATTTTGAAAAATAAATTCTATTTGGTGAAAATTTGAAATTTCAATTCAGTAGCATTTAAATTTCAAGGTAAATATAAGAAGTAGGTGTCTATCTGACCACCCTAACTAGAATAAAATGATAATATTTTTTTATAATATTTTAGATATAAGTAGAGGACTCATGTACTGATGTGATGCAAAGTTTTTTATAATTTGTTTCCAAGTAAATAATTAATTATGAATTTTTTATTACAACTTTAAAAAAATATAAAAGTTCGTCTGTCTAACCACCCTAACTTGGTCAAGAATTCATGAAATTCATTTTTTTATTTTTTAATCCTATAGTATGTGAAGCATAGAATGTGACACATGTTTCAAATTCAAAAAATGTGATACCATTTGAAAGTTATAGATATTTTTCAATCAGCCTATCAATTAGGACTTTATTCGTAATTATAATAGAAAATGAATAATAATTATTTATTAAATTCAAAGTAAAGCATATTTTATATTGGTGGAAAGTTGAGAATCTCCTCTAAAAACCCTTTTCATTTCATCAATTTTGGGTTAAAAAAAAAGTCGTTAGCCACATGGACCAATATATGGCTTACATATCACCACTTTTGGGCCCATCATAGTCCTACACATACCCTTGTTCATATGATAACAATACTTGTTTAAATGACTGTCTTATTTTATCAAATGAGCATTTAATTTTATAAATAACATAAATATAGTGGATAGTTTAGATATTTTATTTGAGAAAAAAAAATTATTTCACTTGTTCATGAATGTATTTATGTTTTATTTACTTGAACTATTGGTCCCATAATGTCACATATCTGATAATATTTTGATTAATATGTGAAATGAGTATATTCTTGAGATATAATATTAATTCATTCTAGTATTGATATGAATAATCACAATTGACTGCATGACTGTTGGACCTTGCCCGACAATTGGCCCCTCTTCCCTAATATTAGGATTAATCCTTATCCAAGGAGGGGAATACTTTACCACACTGCTCAACATAGGCAACGACTCCTTTGTTGTTTAGCTTCCCATACAATATGCATTGAATAATTAGAGTAAATTGCAACAAATGTCAAAATTTTAGGATTAAACTTGGGAACTTCAATTATTTGGAATAAATTTATTTATTCAAACAATATAATATAGATAATTGAAACAATGAATGTCCAAATTTTAGGTTTAAACATGGGAATTTCAATTATTTGGAATAAATTTATTAACTCAAATAATATAATATAAATAATTGAAATTTGGATGGTGGAAGATAAGTGTAAGATGTTTTTGGAATTTTTTTGGCAATGTCCATTAATGTGATGGAATCTTTCTTGTACGTGATTACTATTTGGGACCTTTTGGAGAGTAGTGGTGTTATCCTTCTTGTGCGTGATTGTTATTTGAGAGCTTTTGGAGAGTAGTGGTGTTATAATTTATGTTTTGATTTTTCTATCTTGGAGTGATCAATGTACCATTTGAATTACTTGTTTTTTATGAAACTATATGTTGTAGCTTAGTCAAATCTCATGACTCTCAAGAGTCCTCATATGTTAGATATGCGAGTTTTTGGATTTAATGATGCATGCTTGTTTAATCTTCATATGAAGAGGTGAGAATTCATGGTCGTGCATATGAGGAGTATTGAATAACAAATACAAAATTGTGTCGACTAGGTTAGGAAGTGAGATGGATTATTTATTGTCCTACTTGATATGTAGAATTCACGGTAGTCCACATGAGGAGTATTGAATGAAAAATACAAAATTGTGTCCATTAGGTTAGGAAATGAGATAGATTCTTTATTGTCCTACTTAATATGAAAGAACTCTTTTATCTTTTTCTTGATGAACTTGTTTTTGCTATCAACTTACTCATGAGTTTTATGAATGGATAAAGGCTTTCAGTAACTTGTACTACCAATCAAGGAAAATGCCCTATAAATCCTTAAGCATGTTCTTCATGACCACAAAATCTTAGGCAAGTAGTTCACAATGGTTGCATATGAGTTGATATGGGCATTGGGGCATCGCTTTTCTCATAAACTTTGGGAGTTTTTTGCAATGGCCTATGCTATACAACACTATTCATTACTTAGTCAAAGACATTTCTTTAAATATTCAAAATAGGTGCAAGAAATGCGATTGTTGATAGAAGAGGAGAGCTTGTAACCAAATGTGGATGGGTATGTGGGATAATTTCATAAGATAGGGCATGCCACAAACATATAGGGCAATCTAGAGGGAATGGTATAAGAAGGAATACTAATATTTGGTATGATCCATTGGGGTTGAGGTTAGATGAAGTGTAATATTGGGTAGATACAATGGTAGGTGGGTGTGACTATTCTAGGAATATAAATTATAATAATATAAATTTGATTTATTCCTTGGTTGGCCTCATTTGGAATATTAATAAACATGTTTGTGTTGTGAAAAGGTTTGGGGAAATGGTGGTGTTGCAATAAGAACCTCAAGAGTGGCTTGATTTTGATTTGATTGGTTTAGATTATTTGTGTGACCAACCTAATGAGGGTCATAAAACCTTAGGGGTTTTGCAATTTTTAATTAATTTGGAGCCCATTATTTGGCTTAGGGTGGATTATTATCTCAGTTAAGGTTGGATTAATATTCACATGAATTGGTCACTCGACACAAATGATCCTCAGTTCCATTTTCCTAACCCTCCTACTAAATAAAATTAAATTGACTCTTTGCTTATGTTAAGTGGCTTCTAAATGAAATCTATGGGATATCCCCAAGAGCAGATGAGGAGTGATGACATCATTGAAGTGATCATGACTAAGAGGGAGCAAAGGGTTATGGGTTTCACTAAGGTATGCGTCTTCTAAGCTCTTTTTTCCACAATATTTTCAAACATTTGAATATAGAGACTTGTTTGATTCATGGTCCCAATCTTTGATTATGAGAGCATTGAGAACTACACATGGATTCATCCACATTTTTGAGTCTTTGAAATCTTGACATATTTGAGTATCTAAAATCTTGACATATTTTAGGGTCCAAAGAATCATGTAAATAAATGTAAGGAGAGATAGAGAAAAGGGGTAGGGAAAAAAAGAAAGAAGAAAGAGTCAACAAAGAGATTTGTATTTTTTCATATTAGTTTCACTAATAATGCATGAACATGACTTCATAAACCTATTTTAGTTGAAATTTTTCTATTTACATTTGTAATGAGGGTGGTTGATGAAGTCAAGGTAGTATAAAGTTGGAGATAGGATGAAGTATGTAGTCGATTGACGGTTGACTAGTGGATGTTTTTTTGGATTTGATAGGAAAGGGGCAAGAGGTTTTTTTGTTTTATTAGATAACTCAATGGATTTATTAGGGGACAAGAGCATGGTTAACCAATTTTAAAATCAAGATTAAATGGAGGGGGTTACCTATGCATTATCTAATGATAATTGGGAACCCTTAAAGATTCCTACTTTTTGATAATCCTTCCTTGTTTATGATGTTAAATTAGTTGATAAGGGACATAATAATAGTAGAAAAAAAATCCTTCCTTGTTTATGATGTTAAAGTAGGGGGTTACCTACTATTTGATAATACTTCCTTGTTTATGATGTTAAATTAGTTTATAAGGGACATAATTGTAGTAGAAAAAAAATCCTTCCTTGTTTATGATGTTAAATTAGTTGATAAGGGACATAATAGTAGTAGGAAAAAAAATCTTCCTCTCAAAAATCCTTGGTAATATCCAATTTGTAATACCCCTCCATTTTTTTCTATTTTGCGAACTATGTTGTTTCCCCTTTTATGTTTTTGTATTCTATTGTAATTTGAATTTGTACTTGGTTACAGTTCATCACTATGTTATCGTGATGTACCTTGTTTTGATGATACTATATTTTGATGTGATTACTATGAAATGTTTGGAATTAGCATACGTGGATATTTAAATTTATGATGTTTCATGTTTTGATTATGCTGCTATGTTAGATGCATCAGTTAGTACTAATGTATTGGTGAAGAGGATGGTATCACATCACTCGCTTGCGAGTGCCCTGCGATTTCATGATTTCCTCTTCACGGTGTGCCCTATTTATGACACTATTGCATGTGGATATATTCTTTGTTCCTAGGTTGACAGGTACAGGACATCGACTCCACCTGGTTTCACAGGTTCGAGCGTGTCCATTTCCCAATGATAATTTATTGGGAGATAGTAGCTAGGATTTTTGTGCCGAGTCGTCACTCTGGTCATAGTGTGTAGTCGGTCATAGTGTGGTCCAGTTGCTCTATTTTGTTCCATTTGCCTTCTTTCAGTTTATTTAAGAAGTTAGAATAATGTTTGGAATGTGATTTAAATTATTGGGTAATTTAATTTAATTAATAAATAATTTAATCTTATGGTAGATTTATTTTATTAATTGATTAAGTTATTTATATTGAAATGATTTACATTATCCATTATGGAAAGTCATGCATATTTGAGTTGGAATTGGAAATTAAGAAAATGAATTAAAAGTCAATTTAGAAATTTGAAAATTCAAAAATTCAAAAAAAGAGATATTTCCTATTTTTTTTTCCTGGAATTTATGAGGGTGGTTGTAGGATTTTTGGGAAAATTTTTTGCATATCTTTGAATTGATTCACAAGTCTAAAAATTGGAGTTTTTGGAGAAAAATTAAAAAGAGAGGAGGAAGGATTGCTCAATTTTGTGGGTTTGGATAGAAAGATCAAAGAATCTGTGGAGCTTCAGAGGGTTTCATAGCACCATTAGGATCTTCAGCATACTTCAAAAGAATTAGGTTCTCATCTTGTTTTAATTGATTTCTTTTGAATTCAATGGCTTTTGTGTGGATGGAAAATTAATTGCAATCTTTAGTTTGTGTGCAAAGCAAATTTGTTTGTTATTGTGCTTTCAAAATTTGAATAAGTTTGTTCAAGTTGGAAACAAAAATTCTTGTTTGCAATTGTTATTTTCACTCTGTTTGTTCTTGTGGACATCAAAATATGCAAATGGTTAACACAATTCCAATATCCTAATAGAATAATACAACATTCTTCAAAATAAATGACAAAACTAATTTAAGCATGCAAAGAAGACATGAAGTATATCTATTCTATGGTGGATTGGCGCTCTTTGAATATCTGAAAGAGCCATTTCCCAATCCTTGTTAAACTTAGTGACATGATAGATAATGAGATGCTATGAGCTCAAGTTGCCTATAGTGTAGATGTTTTGAAATGTGGATGATGAAGAGCATGACTGATTCTCAAATGAAGAGAGTAACCTTGCATGAAGTGTGTTGTTGTTTGAAGGAGAGAAGCCTTAAACTTATAGTTGAACTTGAAGAGAGGAGAGGTCAAATTGATGAATGTGGGATCATTCATGGACCAATGACAAGATGACACTTGTCAAGGTGTGAGGGGGTGAGGAATGTGCAAGTCTTGGCCAATGTGCCAATTTCAAATTTGAATTTGGCAATAAATGAATGTGGTTGAGGGTTTTTGGGGGGAATTGTGTTTGTCCAAAAATTCAAACATGAGAGTTAATGAGGGTATATTCCTTGGGAATATGCCCTTGTGAGGGAAAATAGGTGCTTTAATAAATCAATTTAAATGATTTATTGTGCAAGTGGATGAATCTAGAAGATTCATATAGTTAGGATTAAACTAATCATGATTTGATTAATCTAATACATGATTTAAGTGATATGACATTTGATTTTAGATTTTTGTATTTCTTTTAAAATTAAATGAGAGGAAATGAGCATTGATCATTTAATTTAATATTGGTGATTAAATTAATAGACCTTAGGAGATTTATGATTTAATTAAATAACACTTGATTTATTTAATCAAAAGGTGAACATTGACAATGATGTCAAATATGCATGTCTATAGTTTGCCCCTCTTTGAAGCAATCTACTCATTGCATTGGTTCAAAGAATGATGCTGCTGACATCGAAATTAAAAAAATTCTGATTTTTCAGATGCCCCAATGAAAATAAGTATGTTAGTACATGGCCCCCTTGAGAGATCAAGCAAAAATGAGGTTGATCTCACGACAAAGAGGTTCAAAATGAATGTATGGATGGTTAGACTATATGATAATGATGATGAAAATTAGATGACATGATTATGCATGAGATGGATATGGCATGACTATGCAAGATAAGAGTGTGGATGCAGGATGGATGCATTGTTAGCATGAAAGAGGATAGAAGAATGAGAGGGATCAACCCTTGAATCCAAGAAGATGCAGAAGTTCAACAAACCAACTTTATTAGAAATGATGAATGATGATGATGTATTGCTTATCCAAGGTTGGGAAAAAGAGCATACCTTTCTTTATGTTTGATAACACACATAGGTGTGATGCATCAAGGTATTAAGAACTAGGATGGTGTTGTGCCTAGTGTGATGGACTTTGACTCAACAATCAGATAGGAGTGCTCTTGTTCACACTTGACATACGAAAACCTTTCTAAGACGAACCCAACAAAACAAGTATTCGCCAAGTTATTTTACAAGAACATCCAACAAGCACAGTAGACAAAAAGATAATGATCATTGCCCCATTCCTTTCTCTCTAAACCTTTTTTTTTTAGGCATCATTGAGAGGTCCTTGGAATGAGCGCAAAATAAGATAAGTCAAAAAGACCAAGATAAAGTAAAAAAATAAGCTGATGTTCATCATACCACTAGGCAAGGCTAAACTATTGTGTGGTACCTGATGCTTATGTCCATCATAGGAAAGCTTCATCCTAGGACATGTAGTGATTAGGGTTTTGATGGGACTGATTGGGTGATAAGCTATTGATACTCCGAGTTGACCAACTTGCTGACTTACTGACTTAGACTTTTGAGACTTTGACGATTAGAGAGTTCACTTTGGAACTTGCTAAACTTGGTTCTGATTGACTCACCAAAGGGTGAAAGTGATGATGCATTATTATGAGTGATGACAATCATGGGTGAAAGCGAGATGAAACGGGTGCACCATTTTCATTTTTTCAAATGTTTTGAGGCTGTTTTTGGTATTTTCAAGATTTATGAATGTTTTTGAATTTTGTGTCTCGAGGGCCGATCAAGGATGGCCTTCCCTACATTTAAGCTCAGAGACGATGTAGTTCAGACTCCAATTCACTTGAATGCTAATGAGATAGATGGGCAAATGGATTGCCATTGCGATAGATGCCTAAAAATCCTAAAATGTGAAAAAGATGGACAAACGGGTGCCCCTACGATGGACGCCTAACTAGACAAGCAGACGGATGCCTAAAATCCTAAAATGTGAAAAAGATGGAAAAATGGGTTCCCTTGCAATGGACACCTAACTAGATGGGTAGACGGATGTCATTGCGACGGATGCCTAAAATCCTAACATGTAAACTAGATAGACAAACAAGTGCCCCTGCGACAAATGCCTAACTAGATGAGTAGATGGATGTCATTGCGACAGATGCCTAAAATCCTAAAATGTGAAAAAGATGGACAAACGAAAGCCTCTACGATAGACACCTAACTAGATGGGAAAACGGATGTCATTGTGATGGACACCTAAGGACTGACCCTAACTATCTCAGGGGATGATCAAAGATCAACCTTGCCTACGTTCAAGCTCAGAGACCACGTAGTTCGACAAGGTGAAAGACTAGTTTGATGATAAGATGGACAAATGGATTGCCCCTTTTATTGCTTAAAGGACTGACCTAAGATGCAGACTAGATGGGCAAATGGATTGCCAATGGGACGAACGCCTAAAGGACTGACCCTAATTGTAAAATAAATGGGCAAATGGATTGCCAATGCAACGAACGCCTAAGGACTGACCCTAACTGTCTTGGGGGATGATCAAAGATCAACCTTGCCTATGTTCAAGCTCAGAGACGACGTAGTTTGACAAGGTGAAAGATTGACAAGACTCAATGCTGAGTTTTTTGAAGATTTTTTGAATGATTTTGATGGATTTTTGAATGTTTTTGATTTTTGGATAGATTTTTGAATGTTTTTGATTTTTTGATATATTTTTGAATTTTTTGGTGTTTTTTTGCATGATTTTGACAATTTGGATATGATATGTGATGATATTAGTGTTCTGTTTTGGGATTTTGTTGAAAACCAAGCTTAATGTTGATCAATCGGATTGATGAATTGATAGTTTGACTAAGTGTGTTAAGTCAAACAAAAGTGATAATGCACTTGTAAATTCTAGGAAGTTGTGTTATCCTACAATAAACTTGTACAAAAAGGATAATTTGGCTAGGTGTGTTAAACCAAACAAGGTGATTATGGATTTGATAATTTGGCTAAGTGTGTTAAGCCAAACAAGATGATAATGAACTTGTAAACCCAAGGAAGTTGTGTTATCCTAGAGTAAACTCATGCACAAGATGATAGTTTGAATAAGTGTGTTAAGTCAAACAAGGTGATAATTGATTGGATTCGATTGATCAAGATTGATGAAACTTGTTTTGGAATAAAATTGTTTTGATGATTTGATGTGATGCTGACGTGCGCATTAGATGTGACTGATATTGATTATTGGATTGATGTTCGAAAAAAGATACAACATGATAAGGAATGTCTTCTTGTCAAAATATGCCATGGGCTAGTGATTTGGATTTTTTTGGTTCACAAATTCCTTTACCAATTTGATTTCATGTTCGCCAATGCTTAGATCACCACATAAGTGTGAAGATATATATCAGGATTTATTCTCGAAGCAAGATGAAAATATCTGCCCCCAGTGTCTAGCAATGTTTGGAATGCCATGGGTGGATTCTTGGATTCTTGGATATGGATTATCTTGTGATAAGATAACGGTGTTCCAATAGAGGATTCTCATTCGAATAATGCTTCAAAGCTCAAATAGCATTGGGTAGGATAGGATCAATGTAAATGACCCATGTCAAGATGTTTACCATAAGCAAGTGTAAAGTGTGCTCCAAAATTTTATCAAGATCAAGGTAACTTGGACCTTGGATGCAGATGGATAAACAGTTCATGGATGAACAAATGATATGGCTGGAATGTTGGCTTTATTATGGATGCGATAAGATGTTTTCTCCTAAACTGGTGCACGTAGATGCTCGATTCTACACATGACGCCTATTTGCCAGGTTTTCATCATGGTACCTACCCAAAGCGCCACCGAAATGGTTTTCACTAGAGGACGATTTTTTTTCTTTACTGTTTTCAATCTTTTTTCTGATTTGTTTTTGGATTTTTATATTTTTATATTTTTTTTGTTGTCGCCAAGATGCCTATTTGCCAGGTTTTCGTCAAGGTGGCCATTTTTTTAGGACATTTTTTTGATTTTTTTGTATTTTCTGAGAGATTTTAAGCTGATGATGAACCACCTGGTGGTGTTGATGTTGATTTTTCTATCATAATATGCCATCGATATCCTGCTTGAAGAAGTTGCTTTGCCAAGACACGTGCACTTGAATGCAAATTTTGAGATCCCTGATCTGCTTTGATGATACCGGAGCTAACTCTATCTTTGTGCGCACATCGCGATAGAGTGCCTTTTGAATCCTTAAGATGAAGGGTCGTTGCCAACACATGCTCAATGTGAGAATTGGATATTATGCATGGAGGCATGGATGGAGTATGTTTAGGAGTAAAAGATGGATTGGTCGATAGTTTGGAACCTTTGAATCTCCAAACTTGGGAAGTGTGCATGGAATTAGGACCAACTGCTCAATACACTTTGTATGTCGCTTGAGAAGCATGTTTTCTCTTTTGTGGACATTTTTGATGGATATTTTTCCTTTTTTGATTTCGCCACATAGTTTCTTTGACTAATGGAGTTTGATAGGGATTTGTCTTCTTTGGTATCCACTTGTATTTGATTTGTCCTTCGTGCTTCTTAGCTTCTCTTTCTTCGATGACATTTTTCATGCTTTGATTCAAATATTTCTTTTGATGTTGATCCCAATTCATGGATGGGGTGATAGGTGGATGAAAATTTGTGACATGGTGGGTTGTAGTATTGGCATTGGTTTCATCATAAGGATTCTTCATGCTCCCTATGTTGACATTTGCTCAAGACGAAGTTGCCCCCAGTTTTGTGGAAGTATCGTCGATCTGTTTATATCCCTTGATTGTTGAATAACCAAGGCCTTGATGCTTAGGCTTGCCAACAATTTACACTATTTCCAAGATACTCTATTCATGTAGACCTAATCCTCTGCCTTGATAATTCATTCGTTGAAACATTTTGTTTGCAATAAGATATGATTTACCTTGGAAACAAGGTGCTAATCCTTCTCTGCTCTATGGTGGATCTTCAAAGCTGCTAACTTCTTCATTGATAAGATAGCTTGCTCTAAGAAAGGTAAATGATCCAACTTTATAAGTGATAGGATGCTCCACATGTGGGACGAATGCCTGATTGATATATTTGTCTTGATCTTTTGAGATATCAGATTGTATTGCTTCATTAAGAAGTGTATAAGACTTTTCCTCATGATTCTTTTCACAGGGTGCTCCTGATTTATGACTTTTGTAGGAGCCTTCTTCATGATCTATTTTTGATATGATTTTACAAGATTTTTCTGATTCACAACTTCTGTAGAAGTCTTCTTCATGATTTGTTTCTGCTATGTTTCAAAAAAAATTCATATTTTGATCATGTGTACCAATATTAAGAGTAGAATACTCTTGTTTCTCAGTAATGATTTCAAGAGTATGAGACTCTCAAACATCTACGTGTCCATCCAAAGAAAGAATCTCATGGGTAGATGGAGGAATATGTTCTATATGGATATGATCATCATTTGTGGCATCTTGTATAGATAAAAGAGTGCCCATTAGATCATTATAGTATCTTGGAGATACGAATTCTCGATCTTGAGTGATTTTAGAACTATTTTCAACATGCTTTGGATCAAGTTCTTGACATGGGTTGATTTCAAAGGATGGATTGCTTATAGTGGGTTCTTGGACATCGTCATTGGGAAGTGGCTCAATATTCTCTTGAGCTTTGAGTGGATTTGGATCAAATGTTGAGCTAGGGATTCCTTCAATATCTGTAACCATGAGGTCGAGGGATGTCAATATGTCATTGGAAGGGCCATTACTAGACCTTGATGGAAGATTTTGATCATGCTTTGGAATTCATTCTTGAGATATTTCCTCTAACTCATAAGGTGATGTAGAGACATTTTTGAAATGATCATTGGTGAATGGATCATAGCTTATGTCAATGGGATCAAATAATTATAACACATCTTGAAATAGATCAGTAAAAAGTGGCTCTTGATGTATGGTGAGTTGATCATCAGATGGGGTAGAAACACCTTCAAGGTGTTCACTGATGGATTGATCTTGATTTTTGATTTCAACAATTATGGTGGGAATCTGTTGCAAGCTTTGTTGAGCGAGTAATGCGTGTGTTTGCTGCTAAGCCAACAATGCCTATTGTTGGTCCTACTGCTATTGCACAAACAACGCTTGTTTTTGGTCGCATTGCTATTGTAATTGGTAGTCTTTCAAGGCTTGTTGATACGCTTCTTGTTGTGCTTGCACTTGTGCTTGTTGAGCTTGTCAAGCTACTTGAGCCGCTTGCGCAACTTGTGCGGCTTGTTGGGCTTGGAGTGCCTTTTTGTGGGAAGCTTCTTATGCAACTTGCAACATGATGGAGAATGAATTGGTCATGCTGTGTTTTGGCGGCGGTGGTGGTGGTGGTGGAATGAGAATGGTGTTGATTGCTAGGATTGCTTGGATGGTTGCCACCTGTTGTTGCGATATCGATGGCAAAATGGGATGATTTGGTATGATGTTTTGATTCAGCATTATAGGTTGACTTTGAATATTTTTGTGTTTGAGAATCATTTTGCCTTGATTTAGGTAACTTTGATTTTGCATGGTGTTACCTTCACTTGGATCAATACCTAAAGTCGTCAACATATTGCTTGGATTTTGAACAACATTAGGGGGATTTCCAACATGTCTACCCCAAAGTTTACCAAGTGCAGATTCAAAATGGTCATGTTTGAAAAACTTGTCTTTGGAATGTATGGATTTGGTGGGATAGTGTTGTTTGGAAAACTCATGGATTGAGCATTTGGTTGATAGATTTGTAGATTTGGACTTGGATTTAAATCTATCATTGGGAAAGGTGTTCCAAAATTTAGATTGGGTATACTCACATTTGTATCGTTGAAGTTTGGAGGAGATAATGATGCCATGTTTGAATTGCATAAATGTAAGTTTCGATAATTAATTGGCATTGTGAGACTTGGATAGTTTGGTTGACTCGAATTGCTCATGATGGATGGATCAAGTTTGTATTCCATGCCCCTTTTGTGTTGAGATCGAGTTTGAACCATAAAATGAAGATCAATTTTCAAGAATGTAAGAGATGAACCTCTAATCCTTTAGATCGGTCTAAACCTTAGGTTCAAAGAAGTGAAGAACTAGGAACTTTGAAGGATCAAAGCGATATAGAAGATGAGTGATATGGATGAATGGAACTCTTAAAGAACCTTTGAAGGAAATGCTAAACTTTTAGGACTTGATTTGATTGATTCATGATTGGATTGATGGTTTGACTAGGTGTGTTAAGTCAACCAAGAGTGATGAATGTAATCGTAAAGCTCTAGGAAGTTGTGTTATCCATAGAGTGAACTCCTACAAGATGGTAGTTTGACTAAGTGTATCAAGTCAAACAAGGTGATGATTTGATAATTTGGCTAAGTGTGTTAAACCAAACAAGATGAACTCAAACCCTAGGAAGTTGTGTTATCCTAGAGAAAACTCGTGTATAAGATGATGGTTTGACTAGGTGTGTTAAGGCAAACAAAGTGATTTTGATTTTGCCTAAAAGTTTAGCATAAAAGATTTTTACAAAGTTTCCAAGAGTTGTTGGTGAGATGGAAATTTGATTGATTTTAATGGTTGAGGGATGGATGAACGCAATTAAATTTGATCTTAGACTTGACCTAAATGACACTTCTTCGTACAAAACCTCGGTGTTAAAGAACACGCTATATTTCATATGGGAGGAAAGCAAACCTTTCAAAAAGTTTAGGATTCTGCTAATAGTAAAACTCATTCAACTCAAGATCTCAAGATGCTCCTCATGAGCTTTCAGACTAAGCTTCTTGAGCTTTGGTTTTGGGATTTTGATCTTGCGGGAAATCATATTAGAAAACACATGTGTAATCCAATTTGTCTTTTATCTTGTCTTAGTGAATTCCTTTTACCAAAAACACTTTCTTGATTATGTTTTCAAACTGGATGTCTAATGTCTTGCTTTCTTCTTCATCCCACAAGGTCCATTATGTGGAAATCAAGGAAAATAGGGCAAAAGTCTCCTATGTTTAACCTTATTGAAAATAAATGATGATAGAATTCAAGCACTTAGAAACCTCTAAGGATATGATCCCTAGGGAAAGCAAGAGTGCTTAAATTCGTCAAAGGATATTTGTTTCCTCAAGGTGTTTGAAATTTGAGGCTCTTGTGAATGTATGTTTTTCAATCATTTTGAGAACCAAACAATGTATCTTTTACTTCCACACACTTTTTACAACCCTAAAATGATGAGGCAATATCTTGTTGGGTTCCCACTTTGGATATATCCAGCTGCGTATATCTTGTGTGAATGGCTAAATGCTTGACCACACTGGCTCCTTTCCACAACACTCACTTATTCGGGTCAGCCAAGCATTAGTGCCCATGAATCTCCCATGGCATACTTTCCATTTCCACAACAAGATCCCATGTATAACGTGGGGTGGCTTCAAAGGACATGACCTTTTGCACCAACAAGATAGACAAGGTTTTGGCCTTTTTCTAAACAAAGGGTTCTAATGTAGGCATTCTGTTCATGGGGGATTATCCAACATCGGTGAGAGTCCATTGTTGTCCATCTCGTCGGAATAATCCTTGTGATTCTCGAACTTTCCTCAAGAATCCACACTTATATATCGGTTGGAAGTCGCTTGGCTTTAGCATGTTCCTGGTTGGGTCATTCCCTTGGGTGAATACTTTTTCCCACAAGGCAGACCCTCTAAATTAAACATAAGTGAATAAACTCATCCGTAGTTCGATCAACCTTCTTTTAGAAACAAAGGGATAAGACTCACAACAAGTTTACTCACACTCGCAAAGTGTTTTGTTCAATTTTAAGTTCCCAAAAGGAAAGTGTGAAGGCAATCTTTTTGACAACTTAATATCACCAAAATGCTTCTGACTCTCAAGATCGATATGAAGTGCGAGAGAAGCACATACGCATTTTAAGTGATGTTAATTTGTGAAAAGGATTACAAAACATGACAAACACTTGTTCATTTTAAGTCCATAAAGCAGTGATGAATTCGTTTTAAAAGCACCAAATGAGATGTGAATTTGCTTTGTCCAATTTTTAAAACCCAAACGAAATTTAGTAGGTGTCTAAGGTTCTTTTTAACCAACTTTGAAAAGATCAAATCAGTGATTGATTTTAAGCCCAAATAGAAAAGTGAGTTGGTTTAAAACAAAAAATGAAAGAAAGAATTGGAGCCTTAAGCATTTAATAATGCTTTGTGGATCTCAAATTTTAATGCTCAATTTATCCCTTTAACTCTAATCTCGTTTTGCTTTCGATTGATTCCAATGTCAACCTATAAAACATTACAAAGTAAAACTTTACAAATGAGATTTACTTCAAGGAATTAATGATAATATGTAACATTAAAAATTAAAAACACAATTCCTAAATATAGATTTTAGCATCTTTCAAATGACGTGAAAGATGCAACATTACAAATCAAAACACAATTCACTCTTTGATTATGACTTCAAATCAAGATCAATACCCATGTTAATACATGAAACTAAATGTAGATTTTGTAGCAAATTTGATTTGGGGATTCCAATTAATAGAGAATCACAGTCAATATTAGAAATTTTTAATTTGGCTCTGGAAAAAATAAAATTCAACCCCTACCATTTCACTTTGGCAATATACTTAAAACTCCTCAAAAAGAAAGATCACAGTTTCGTTTTTTTATTGATATTAAAAAAAATGCATTTATTAAGCATTTTACTCTCTTATATTCCAACAAACATTACAGAGGCGTTTTTTTCCTTGCTGTCACGTTTTTCCCTTTGCTGGTGACCAAAAACACTTAAAACATCATAAAAATTGAGGTTTGAGTATGACAAATGCCTATTTTGGATGTGAGAGCAACAATTATTTTGAACTCTGCAGCATTAAAAATACACCCAATCTCCAAAAACATGGCTACATTTTGTATATCCCAACCAAAATTAGAGAGGCGTTTTTTGCATTGTTATCACGTTTTTCTTTTAACTGGTAATAAAAAAAACACTTAAAACATCATAAAAATTGAGGTTTGAGTATGACAAATGCCTTAGGAAACATTTTGAATGTGAAAACAACAATTATTCTGAACTCTATAGCATTAAAAATACACCCAATCTCCAAAAACGTGTTTGCATTCTGTAATTGTTACCTCCTCTGAAGGCAGAATTATTTTAGAATGAACTAAAATATAGCAAAAGAATAGAGATCTAAAATTATTTTAGAATGAACTAAAATACAACAAAAGAACATAGATCTAGAATTATTTTAGAATGAACTAAAATACAGTAGAAAAACAGAGATATACCCTTTTTTTAGCATCATTTTGTGTACATCAAAATCTGCAAATGGTTAGCACAATTTCAATATCCTCATAGAATAATACAACATTCTTCAAAATAAATGACAAAACTAATTTAAGCATGCAAAGAAGACATGAAGTATATATATTCTATGGTGGATTGGTGCTCTTTGAATATGTGAAAGAGCCCTTTCCCAATCCTTGATAAACTTAGTGAGATGATAGACAATGAGATGCTATGAGCTCAAGTTGCCTATAGTGTAGATGTTTTCAAATATGGATGATGAAGAGGGTTTTTGGGGGGAATTGTGTTTGTCCAAAAAGTCAAACATGAGAGTTAATGAGGGTATGTTCCTTGGGAATATGCCCTTGTGAGGGAAAATGGGTGCTTTAATAAATCACTTTAAATGATTTATTGTGCAAGTGGATGAATCTAGAAGATTCATGTAGTTAGGATTAAACTATTCATGATTTGATTAATCTAATAGATGATTTAAGTGATATGACATTTGATTTTAGATTTTTGTATTTCTTTTAAAATCAAATGAAAGGAAATGAGCATTGATCATTTTATTTAATATTGGTGATTAAATTAATAGACCTTAGGAGATTTATGATTTAATTAAATAAAACTTGATTTATTTAATCAAAAGGTGAATATTGACAATGATGTCAAATATGTATGTCTACAATTCTCAATTTGTTTTTCAAATTTTAGAGTTTCAATCTTGTTTGAATGAAGATTATGAGTATGCATATATATATTTCTTTAAAAGTATATGTTCATATACTTGGTTATAAATATATATTTTTTATATATTCCCCTTATAAAGTTATGGTGGCAAAATTTTATAAAAATAAAATTTTGCTAGATTTTTAACTCTTTGTTAAAAGTTTGTATTTTTCTATGTTCTGGTTTTTTTTCAAAAAAATAAAAATAAAAATGACAATTGAAATTTTAAAAAAATAAAAAATGAAAATGTTTTAATTGGGGGTTGGGGCTCACCCCACCACCGCTCCCTTGGGAAGCGGAGTGGGGGAGCGTGCCCAACGTCCCGTGTCTGCAGCCCGCGCCACCACTGTGGGTGGCCAGCACTGCTAGCTCCGCTGTCGTTCTCTGCCCGCTGTTCTCCACCTGCCATTCTCTGTCGTCTGTGCCGCTCCGCCCGTGCCCTGTGCACCCTGCAAATCACGACGCTCTCCGCAGAGCCTCCCTCCTCCCGGCGGCGCCGCCTCCTACGGCCTCCATGAAATGAATTGCTGCCACCTGGTAAAAAGTCGTGGTCGACGCCAAACACCTCAACCCAATCCGTGCACGGAGCCCTAGGTTCGTTCGGCTCAACTCCAAGGGTTGGCACGTGAACTGAGGCTCTCTCCTTTGGCTTTTAAAAAAAAAATTTAAGTTTTTGTGTTATAATATATTTTAATATTTTATTATTATAATATTATAATATTAAAATATTAATGTATATGGATATTTAATATTATATGTTATAAGATTAACATATTAAAATATATTTATAGATATATATTTTGTTGGTTAAAATATCATTTTAATATATGTATATATTTATTGTTTTCAAATATATATATATTAAAATAATGATTTGTTCGAGAAAATATAATAGGGAAATATTGGTTAAATCATTGTTTTGACTTTTAAAATATTATATTTGGTGGGGAAGTAGTTTTGATTTTTAAATGATATATATTTTTTTACAAGTTAATTATTATTTTTTAAATGGTTATATTGAATGAAGAGACAATAATTATTTTACTTGATTAAATTTTGCCAAGTATATGAGTATTGGGTTAAATTATCATTAATTAAATGCCAGTAGGGAAATTAAGTTATTTAGTATTAATTTCTCTCTTAATTGGATGGACGAATTTAATTCAATTTATTTAAATGCAATGAATTGTTAAATGATAATGTGGAAGATGGATTTAGTGAATCCAAAGTAGATTTGATTCTTTCCTTGTTTTTGAGCTATTCATATGGCCATTCGGGAAATGTGGGTCTTAGCATTTAAAAAATCTTCCAGTTGGGATTTCAAGTTTTTGGGTTGTCGTACTATGTAGTCAACCTTTAGATGGCCTTGGGTAGTGCATAACTAGTTTATTTCTTGGTTATCACAAACGAGAGTGTGTGGGCTATATGTCATGGTTAGAGATGTGGTACCCTTATGTCGTACTTGTGTACCCTTGGGTTGTGGAGTTGTTCCATGTGTCGTCTTAGAGGAGTGGCTTGTAACGAGGGCCGACACACGAAGTGGTGCCAGGATAACTCGTTGTAAGTTAGTTAATCCAGTGATAACTTAATTAACTGATTAGAGTATCACGTAGTATCAAACACTTTATAAGATAATTAAGCCTTGCTCATGAACATAAGGGCTTGTAAAGACTTGGGTTGAGATGAGAAGGCCTGGAATGGCAAGATCGTTATCTTGTCTCTATGAAAGATAACTGATTCTGCATTGGTTTACATGAGGGGCCGGAAGTCGTTAGAGGTTACCAGGATAACCCGAGATGGGGGCCAGGGCCTAGGAAGACTCGCTAGGATAACTCATGTAACATTGTGATGACACTTCTCCTAGGTCGACAATATGTTTGCATCAGTGATGCAATTGATTATGTAATTTTTGGAAGCATTGTAACCTTGTGTTAGTGATGTCACTATATTTATTTCAATATGGTTATGTTAGCCTATGTCTAGAGGTAGATGTCCTTGGTTAGAAATTTTGGTTACTATCTCTTAGCACGGGGGGTGGACCTTCGGGTTCCACTTGGTTGGGTGGAATGTGCACCTTGCTCCGTTGGGTTTTTCTCCTTGTACGTGTGGACGAGACTTCCAGTTGGAGAGCTCGTGGTTTTAGTTGCAGTTCTTGCTTGTTTTCATTTCAGTTATTCTTGTAATTATTACCCCTCTTTGCTATCGAGGTGGAATTTGTAATTGTAATCCTATTTATTGGACTTGCCTCATTCAGGGAACGAGTGTTGTAATCCTTATTGTTTAATGAATGGATTAATGCATTTCAAAGTTGGTTATTATGCCTGTTGTAAAATTATCTTACTTGGAAAGAATGTGTTATTTCATTAATTAAATAATTGACATGGGATTTATTTATGTTTGTGTTGAGGTTCTATCTAACCTCTGTCTCGCAACCTTAGAGGTTGTTGGCATTAGTTAGTGAACTTACTTATTAATTGTACTTAAACAAAAAAAAAAAATAGCCTGTTTAAGTAGTTGTTGCAACTTCCTCTAGGGTTGCATGGCGAGGCATTACACAATTATACACAAAAATCTATATTTATCTAAAGTAGGTATGTTCAAAGGATATTGCATGGATATTAAAAAATAGATGGGCGAGTTTTGAATGTGTATATAAAGTGTTTATTTTAAGAACATGGTTGATGTGTTTGAATATGTCGTTATTCCCTTACCCCTATAGTGTGTATCACGTTATGAGTAGTCAACTTGTGGCTATCTTAACTCTTAATTAAGTCATACTATCATTATTATATTGTTATTAAGGCTGATCTAGGGTTTATATAGGGTTATCTAAGTTAGACCAGGTGATATCCTAGACATAAATAGGTGTATATAGGAGGTTGTTAGTCTTATTTCATCATCATATTGAGTATTGTGTTCTTATTGAAGAATATTGGACGTATCCCTCTCGAAGTGGATTATGGGGTTTTACCTCGGAGCGACCTACAATTATAAAATATTTTCAGAATATTTCATATTATATTCCTCTTGTGTGTATTGTTTCATTACAAGTGGTACCAGAGTATTGAATGACAAATACAAAATTGTGTCCACTAGGTTAGGAAGTGATATGGATTCTTTATTTTCCTACTTGATATGTAGAATTTACGGTAGTCCACATGAGGAGTATTGAATGAAAAATACAAAATTGTGTCAAATTGTGTCTATTAGGTTAGGAAGTGAGATAGATTCTTTATTGTCCTACTTAATATGCAAGAACTCTTTTATCTTTCTCTTGATGAACCTATTTTTTCTATGAACTTACTCATGAGTTTTATGAATGGATAAATGCTTCTGGTAACCTGAACTACCAATGGAGGAAAATTCCATATAAATCCTTAAGCATGTTCCTCATGACCAAAAAATATTAGGGAAGTAGTGTCGAATCCCTCTTATGCTATTTTTGTCCTTGATGTCAATTTGTGGTTATCTGGCATCTTGATGGTTATCTTCTCAGTTGATCCATATTTTGATTGGCACAGTTACTTCATTGATTTTATTATCCTAGTGGCACTGATTGTTTAACTCCATGTACAGATTATAATTGCCTATTGAGTTTTATATAGGTTGTTACAGTGTGGTTTGATCAGGCTCTTGCATCCTGAAATTTTTAATGGTTCACATGGTGCAGCATGTTTCTCAGAATAATAAGGTGATCATTATTGTGTTAATGGAATTATGAACTTTTCATGAGATTAGCCTTTATTATACTTCATAAGGCTTTGGAAAGTATGTTACATTGCAAAATATATGGCATTGGACTTAAATGTGATGAAAAATTTGTTTTGGTTAAAGGGATTTAAATTGATCTCCTATGTGCATTTACATCGGGTCAAAATGATTAATATTGACTTGGGCTTAAAAGCTGATAGCATGGTATAACACTCAAATTTGGTAAGGCCACGCTTAAAAACTCTTACCACGGTACCGCAGACTGTTAAGAGGGTAACCGCGGTAGTGCGGTGGAAACCGTCAGCGGAAAGCAAGATAGTTACCGCTATACTGCGGACTGTCAGATGTGTAACCGTGGTAATGTGGTGGAAACCGCCAGTGACAAGAAAGATTGCTACCACTGTACCACGAGCTGTTAGGTAGCTAACAATGGTAATGCAGTGAAAATGACTAGCGGTTAGCTTGGAGCTACCATTGTACCACGAGTAGTTCGAAGGGTGGCTACAGTTGTGCGGTAAGGGAACAAATGTCAAATCTACTCCTTTCGACATACATGTCATTGATCTACCCATGAATTCCAAAGTGTTTTATGTGATTTCGATTGATTAATGTTTGTCCTCTCGGACTCTAAATGGGTATCATATTTTGCAAAGGAATTCACTTTGCTTGCATTGGAAGATTAGGGAAAACTATTTTCATTTCACTCTTTTCACATTTTTTTGGTTGAAACCCTACTGGCCGCCACCATGGATCATTGCACTCAGTCGTTTCTCTGTTATCCCTGGCATTTTTGTTCTTGGACAACGATTGGGAGTAGTAAGAAGACCATCACAATGGTTGCTCTGTGTGTTAGTTTCCAGCCACTGGGTGTTGGCACGAGTTTGGAAGGTTGTGTGGTAGTTTTCTTGTCCTCTATAGATTTGGTAATCTATTCTTTAATAGCAACTTCATTTGCCAAGTATTTGTTCCTTGTTTGGTTTGCAGATCCGTTTTAGCTTTGTAAAGGTTATTTTGAGCCATGTTTTCTCTCTTTTTGCAAACAGAAAAATGAAACGTTTTTCCTTCTCATGAAAGATCTGAAACGTTTACTTGATTCTGTGACAGCATTTTGGAAAAGTTATTATAATTTTTTCTGTTATTGGGCATTGCTATTACAGTTTGTTAAAAATTGCATTTGCCTATCTAGGTTCATGGATAATGGTTCTTGTGAAGCTACTTCAGTCACTCTTCACAATGATTTCAGTTTCTTAAGTTTTACAATTACTATAATGGGTATAGATCTCAGAATATTCTCTTAGCCTCACTAGAAGTTGTGGGTAACTATTATAATGCATGGTTAATTGCTTTCGATTGCATGCTGGTTGGGGTTTTAGTTATCTCTTTTTCGTTGTAGCTTATTGTCAGAACTCCTATGGTATATGCATTCTTCATTACTACATGTGGGTAAAATCTGAAGGTGGTTTCTTTTTACTAAAAATACTTATGATGCATTGCTGGTTTAGTCAAGGAAAATGGTTCTCATTTCAATTTTAAATGATGTGATCTCACTACATGTGTAGGCTTCTAGTGAAGATATGCTCTGTCACACCTCTGTTCTTGGATTTTGTTGTTCTATCCTCAACAGAAAGAAAGAATCTTCTTCTATGATCATTGCAACATCAGATCTGTTTCTTGTCAGTCATTCTATAACTTGAAAAACAACCTTGTATAACCTTCTGGTATGTGAATTTCGAGAAACAAAGGTTTTAATATTTAGAGATGTGAATGTCTATTCAAATTTTTTTTCAGATGCTAAAAATTGAAAAGTAAACAGTGAGAAAATAAAGAAATATGTATTATTGTAAAATAGTTTGATGAGACTGTACTGTGAAAGTGATAGGATTTTCCTCAAGCTGCATTGAGATTAGATAATGCATGGAATTATGAAGAGTCAATTTTGACTCTTGAAAATTCTATGTTTTGTTTGTCAAGAGGCACTTGACAGAAATCAAGTGAAACAGAGACATCCTCTGTACTATTGTTTGTTCTATTG
This sequence comes from Sequoiadendron giganteum, assembly GCA_007115665.2. NCBI lineage: Eukaryota > Viridiplantae > Streptophyta > Pinopsida > Cupressales > Cupressaceae > Sequoiadendron > Sequoiadendron giganteum. Next base: position 692,768,363 of record CM021102.1, read on the forward strand.
AATATCAGGAAAGGGGTTGGTGCTCCTTGAGATTGGTGTCTCTAAATAGAGGGGTTGGTGCTCCTTGAGTTGGTGCTCAGAAATCAGCCATTGAGGCTTTGTCAAAATAAATTATTCAAATGAAAGCCTGAAAAAGGCAACAGGTTTAGGAGTGGTTTTTCTACCCCAAAAGGGTTTTCCACTTGGCATATCTTGTGTCTATTGTGTCTCTATGACTCTTTTGCTTCAGTACTTTATTGCTTTAAAATGCAATGTTACATTACTCATTTCAGTTCATATGATTGTATTTGATTAGATGAATGACACTATCATTGAAAATGAGAACATATGTATGGCTCTTTTCAGTTTCAGTTTTAAAATATTTAAGAAGTTATAAACACTGATTCACCGCCCCCCTCTCAGTGTATTTTCACTCCAACAAGTAGTTCACGATGGTTGCATATGTGTTGATATGGGCATTATGGCATCACTTTTCTCATCAACTTTGGGATATTTTTGCAATGGCCTATGTTATACAACACTATTCATTACTTAGTCAAAGAGGTTTCTCTAAATATTCAAAATAGGTGCAAGAAATGTGATTTCTGATAGAAGAGAAGATCTTGTAACCAAATGCGGATGGGTATGTGGGATAATTTCATAAGAGAGGGCATGCCACAAACATGTGGAGAAATCTAGAGGGAATGGTATAAGAAGGAAAACTAATATTTGAGATTATCCATTTGGGTTGAGGGTAGATAAAGTGTAATATTGGGTATATACAATCGTAGGTGGGTCTCACTATTCTAGGAATATAAATTTGATTTATTCCTTGGTTGGCCTCATTTGGAATATTAATAAACATGTTTTTGTTGTGAAAAGGTTTGAGGAAATGATGGTGTTCCAATAAGAACCTGAAGAGTGGCTTGATTTTGATTTGATTGGTTCAAATTATTTGTGTGACCAACCTAATGAGGGTCACAAAACCTTAGGGATTTTCGATGTTTTTATTCATTTGGAGCCAATTATTTGGGTTAGGGTGGATTATGATCTTGGTTACGGTTGGATTAATATTCAGATGAATTGTTCACTCAAGACAAATGATCCTTAGTTCCATTTTCCTTACCCTCCTACTAACTAAAATTAAATTGACTCTTTTCTTAAGCTAAGGGGCTTCTAAATGATATATATGGGATATACCCAAGAGCACATGAGGATTGAGGGCATCATTGAAGTGGTCATGACTAAGAGGGGGAAAAGGGTTATGGGTTTCACTAAGGTACGTATCTTATAAGCTCTTTATTCCACAATATTTTCAAACATTTGAATATAGAGACTTCTTTAATTCATGGTCCCAATATTTGATTATGAGAGCATTGAGAACTACACATGGATTTATCCACATTTTTGAGTCTCTAAAATATTGACATATTTGAGTATATGAAATCTTGACATATTTGAGGGTCCAAAGAACCATGTAAATAAATGTAAGGAGAGATATCAGAGAAAAGGGGTAGGGAAAAAAAGAAAGAAGAAAGAGTCAACAAAGAGATTTGTATTCTTTCATATTAGTCTCACTAATTATGTATGCACATGACTTGATAGACCTATGTTAGTTGAAATTTTTCTATTTATTTTTGTAATGAGGGTGGTTGATGAAGTCAAGGTAGTATAAAGTTGGAGATAGGATGAAGTATGTAGTCGATTGAGGGTTGAGTAGTGGATGTTTTTTTGGATTTGATAGAAAAGAGGCAAGAGGTTTTTTTATTTTAGTAGATAACTCAGTGGATTTATTAGGGGACAAGAGCATGATCAATCAATTTTAAAATCAATATTAAATGGAGGGGGTTACCTATGCATTATCTAATGATAATTGGGAACCCTTAAAGATTCCTACTTTTGGATAATCCTTCCTTCTTTATGATGTTAAATTAGTTGATAAGGGACATAATAGTAGTAGAAAAAAATATCCTTCCATGTTTCTGATGTTAAATTAGTTGATAAGGGACATAATAGTAGTAGAAAAAAAATTTGTCCTTGTTTATGATGTTAAAGTAGGGGGTTACCTACCTTTTGATAATCCTTCCTTGTTTATGATGTTAATTTAGCTGATAAGGTACATAATAGTAGTAGGAAAAAATATCTTCCTCTCAAAAATCCTTGGTAATATCCAATTATACAACAAAAATCTAGATTTATCTAAAGTAGGTAAGTTCAAAGGATGTTGCATGGATATTAAAAAATAGATGGGTGAGTTTTGAATGTGTATATAAAGTGTTTATTTTAAGAATATGGTTAATGTGTTTGAATATGTTGTTATGCCCTTACCCCTATAGTGTGTATCAGGTTATGAGTAGTCAACTTGTGGCTATCTTAACTCTTAATTAAGTCATACTATCACTATTATATTGTTATTTAGGCTGATCTAGGGTTTATATAGGGTTATCTAAGTCAGACTGGGTGATATCCTAGGCATAAATAGGTGTATATAGGAGGTTGTGAGTGTTATTTTATCATAATTTTAGTATTGTGTTCTTATTAAAGAATATTGGAGGTATCCCTCTCGAAGTGAATTAGGGGCTTTTACCTCAGAGCGACCTACAATTGTAAATTATTTTCAGAATATTTCATATATTATATTCCTCTTGTGTGTTTTGTTTCATTACAAGTGGTACCAGAGTATTGAATGACACATACAAAATTGTGTCCTCTAGGTGAGGAAGTGAGACAGATTCTTTATTGTCCTACTTGATGTGTACAATTCACAGTATTCCACATGAGGACTATTGAATGAAAAATACAAAATTGTGTCCATTAGGTTAGAAAGTGAGATATATTCTTTATTGTCCTACTGAATATGCAAGAACTCTTTTATCTTTGTCTTGATGAACTTGTTTTTTCTATGAACTTACTAATGAGTTTTATGAATGGATAAATGCTTCTGGTAACTTGTACTACCAATAGAGGAAAATGCCATATAAATTTTTAAGCATGTTCCTCATGACCAAAAAATATTAGGGAAGTAGTTCACGATGGTTGCATATGTGTTCATATGGGCATTGGGACATCACTTTTCTCATAAAATTTGGGAGATTTTTGCAATGGCCTATCTTATACAACACTATTCATTACTTAGTGAAAGAGGTTTCTTTAAATATTCAAAATAGGTGCAAGAAATGTGATTGCTGATAGAAGAGGAGATCTTGTAACCAAATGCGGATGGGTATGTGGGATAATTTTATAAGAGAGGGAATGCCACAAACATGTGGGGCAATCTAGAGGGAATGGTATAAGAAGGAATACTAATATTTGAGATTATCCATTTGGTTTGAGGGTCGATAAAATGTAATATTGGGTATATACAATGGTAGGTGGGTCTCACTATTCTAGGAATATAAATTTGATTTATTCCTTGGTTGGCCTCATTTGGAATATTAATAAACATGTTTTTGTTGTGAAAAGGTTCGGGGAAATGATGGTGTTACAATAAGAACCTGAAGAATGGCTTGATTTTGATTTGATTGGTTCAGATTATTTGTGTGACCAACCTAATGAGGGTCACAAAACCTTAGGGATTTTCGATGTTTTTTATTCATTTGGAGCCCATTATTTGGCTTAGGATGGATTATGATCTTGGTTAAGGTTGGATTAATATTCAGATGAATTGTTCACTAAAGACAAATGATCCTTAGTTCCATTTTCCTTACCCTCCTACTAACTATAATTAAATTGACTCTTTGCTTATGCTAAGGGGCTTCTAAATGATGTATATGGGATATACCCAAGAGCACATGAGGATTGAGGACATCATTGAAGTGGTCATGACTAAGAGGGCGAAAAGGGTGATGGGTTTCCCTAAGGTATGTATCTTTTAAGCTCCTTTTTCCACAATATTTTCAAACATTTGAATAGAGAGACTTGTTTAATTCATGGTCCCAATATTTTATTATGAGAGCATTGAGAACTACACATGGAGTCATCCAGATTTTTGAGTCTCTGAAATATTGACATATTTGAGGATCCGAAGAATCACGTAAATAAATGTAAGGAGAGATATCAGAGAAAAGGGGTATGGAAAAAAACAAAGAAGAAAGATTCAACAAAAAGATTTGTATTCTTTCATATTAGTTTCACTAATTATGTATGCACATGACTTCATGGACCTATGTTAGTTGAAATTTTTCTATTTATTTTTGTAATGAGGGTGGTTGATGAAGTCAAGGTAGTATAAAGTTAGAGATAGGATGAAGTATGTAGTCGATTGTGGGTTGACTAGTGGATGTTTTTTGGATTTGATAGTAAAGGGGAAAGAGGTTTTTTTATTTTATTAGATAACTCAATGGATTTATTAGGGGAAAAGAGCATGGTTAACCAATTTTAAAATCAAGATTAAGTGGAGGGGCCTACCTATGCATTATCTAATGATAATTGGGAACCCTTAAAGATTCCTACTTTTTGATAATCCTTCCTTGTTTATGATGTTAAATTAGTTGATAAGGGACATAATAGTAGTAGAAAAAAAATTCCTTCCTTGTTTATGATGTTAAATTAGTTGATAAGGGACATAGTAGTGGTAGAAAAAAAATCCTTCCTTGTTCATGATGTTAAAGTAGTGGGTTACCAACTTTTTGACAATCCTTCCTTGTTTATGATGTTAAAGTAGGGGGTTACCGACTTTTTGATAATCCTTCCTTGTTTATGATGTTAAATTAGTTGATAAGGGACATAATAGTAGTAGTAAAAAAAATCTTCCTCTCAAAAATTCTTGGTAATATCCAATTATAGAACAAAAAACTAGATTTATCTAAAGTGGGTAAGTTCAAAGGATGTTGCATGAATATTAAAAAATAGATGGGTGAGTTGAATGTGTATATAAAGTGTTTATTTTAAGAAAATGGTTGATGTGTTTGAATATGTTGTTGTGCCCTTACCCCTATAGTGTGTATCTAGTTATGAGTAGTCAACGTGTGGCTATCTTAACTCTTAATTAAGTCATACTATCATTATTATATTGTTATTTAGGCCGGTCTAGGGTTTATATAGGGTTATCTAAGTCAGATCGGGTGATATCCTAGGCATAAATAGTTGTATATAGGAGGTTGCGAGTCTTATTTCATCGTCATGTTGAGTATTGTGTTCTTATTGAAGAATATTGGAGGTATCTCTCTCGAAGTGGATTAGGAGGTTTTCCTTCGAAGCGACATACAATTATAAATTGTTTTCAGCATATTTCGTATTATATTCCTCTTGTGCGTGTTGTTTCATTACAAGTGGTACTAGAGCATGATCTTTGCATTGTTATGACAATTTTTTTTTTTCAAATTTATAGGTCATTTTGTGAAGCATATATCTCCTAGATTTTGACAAATTTTTATCTAATTTTTTAAGGGTTTTTGAAGGACATATTAAAGATGCTATAGTCAGGATTTCATAGGAGTTGGATGCAGAATTATAGTTTCTGCCCAAATTATTTGGAAGGTCCATATCTCGTAAATTATGCAGAATTGATTCTTGATCTTTAGTGGATTTTCGAAGATATACTAGAGGAGAATAAAAACAAAATTTTAAATAATTTGAAGCAAAAATAAGTGATTAATTGAAAAATTTGGGTTTTCAATTTTGTTCTCAAGGCTATAAATCACCTGATTTTGGGGATATTTTTCTATTGGAGTGCGACCAAGGCCTTAGTAGGTTACATAAATAATTTAGAATATTTTGACTTTATTTGGGTGATTTATTGTAAAATTATCTTTCCATACATTCTTTGCAACAAAAAGTAGCCATAAAAAAAGAAAAACAAAAAAGAAACAAGAAGCATATGTATGAGGTTGTGAGTCTTATTAAGTCATATTATCATTATTATATTATTTTTTAGTTATTTAGGTTGGCCTAGGGATTAGATAGGGTTATCCAAGTTGGTTTGGGTGATATCTTAGGCATAAATAGGCATATGTAGTGATGAGGGTGCAACCCGAGACACAGAAAATCACACCAAAAAACTAACAAATCTTATTATTTTCAAAGTATGAAATTCCTACATGCAGAGGATCTCAAATCCTCCAGTTTTGCAATACATGCAAATTACAGAAAGAAACTACAAAAATTCCCCTATTCGCAGCATGCGATCTTCTTTCCCCAAAAACTGCCTAAAAGAAACAGTAACTCGCCCATAAATAGCCCGTTTCTTTGTTTGGAGCCAAAAACGGGATTCAAATTATGCACCAACTTTCGGAAGCCCTAACTCAAGATCTAACCGTCAGATCTTCAATGATAATACCTTTTCGGAAAGCTCTCGCGAAGATCTCTTGCCGGAAAGTGGGGCCTAAAGGCTAACCACTTTCGTATTCCGCCAATTTTTCAGGCCCATCCGGAGCCTCTAAGTACCTCAAAATTAGCTCCAAAGATTTCATAAGGCAAAAAGCAGAAATTGAAACTTGAATAACTTTTGAACCGGAAATGCTCTTGATCTGATTCTTTCACCAAAGTGTTTATTATTATGTCATGAAGCTTCCCTTAAATTTTTGTCTCTTCACGCCTTCAAATTCATACCTGCTAAAAATAACAGTTGAGCAGAAAAAGCAGAAAAGCAGTTCTGAAAGTTGGGAATTCTTCTTCGACGAAAAGGGTATCCAGAAATGCAAAAACATCTACAAAAAAAATCTAAATGAAAGTAAATATATTTTTGGGTGATGTAGGATTGCCCTTACACCACTGGATGCTCCTGCATCATGTAGGAGCTTGTGAGTTTTATTTCATCATCATATTGAGTATTGTGCTCTTAGTAAAGAACATTGGAGGTATCCCCCTCAAAGTGACATATTATTATCAATTATTTTCAACATATTTCATATTATATTCTTCTTGTGCAAGTTATTCCATTATGTATGTTGGTAATGTTTGAAGTTATTGATGAGGTAGATTCTTTTTTTTTTTTATGTTTTATAATGTTATTTTACATGTCTTTTAGAAGAATTTTTTTGACTTGAGTATAATTATTAAATCAAAATATTTCTTTTCTTTCAATTGTTTCAATTGAAATAATCAATTAATTAACTAGCCTTACTAGAAATTTAACTAAAACTATTTTTTTCAGTAAATCAAATGAAATTTAGCTAATCAATTACATGAAAATAACTGTAACTATAGCCAATTTAATGCTATTGATTTATTAAATTCAAGCTACATTAAATATTTATAGAAAGTAAAAGTTTATTTTGAAGAATTTTTTTTTAATATTCTACAAGACAAACTTTTTTCAAAGAAGCACTTTTTTCTTTAAAATATAGTTGAAGGTGAAGAAATAAATAATTAAATCGTTGAATAAATTAACGTTTCTCATGCCAAGAAATAAAAGACAAGAATTTCTAAAAAGTAGATTGCATATATTTTTTCTTAAGATCCTATCTAGAGGTTTGTTTTACCTAACTTCAATTAGTAAAATTCACATAATCCTCTTAAAATAAGTTATTTTGGAATGTCCCCAATTAATTATATAGGGACTATTATCTTGGGAAAAGGTAAGCCTTTTTAGTGTGATTTACTTTGATACTTTAAGTTTTGAAATATTTATACCCTTAAAAACAATAAAAAATGATTATAAACTATCTTAAGTCAAATAATGTGTGCTAGAATAAAGAGCTTAGATTTTGGATCATGTATAGATTTAATCTAAACCTTTGGATCCTTTTGTGTTTTATGATGATGTAATGATTTAGGTATAGCAAAAATATATATTACAAAATAAAAAAAATTAGAAGAAAATTGACATTTATTTTCTTATAGCAATAGTAATTGTAAATTAGAAATTCAACCTTCAAGGCATAGAGTTAATATGAAATGAAACACACAACCACTATATGTAATCCTAATTTTTCAATAAGATCCAATCTATTCAATAGAAAACATGCAATAATAAGTAAAATCAGATTTTCATCAATTGACACCTTCACCTTCACTGTATTGTCATTGATGACTTCCATTGTTCATTCTTTGTAAGCTTTGTTAAGAATTATAGGTATGCTACTCTTTCTCTATGAGCTTCAAGTATATGTGAGGATTGCAATGATGCAAACACTGAAGTTTAAGAGTTTTTGGTTAGTAATGAATGTGCAATGATCTCTTGCTTGTACAAAAAGGTTTGTTTCAAAGGAAACAATATGGATTAAAAGATAAAAGATTAGGATAATTGTTCGAGGTCCATTGAGAGGAAATAGATTAGAGAGTTAACTAGGCTGTAATGCCCCACCATGCAACCCTAGAGGAAGTCTCAATTCACAATAAAAGCGTACTAATTTTTTTTTATTAAAGTGATTTAAACATACATGTTCATCTGTAATTGACAACATCCCCTAAGGATGCATAACTTAGATTACTTAAACCCATACAACATATATCATTAGAACCATTGCATCATACAATTACAACATACAAAAATGAGATAAATTCAACCATGATATAAATTTCATTAACTTAAACAACTGGTTACATCTCTCATTCCTAGAATGAGGCAATAGTACAAAAGTCTTACCATTACATAATTCTACCTCATAAATACAAGAGGGGTAAAATATCTTATAAAAAATTGAAATATAACAATGCTTGAATTAAAAACAAGAACCGCGAGCTGTCCAACTGGATGTCTCACCACCAAGTACTAAAGATAAAGGGGGGCCCAACGCTGTATGGTGCATGTTCCACCCAACAAAGTGGTACTTGAAGGCCCACCCCCCATGCTAGGAGATAGTAACAAAAAAACATGTTTTCCTAGACAGAGTGTCATCACGTAGTTTGTCATGAGATCTCCTCTGAGATTTCTTCATAGGCTCCGGTAATCCTGGTGACCTCTAACAAATCTTGGCCCTCATGCTTACTCATGCGGAATCAGCTACCTCTCATAATGACAAGATAGTTGAGCTTGCCATTCTAGGCATTCCCACTCATCCCAAGTCTAAACGAGCCCTTGTGTCTATGAGGGAGGCTAAGTTATCTTGATTAGTGTGAAATGCATCCTAATCATCTAAGTACATTAATTTAATTATCACTTGATTAAATCACTTCTGAAGGTTACCCAATTTACCTCTTTGGGCTTTGACGCCTAACATAAGCCACTCTTCTAATTGACAACATACTAAACAAAACTATACTCCAAGGGTATCTCAAGTGCTTACAACTAGCCAACATGATCTCTTCTATTCTAGGAGGCAATAGTTAAGGAAAATCACTCCAAACACTTGGAGGAAACCAATCACATAAAGAACTACCCAAGGTAAATACTAACGGTTGACTTAACAAAGTGACAACCCTTACCTCTAGAATCCTTCTGGAAGACTTACAAATTTAAAAATCAAATAGCCCTTTTTCCCCAATCATGAACATAAGGAAAAATAATAAAAGCAAGCAATGACAAGGAAATACACTATTTTTGGATATATTAAATCCATTTCCCTTTCTAATACTTTTCACAGTAAATAACCAATTGCTTCAACCTAATAATTAAATAAAATAGATTAATTGCCTTTACTATTACAAGGAAGGGAAAAATTCCAATTTTATCAAATCAAATATTTTAACTACTTTTAAAAGCAACATAAACCACTTAAACATTCACGAATTTAAATATATATATAAATTGTATATGATATATACTTATTTAAAAGTACATAAATAATCCCATCCTCAATATATTAGACCAAGTTTATAATTTTGAAATCAGAATAATTAAATGTATTTCATTATTTTATAAATGTATATATAAAATATATATTTGTATTCACATTAAATATATAATCAATATAACCAGATACACAATATATATATTATATATACATATATATATACATTATATATATATGCATATATACTATATATATTATACTGTATATACTTTATGTAAAAAAATTGAACACACCAGATAAAGGGCTGACGAAACTCATGACAGTTCACACATTTAAAAGTCTGCACCCTTTATTAACAGTAAGGGTTTCATACTGTAACAAAGGAAATGGGAGAGTGGGAGCACGACTATACTTTCACCACTCCCCAAACTCCGACAAAGGCGGTAAGGGGAGGTGTAGAGGGGGTCTCCCTCCACACAGCCGCTCCCATATGGGGGTGGGTGTGGGGAGGTAGATCCTCCCCAGTCCCCTTAATCCCATTTCATAGAAATTGCGAATTAAAATTCACTTAAAGAACAACTACAATTTGCGTACTAACTGCGAACTAAACACTCGTCTCCCAAAAACATTTAATAAATATCTCCATATGGAAAAATAAATTCATAGAGATTCCAACAACATCTAAATAATAAAGATATTTATATATATATATAAATATATATATATAAGATAATTTCAACATGTACAAGATAAATTGGGAAAATTATTCGAAATCATTCACCTACATGTGAAAATATGAAATTTTCCAGAGAACAATCCAAAATTCTCAGAGGTTTAAAACCAAATATTTTAATCAATTTCCTCAAATTAATAGACAATAAAAGAACAAGAAAACTAAGAAAGAACTAGGTTACATCCAGAAGCTTTCAAATCCTCTAGGTTTTTCCACCGTAATTTCTACAAAGGTTTTAGAAATAAATTCATTTTCTACAGTGAATTAAGTTTTCTAAAACAAATATAAGTGTGTTGTTTAATCGTCTAAGTTTGATTTAAGAATGAAGCTATCAATTTCCTAAAAAAACTAAATTCAACAAAAGTTTCATAATTTCCTTGAAGAAATTTCACGGGAAAACAGAAGCTTCTAAATTTATTTATTTATTTTTTTCTAATAACAGATTTAACAACCAATTATTTAATCACTACAATTTTAAAAGTAAGTAAAGAACAATACAATATCACAAAAGAAAACCTGAGTCAAGAAGCTTTAGGCAGTGGAAAATTTGGTGTAGAGCCTCCTCCAAATCTTCCACAACTTCTATCCAAAAATTCAGTGATACCAACCAAGAAAGAAACCTACAAACACAACAAAATTTACCAGAACAATTCTAGTGCAATTCTACAGCCAAGAATTTTCCCCAAAACAATCCACTGTGTATTTTTTCCAAAAATAGCCTCACACCCATGAAGAAGCTTTTCTCTCTCTAAAATTATCTCTGTGAATGAATTTGCGACAAACTCTTTAATAAATTAAACTCTCACATGCTGGCATAATTGAAAATATCTTCAACAACCAAATCTAATATTAAGTTAATTTAATAATTCCAAATAATAAATTAATTCCAAAAATTGAAACCAATTTCCCAAATAAAATAAAATTAAAAAATAAAGTCATTTGGGTAAAATTCTAATTTGATTTAAATTTGGAGAAAAGATTCTTGGAATTTGATTTTTATGGAAATTAAGTTTCAATTGAAACCCCTCTGCCCAAACATTAGGAGGCCCTTTTTGGCTCTTGTAACTCATTAAATTTTAAAAATTGCAATTATTTGGAAGTGGGAAAGTTAGGTGCCAGGTAAAGAAATTATTGGATTGAATTAATTCCAAGGTAATTTAGAAAAAGTAATTAATTGTGTAGGTAAAAAGTGATGAAATAAATTATGGCCATTCAAAGGAGAAAGGGGGGGATATGAATTCAACAAAGAAACTAAAAAATGCAACATCCCTATTGGAAAAGCAAGAAAAAGTGATAAAAATGAAAAAATGGAAGTTTTTTAAAAGGTGGAACCTAGCAACTCAAGGGGACGCCCAAGAATGAAAATGAAGGTCTTGAAGGTGAAATTGTTGCTGCAATAGCTCATTATAAGTCTCATGAAATAGACTCTTGTAGTGGAAGACAAAATAATCATGCTTGTAGTTGATTTATTAAGTTAATGGTTTAGATTTTGTAGTAGCTATCGTAAACTCTTGAAGAATTATAATTAATAAATCGACATTTTATTCCTTTAATTTGTTGTAAAATCATGTGCTTGTAGCATGGGAAGGATAATTAAAACACCTACCTATAGAAAATTGGTGGAAAAGAGATGAAATTTTACAAGTTGTTAGGGATCAAAGCACCAGTGTGTAAATTTTTTTTTTGTGGGGTTTTTAGCTTGCTTTTTAGCATTGTTGTATTGGTAGATAATTTTTTATACACCTCTATTTCTATAGATGAAGGTGGGAACTCTTAATGTACAAATTTTTAGAGCAAATGGAAGATGTTTCCATATTCAAAATTGATTTCGAAAAGTGGTATGTCAATAGTTTATTGTGCACTTATGTGTATGATGATTGGCATTTAAAAAAAAAATGGGCCTTTTTTATTTCCCTCTGAGAATTAAATTTGAGTTGGATAGACAATAAATTAGTGTGGTGGCTACAAAGATCAAAACATTGATTCAGGGTCTTGGTCATGGTCTTACATCAAATGGTATGAAAGCTAGAATATCTTGAGAGTGCAAAGTATGCACTAGGACCTATAGGTGAAGAGTGAAGCCACAAGAGCGAGTTGATTCTATGAGAATCATGTGGGCTATACTCCAATAGAGATAAATCTAGGAAAAAGGTGTACACAATTATTCTACTAAGAGAAAGTGGGTAGAAGAGGTCTTGGAGAGGATCATCTTCTAGAGTATTTTTTGGGTAGAGGATAGTTGTGTGAGAGAGATTTTTTGAAAGGAATACTTGTAACTATAGAGGGGCTTGTGACTCTCTAAAGATGTCTTTGAAGAAGAGGACAAGATGGGTCATGAGAAGGCCTATGGGGATTTTACCTATGGAAGAGTGGAAAGAAAAGAGGTTCACAAAATGGATTATTAGAGAATTAAAGAATATTGAGGCTGATAGAGATGGAGCAAAGAAGAGAACATGAAGAGGCTAAAAGAAAGCATGAACAAAGATTATGTGAAAAGGGTAATGATGGTCAGTGAAAGAGGGTATGTGTAGGATCATGATGGGCCAAAAAGTGGCGATATGTAAGTGATATGATGGCCCATGTGGCTGACGACTTTTTTTTACCCGAAATTGATGAAACGAAAAGGGTTTTTGGAGGAGATTCTCAGCTTTCCACCAATATAATTATTTTTTTTGATAGGTAAATTGCTACTAAGGGGCAGCACCCTACGCTTTTTACTAGAGTAATGAACCAGTGTGGCCACATTTGTGGGGCCACATTCCCGCAATTCAATTACATTGCTTCTTGCCCAATTTTGTCATTTTTAGAGTGGGATCCATGTTGCTTGTTGAGATACACCTCATTATTCTTCCTTTTCCTTTGTACCTTTTTCCAAATTTCCTCTACCAAGCCTCCACCCAAAACCTCTACACCTGCTTTGGTTATTTGGCTTCCCTTTGGGGAAGAGATTCATGAATTGTCATCCTTAATCCTATGGCACTCTTCTTTCTGAGATTCTACTGAGATCTCTGAATCAACAAGATTTCCAATTTGATGCCCACTTCTTTTCTTTCGGGTATTTCCAGTAGGAGCATCTCCATCAAGCATCGCTGGTGTAGAGGAAGTGGCTGCTGCCTTTGAAGTTGTTTGAAGATCGCTTGGTGGAGCCTTGCCTGATGTAATATCACCAATTTTTGGAGACAACTCAACCTCACCATCCGACCCATCCTTTTCCACTGAGTAATGTTGGGGGGTGGCTTCTTTCTACTAACTAGGTTGGATTGCCTGCGAACGTTTTGAGAAGTGTGTAGCCATGTGACCAGTGCTAAAGCATCGACGAAAACCAAAAGGTAGACCCTCATAATCAAGCAATTGATTCCATTCCAACCTCGTAATTTTTAGAAGGACATTCGCAAGGAGGTCTTTAGTTGTATTTATCTTCACTAATACGTGAGCATAGGTAGTATGTAGAAAGTTTGAGGAGCCCTCATCCACCCCCCAAAACTTCCCCAGTGAACTACCAATGCCTTCAAAGCATGAATCAAACCAGAATTGAAGAGGTAGATTAGGCATCCTTACCCAGACTGGAGCCAGATCGAAATATTCTGTGAGAGGATTGAAGGAGGGGTGCCAGGGTTTCAATAATAATAAATGTTGATTCTTCTAGCTCAATTGGTATTCATACAGAACTAAGTCTCGATCCTTTGGATTTTTGAAAGCCACCACAAAGAATCCCCTTGCCATGGGGTAAACCTCTACATCCCCCCCCAATTCAAGTTTCTGAAATTCCGCAATCCATCCATATAGCTCTACAAGGCTTGGCTAGAACCCCCATAATCTACCAACCAGCCCTTGTTTTGTAAAATAAGATATGTTTTTCGTCACTTCAACAACAATCTCCCCAACAAAGGAAACCGTTGGAGAAGAGGTTGCACACTAGAGAGCCCTAGGAGCCTGTCTTTTACCATGATCATTGGCCTTCACCCTAGATCTCCCTAACCAATCATTGCTCAACCCTTTGTTCTTCTATGGAGATCGAGGCCAAGAAGACCAGTCAACCGCCTGATGAATTGGCACTTTTCCTTGCCCACAAATCATTCTTTCTTGCCTTTCTACTGCCATCGCAAATGAGCGACCGGGGTTTGCTTGACGTCTCCCTTCGACTGGGCTAGGTTGGGGTACCGCAGAGGCATTAGAGGGTGCCCTAGAAGCACCAACCTTTGGCAAAGATTTTGTCCTTTTCAGAGTTCCTGCCTTGTCTTCATTGAGCCTTTGTGGTTTTGCATGCTCTTTCCCCACTTTAGGGTCCTCCACAGCTAGATCAAAGCCATGGAAAGACAACACAATGGTGGGAGGATAGACTGAAAAATAGTGCAGAGCATTGGGGATAGATGGATACAATACAGAGCCACCAATGCCCTGTCATTTGTGCAGCAATGAAGGCTTCTCATCCTTAGGTTGAGTGGGAGGAGGATGCCCTGCAACACAAAATCCATCGACAGTCATTGGCCCATGCGAAGCACCAGAAACCCCAATAGTAGCCCGCGACCGCATATCGTCAATTTTACTTTGAAAAGATATTAAGGTTTAGGCCTTGGTTGTTGGCACTACAAGCAAGAAGCCCCACCAGTTCACCAAGGAGCCTCCCCTTAACATCAGGGTAAATAAAATCCATTGTTGACGTGGTAGAGAACAATCCTGCGAGGTTTGAACCTTGGTTGTTGGCTCTATAGACAAGAATCCCCACCATTTCACCAAAGGGTCTCCCCTTTTTAAAAATATATTAAGGTTTGGGCCTTGGTTGTTGGCACTATAGGCAAGAAGCCCCACCAGTTCACCAAGGAGCCTCCCCTTAACACCAGGGTAAATAAACTCCATTGTTGATGTCGTAGAGAACAACCCCGCAAGGTTTGAACCTTGGTTGTTGGATCTACATGCAAGAAGCCCCACCATTTCACCAAAGGGTCTGCCCCTTTTCCACCAATATAAATTATTCTTTACTTTGAATTTAATAAATAATTATTATTCATTTTCTATTTGAATTATGACTAAAGTCCTGATTGATAGGATTATTGAAAAACATCTATATAGCTTTCAAACTGTATCAAATATTTTGAATTTGAAACACGCATCACATTCCATGCTTCACATAATATAGGATTAAAAAAAAAGAGTTGAATTTCATGAAGTTTTGACCAAGTTCAGGTGGTTAGACATACGAGTTTTTATATTTTTTAAAATTTATAACAAAAAATTCATAATTAAATATTAACCTGGAAAAAAATTACAAAAAAATATGGATCACATTGGGACATGAGTCCTCTACTTATATTGAAAATATTATAAAAAAATATTATCATTTTATTTTGGTTAGGGTGGTCAGACAGACACCTACTTCTTATTTTTTTCCTGAAATTTAAGTTTACTGCATTAAAATTTTAAATTTTCACCAAATAGATTTTAAAAAATAAAAATAAACATAGTCGTTTAGAAACTACATTCAATTTTCTACAAATTCTATTGTTACATATTTTTGAAAGAATATAGATAACTTATTCAATTTTTTACGTCAAGCTGCCTAACTCTGATTTTTTGAATTTTCATTGCCATTTAAGGGCCTGTTTTTTCCATGATGATCCTGCACATACCCAAGATTTAAAGTTGAAAAGCTTGAAGAGAAGGTAGAACTATGTCTAGATGAATGAGAAGGTGTATAATTTTGTTCAAATGATATCCTTATGTAAGACGGTGAAGAAGAAAAAGAGACTGTAGCAACATGCGTTGTTGAAGGCATGGAGGAGGAAATCAAAACATAAATTATAGCAAAGGTTGAGGAGGAAAGTGAAACTACAGAGAAATGCAAAGCTAGAGTAGTAGTGGAGATGGAAGAGGTTAGTAAGATAATGCATAGTATTTTCTATTTTTATGATGAATATGAGAGTTGATTGCATGTAGATGAGAGGTTGCGACAATTGGTTTTGTTGAAGACATGAAAGGAGAAAGAAAAGGAGGAATTGCAATTATTAAAAGGGAAGAAGGTATGATCAATGATGAAGAGGTAATTGTGGAGATTGAGATGGAAATAATGGATCTTGAGGATGTTGCAATAGATGGAGAGGATAAAGATATTTTTTTGTCATAGATTTTGGTGGTAGAGGAAGAGTGGTTTGATAAGCTTGTCGATGGAGGACACAAGATAAATGTTGCAGTGAAGGATAAAGAAGATGATGTTGGAGCAGGAAAGAAGGATGGGGTAAATTTTTATTTTTAATTTAAAAATGTTTATTATTTACTTCCTATAGAAGAGATTATAGTTGTAGAAGATGAAGTTGTAGTTGCATATTGGTATGTAGATGTTACATGTTTGTATATAGATGTTGTAGAGGATAGTGTAGGTGGAACTTGGTGGAGGTGGTTAGTTTGCAGTGGGTTGGATCCCATGAAGAAGGAAAGGAAGGAAAAAGTGATGTGGTGGAGGAGGATAGTTCATGGTAGACATGAATCCAAAATAGGAGAGAAGAATATAATGCAGATTCATTAAAAGAGTGTAAAGCTCATTCTAATAAAGTGTTGAAGAAAGAGGAAAAATAAAACTCTTAGTGCACATATTTCATTTGATAGTATTTACTGCAGATTGTTCATAATCTGGAAGGATGGTTTTTGGACGCACTCATGTCTCTTAGGAGGCTCACTCTTTTGTGTATCAATATCTAAATACCCAACTAAATGAAATAAATAAATTTCTACTTCAAGATATTTAATCTTGCAAAGTGATAAAATTGCTAATATTTTTACTAGAGGTGGGGTTTTGGGTGGTAAATCTCTTAATACATGCACATAATATTCACTCTGTAACATGATCCTTTCTTGTGTTATTCCTTGTGAAACATGAAGCTTATTTGGTATCTTAGAATATTTCTATACATCCTTCATGATTTATTCTATTTTTCCCAATGATATTTGATATGAGCAAGGGTACTCAAATAATTTGATCAACTACTTTCTTTCTTTAGGTAGACCATGCTTTCAAAATGCCTCTTTTATAACCTTAACCTGAAATTTATCATTGTATCTTTTGATTAGGTATCCCTTCTCATTAAATTGATGTTAAATTTTGACTCTCATATTACCCTTTAAAATTGATTAATGAATCCCTTTTAGGTCATATGGTCACCACTTAGGATGAAACATTCTCATTTCATATTCATTTTTACTAGGTCAAAGGTAAAATATTGAAATAAGAAAGCCACACCTCTTATGTTCCTTCAATTTGGGTTTTTTTAGAGAAATGCACCTAGTCATTTCTAGGATAACAATCTTTGGAGGCATTGTATGTGGGAGATCATATGGTGTCTTACTAGCTTTAAACATTATTTAAATATGTAAAATTAAGGATAGATGAAAAAATTACCACAATTATGTTTTATCTCTCCTTTAGGATTATTCTAGTAGAGTTTGATTGGTCCTTATACATCATCATTACACCTATGCCTATTAATCCATAGTAATTTGATAAAGTGATTTTAAAATATAAGAAATAAGGCATGCTTGCTATGCCTATGCATATGAGGGGTCCATAATTATTTATGACTAACTTGAGCTTTAGGGAAGTCAATGTATGTTCAATTTCTAACTTCTTAGGTCAATACTCTAAAATATTATGCAAGAAGATATGATATAAAAATGAGTACTTCTTGAATCTCTTTGCAGTACAATTCTTCTAAGATTCATTTAGTTTAGTGTGAATTTTATGAGCCAATAGCTCTCCATGATCAAACAGTGTATTTTAGTGTGATTCTTTTTATTACCCATGATAAAATATACTTATGCAAGGTATACAATTGTGTGCAAAATCCTTCCCTATGACTTGATAATATCCTTGATATGTCTCTTGAAAATAAGGCATCAATTTTCTCAACCCCATTGGTTCATGTTTTTCATTAGGAGTAATTTCCCTTGACTTTAGTTCACCCTTGATCTTGCAATGTAACAACTTGAATACTCTATTAATGTTGTTATCTATTTTGTATAAAATTTATAGCAATTGTAAATCTAATTATGTTCTTTCTTTAAAAATCAATTGAAAAAATATATAAATTATAATCCAACTAAATTTAAATTTATTTATCAAGCTACATATTTTATAATATGAATGTTCACATCATAGAAACAATATATTCATTAATCTCAAATTTAAATAGCTCAATATTTTCCACCTAAATTTAAACCCCTATCTCTATAACAAAGGGTCATGTTAAAAAAAAATTAATAACTATATAAATTCATAGAACTGAGACCAATTGAAATCAAATATTTGTTAAGCCTTCCATAAAGAGTTTAAGTAACAATATAAAGAAAAGATAAACGTGTGGTCCAAAATGGATGGTTTAAAATTTAAAATTATAATTAAATAGAACAAAGCTTCCCTCCAAAAGAGTACAACTCTATAAAAAGAAAAACGTTAGCTTTCATTACCTATTTATGAATGTATTTAGGCTTGAGAGCTATTAAAAAATGTTTGTGCATTACTGAGAGTTGTATCACAATGGCAATAATTCCTAGCCTTCTAGACGATTTAACGATGGAATTCCTAGCAAGGGTTCCACACAGATTCCAATGCAATGTTAGGGCCGTCTCCAAGACCTAGAATGCTCTACTCAGCCACCCACACTTCTCTAAACTATGACAACACCATAGCGAGTGTGAGGAGGGACTAATTTCTCTTCACAGAATTGGCCAAACTCTAAGTAATTTCAATTTGATTATTTACTACCCGCGTGGGCATTGGTAGGAAAGGCTACCTCAAATCCCCAGAGTATTTAAACTACAATACACAGATTATCATCTTTGTGTGTTAATTAGATCAAAACAATAGTTGGTTGTAATGGGCCTTGTCAAGAGTTGTAGCGACAGAGAAGCTGTTTTGATATTCAATTTTTTATCTCGCAGATGGCGGCTGGGCGCCGACATGCCATGCAATCTATTTTACTTTGCATGCACCACATGAACAACTGAAGGACTCGTCTATGTTGCCACCGGGTACCGCAGGCCTTCCGAAGAGTTTTCACAGTGCTATCTAGCAGAAGTTTACAGTACAGTGAACTTTGATCCACTCTTAGGCCACATGAATTCTTCATGATTTGAAGAATTTATAGGTTTTGTTTCATCTTTTCTCTTCCATGATCTGTTGAAGAGGGAAGACCTAATTCAAAATAGAAAAGTCCTGATTGGATGGTAAAGAGGCATGAGCTACTGTGGAGAGGGTTGATGCATCAAGTGGAGGCCCAATTTGCTATGGTAGAGGTGCACTATTCTCTTCTCTAGAGGAGTAGGTTGATGTTCATGGTGGGATTTTCCAAATTGATGACCTATCATGACTTCAATAGGTGTCTAAGTAAGGGACTCAAGAGTTTTTCAAACTCTTTATTCCTGTTCATGCCCATGCTTGGGGGCATTTTGAATTGCTGTCACCCACATCTGTAGGCAATTCCAGCAATCAAGTGGCCCACGCCACCATTCCTTGCATCACCCTCTAATTTGGGCCCATAAATGTGCACTAAGAGAGGATGGATCTGTAGTGAGTGACATTTCAAATATTTAATGTTGAATTTTGATTTCTCTATGCACATTGGGAACCTAAAGGGGCATGAAAAATCTGCCAGTCAGCTAGTCAAATTTGCAACTTGGTATGGGAAATATGAGCATCATCGGAAGGATTTGAAAATCTACAATGGGAGTCAAGATTGAAGCAGCAAAAGGGTGCAATATTATTGGTTGCATGGGGTTTCATCCCCTATTTATTTTCTAGTCCATGAGGGCTTTACTATTTTCTATTTTCCTCTCTCTAACTTCTTAAAGTATTTGATTTTCTCAAATTTTTAAATGCAATTTTTTTTTATTGGTGTAAATTTGCAATAGGGTGAAAATTTAATTTTTCAAACTCTATTCAATGATGGTGATTTCGTACTAATATAAAGTGTCATTTTTCACAATCATTCTTGTATGAAAATATATGCACTAAAATAAAGTGCCAAAAAAGGGGGGAAATCAAAAATATTAAAAACAAGGGATGTTAAAGAGTTGTGATTAAAAATCCATTCCAAATTTCTTTCAATTTTCTAAAAAAAGTTGAAAATAACCACTAAGCATGGAGCTGAATCAACAAAAGGAGCCAAATGTGCAGGATCATGATGGGCCAAAAAGAGGTGATATGTAAGCTATATGATGGCCCATATGGCTGACGACTTTTTATTTACCCAAAATTGATGAAACGAAAAGGGTTTTTAGAGGAGATTCTGAGGTTTCCACCAATATAAATTATGCTTTACTTTGAATTTAATAAATAATTATTATTCATTTTCTATTAGAATTACGAATAAAGTCCTGATTGATAGGCTGATTGAAAAACATCTATAACTTTCAAATGGTATCACAATTTATGAATCCAAAACATTTGTCACATTCTATGCTTTGCATACTATAGGATTAATTTTATTTTTTTGAATTTCATGAATTTTTGACCAAGTTAAGGTGGTTAGACAGACAAGCTATTATATTTTTAAAATTTGTAATACAAAATTCATAATTAATTATTTAAATGGAAAAAAATTATTAAAAAATATGCATCACATCGGGACATGAGTCCTCTACTTATATCTAAAATCTTATAAAAAAATATTATTATTTTATTGTGGTTAGGGTGGTCAAACAGACACCTACTTCTTATTTTTACCCTGAAATTTAAATACTACTGCATTGAAATTTTAAATTTTCACCAAATAGATTTTATTTTTTTAAATAAAGGTCTAGTAGTTTAGAAACTACATTCAATTTTCTACGGATTCTATTTTTACATTTTTTTGAAATAATATAGATAATTTATTCAAATTTTTACGTCAAGTTGTCTAACTCTGATTTTTTGTCTTTTTATTGCCACTTAAGGCCCTATTTTATCCAGATGATCCTGCACATACCCAGACCTTAGGAAAAACTACAAAAATGAAGTTTTTAAGTGCTTTTTCTTGAAAAGAAAAGCTTATTTACACAACATAATCACCTAGATTTAGTTACAAGCTCTATATACATGTCAAAATCTCGGTTGCACCCACCACAGAGAAAAGGGCCAAAATGATAAATAAAAAGCGACCTCATGAGTTTGTAAAGGTAATGATGTCATGTTTTAAAAACCCTCATTTCTTCATAAATTATCATGGAATCATAGGTGTCTATGTTGTGGGGAAAAAGGTAAAATCTAGCCTATATTAAAGAATGAGCTCTAGATTAATAAACATGGCTACAAGACTTCATTAATATGCATGAATCAAGATTTTAAAATTCATCAAAACTCTCAACCGGGTTATTGAGAACCCTAAAAAATATGAGCAACTCGGGAAATGGCCACAACTATGATTACCTAGATCTCAAAATGTGTAAGGGATTAGAATGATCGTAACTTACAAGGCTTTAAGCTACAGTAGAAATATAGATAAAATCATGGCGAGCATAATGGCATACATGAGAATATATAGAAATAGAAAATGATTTAAACCTAGGCTGTAATGAAAACAAATAAATTACCTAGGAGAGCTCACGGCTTGTGGGTGAATGCCATGAGTGAATAACAAAATTTTAAAGGCATTAGAGATTCGTGCAAAACCCCAAAACCCATGGAAGACATAGAAATGAACAAAGGGAGAGTCTTGTACAATTTGATGGTAGAAACCCTTGTGGGTTTTGTATTTAGAGTCTGAGGAACATAGATAAATACATAGGAGAAAGCCTTTTTATCCACAAAAGATAATAAGTAACAAAGAATGTTGATAGGAAAACCCACCTTGAGTTTTGCTTGGCTTTACATGAGAAATGCTTCAGGTTTCATCATGAGATCCACCATGAAAGGCTGGAGAAAGCTTTGTGGCCAAAACCTTCGATGGCAGTGTGATTTGTACAAAAATCAATAGGAAAGGTGACAGAGGAAAGTGGAATACACACAGAGAAAATGAAAATCACATGATGCAGCAGCCCTAGGCCCAGATCTTGGAAGAAAAGTGAAGTTTTTCTTTGTTTTTAATATCAAAATGCTTACCTTTTCATTTTCTAAAGGAGAAATCGACAATTTTTGTGCATATTTCCTTTTGTAAGTGGCTAAATATTCCATCAAAAATCCTTTAATAACTTCCATAAACCCTCGCATGGTGGTGACATCTCTAAAATTCTTCATGAAGCTTGTAAAATGAAGTGAGAGAATGACCAGTTCTCTTTTGTTTTTAGGGTTTCTAAACCATATGATCAAATGCCGATAGAAGTTTGGTAATTTTTTGTCATATTTTATTAAAAAATCAATGTTAACTAATACCCCATGGGTTTTGAAATGCCTTTACTTCGTGACTTAGGAAATTTATCATTTTTGACTTAGAAATTCCTATTGCTTAAGGTTTTGGCTGAATGGAGGTGAAGTCTTTTATTTTTTGCATTACTTTATATTGTTAAATACTTAAGTGAAGTAATTTTTTGTGAATCATTTATACTTAAAGTATTTCCTTAAATGCAAGAACATAGGAGCATGTGTGCATATGATAAAATGGAGGATATTTTTGTATTTATGTGCATGCCACGAATGAAGGAAGGTAAGCCTTGATTCATGACTTAGAGGGGAAATAGAGACATGTGTGATACGACCATGTCTTGGAATAATAAATGTGGAGATATGTTTTGATTTATGATGAGGAGGGTATGTAGGAAAGTTTTTTCAGTTTTCCAAACACATGGAGAAGATGTAGGGGGTTTTTTTTGACTTTTTATGAGCATTGGAGGGAATCTTTGAGATTTTTGAGTTGTAATCATGTTTGACATGGTCAAGCTTGACTATTTCAACTATTTTGAGCTCTTTTGGATGAGATCTAGGGGCTAGATTTTAGGTATGATGGTTGCATCCAACCCAAGGAGGTTGAAGAATCCTTGTTTGATGGAGCTTTTGCACTTGGTCTTTTTGGGCTACTCATTATTGAGTGAGTTCTTGATTATGCAGTTTTTTTTGTACTAGTGACTTTTGAGTTCTAAGAGAGATTCTTGCAAACTTTTGTAACTCATATGGATATGGAATATAGTGCAAACCTTGGAAACATTCAATGGAGTTAATTTTGCCTTCTTACTCTTTTGCTTCACTGTGTGTAATGTTTGATTGACTAGATTACTTGTGAAATACTTTCATTTCTTGATAATTGTGTCTCATATCCAACACCTTTTTAGCATAGAATGTGTTATTTCGGGTTATAATCAGAGTCGGAAAAAAAGGTTACTTTAGCTATGAAATTTATTTCCTCCTAAAAGACTCATGCATCAGAACCTCTTTATAAAATACTTATGCAAAACACATACAAATAGGTTGTGCAAGTTTTGTTTTCTTCAATTCATTCTATTTAAGTGTGCTGAAATATGAATTTCTAGTTTAATTACTAGTTAGGTGTATCACCATTAGGAAGTAGTGTTTACCAATTTTGTTTTTATCAATTTTCAACAATCTTTCTCCCTTTTCCCCTCAAGAATCAGTAGTATAGGTGATAATTAGCTAGGAAGTCGGCCTTCTCTGAATTTTGACCTCTGCTTACAAGCAATCCACAACTTTAGAGGTCTTCCCATGTTTTCTCTGAAAATCTAAGTCTTACAGCTTAACTTATCAAATCTTGCAGCTTAGCTAGGGTGCCATTTCATTTGACATGTATAATTTTACTTTTAATATGGTAAAATTTATATATTTATTGTGAGAGAGAAATTTGCAATTCCTAACAATAGATAGATTAACCATTGTTAGTAAATTGAAATAAACCCCTCCCTATGAAATTGTTGATCAAACATAGAAGAGAAAAACATGAAGTAATGCATGTGCAACCTAAAATATATAAATCTAATCTAAGTTAACCAACCACCATCGCATAGGGGGATTGGTGCCCTTTTGAATGTGACAAGAAAGCCCTTTCCCAATCCCTAATAAGAAAGAATACCAAGATGATGATACCAATACTGAGACTGTGCATCAAGTTGTTTAGTAGTGGTGTTTTCAAATTTTGTTGTAGCCAGTTGTTGTTGAAATGATTTGCATTTATAGATTCAAGGTTGGAATATTGAAGGATTTGGATGAATATGGGATCATTCATGATCCAATGACATGATGCCACTTGTCAAGATATGAGAGGATGAGGGTTCTGCACATTTTGGTCAATGTGCCAATTTGAAATTTAAAAATAACATTAAATGAATATAGTTGAGAGCTTTGTGGGCAAATTTTTTTGGACACAAAAGTCGAACAAATGGAGTTAATGAGGGCATATTCCTTGGGAATATGCTTTGTGAGGAAAATAGAGCTTTTAATAAATCAAAATAAATGATTTATTGTGCAAGTGGGAAAAGCTAGAGGATGGAACATGGGTTAGGCTTAGTTTTAATCATGGATTTGATTAATTAAGTTGATGATTAGATGATGTGACACTTGATTTATATTTTTAAATTTGTTTAAATCAAATGAGATAAAAATGATCATTTAAAGATTTAATGAAAATTTTGAGTTTATTTAATTAAATGGAAGAACTTTAGGAGATTAATTAACTAATTTGATTTATTTAATTAAGTGTGATAACCTTAAGAGATCCAATAAACTTGATTTATTTGATAGGAAAATATGATTAAATATGATTAATGCATGATATTAGTTTTGCATGTCTACATTTTTCCCCTCTTTGAAGCAATGTACTTGTTGCATTGGTTCAAAGAATGATGCCACCAACATTGAAATTTAAAAAAATTCAACTTTTTTTTTTGGATGCCCCAGTAGGAATAAGTATGTTATTATATTGCCCCCTCGTGAGATCAAGCGAGAAGTTGAATTTGAGGTCGATCTCGCGACAAAGAGGTTCAAAATGGATGTATAGATGGTTAGACTAACATATCTATGTGATAATGATGATGTAAATGAGATGTTTTTAAGATGCTTAGAATAAAAAATCTATATTATCCTAAACAACTTAGATGATGATGCAAAAGAGATTTTTGGAAGATGCTTAGAATAACAAATCTATATTATTTTAAATATTTTAAATGAGGATGCAATTTATGTGAGATGGATGAGATGGATGATGTTGTCCTATGATAATATGACATGATTATGCAGGATGAGAGTGTAGATGCAAGATGGATGCATCGTTAGCGTGAAAGAGGATAGAAGAATGAGAGGGATCAACCCTTGAATCCAAGAAGATTCAAAAGTTCAACAAGACAACTTTTTTAGAAATGATGATGAATGATGACGATGTATTGCTTATCCAAGGATGGGAGAGATAAAAAGCATAACTTTCCTTATGTTTGATAACACACATAGGTGTGATGCATGAAGGTATAAAGAACCAGGATGGCATTGCACCCAGTGTGATAGAGTTTGACTTAGAAATCAGATAGGAGTTCTCTTGTTCACACTTGGCATACGAAAACCTTGCTAGGACAGACCTAACAAAGAAAGTATTTTCCAAGTTATATTACAAGAATGTCCAACAAGAACAATAGACAAAATGGTAATGATCATTTCCCCATTCCTTTCTCTCTAAACCTATTTTGTTTAGGCATCGTGAAGAGGTCCTTTGAATGAGCACAAAATAAGATAAGTTAGAAAGATGAGATAAAGTAAAGAATCTAGCTAATGTTCTTCATACCACTAGCAAAGACTAAACTAAGGTGATATCTAATGCTGATGTCCGTGGCCAAAACGTCACATTCCTAGGACATGTTGTGATCAGGGTTTTGATGAGATTGATTGCGTGATAAGATATTGATACTCTGAGTTGATCAACTTGATGACTCACTGATCTAGACTTAAGACTTTGACGATTAGGTGTTCACTTTTGAATTTGCTAGACTTGATTCTAATTTCCTTACCAAAGGATGAAAGCGATGATGATTTATTATGAACAGTGATTATTGTGAGTGACAGCGAGATGAAACAGGTGCACCATTTTGGGTTTTTTCAAATATTTCGATGTTCTTGATGTTTTGATATGTTTTGAGGCTATTTTGATTTTCTCATTTTTTAATGTATTTGGTATTTTCAAGATTTGTGAATATTTTTGGATTTTGTGTCTCGGGGGCCAATCAAGGATTAGCCTTGCCTACGTTTAAGCTCAGAGACAATGTAGTTCATATGACAATTGAATTGAATAATGATGAGATTGATGGGAAAATAGATTCCCATTGTGATAGATGCCTAAATGACTAACCTAAAATGTGAAATAGATGGGCAAACAAATTGCCATTGCGACTGACACCTAAAGGACTGACCTAGGGTGTGAAATAGATGGGCAAACAGATTGCCATTGTGATGGATGCCTAAAGGACTGACCTAGGATGTCTTAGGGGATGATCAAATATCAACCTTGCCTACTTTCAAGCTTATAGATGAAATAGTTTGGTTGACATGTTTTTGACTTTTTCTAATTTTTGAGATGTTTTGGATTTTGAATGATTTGGATTTTTTTTGGGTTTTCACATAATTTTGATGATTTGGATATAGATATATATCGTGCTCTATTTTAGGATCTTGTTGAAAATAAAGCTAGTTTGATTGATTAGATTGATGGATTGATGATGATAACATTGTTGAGGATACACAATAATGCAAGGATAGTGATTAAGCAACACAAGGATCAATAGGATATCCCGAGATAAAGAATTGGATGGATTTTATTGATGAAGCTTGATTTGGAACAAAATTGTTTTGATGATTTGATGTGATATTGATGTGCACATTAGATACGAATGATATGGATTGTTTGGATCGATGTTCGATGAAAGATAAATCTTGATGAGGAACATCGTCTCATCAAAATATGCCATGGGATAGTGATTTGGATTTTGGATCAGAAATGCCTTGACCAATTTGATTTCACATTTGCAAATGTGTGGATCACCACATAAGTTGGATGATATATATAAAGATTTATTCCTAAAGAAAGATGTAAAAATTTGCCCCCAGTGTCTAGCAATTTGTTGAATTCCATGGGTGGATGCTTGGGTAGATGGACAGATGTATGGATATGGTAAGAATGTAAAGGATGCCAAGGATTATCTTGTGATAAGATAAGGTTTTAACACAAAGGGATTCTCATTTGGATAATGCTTCAAGGCTCAGTTAATGTTGGATCAAATAGGATCAATAAAAATGACCCATGTCAAGATGTTTACCATAAACAAGTACAAAGTGTGCACCATACTTCTATCAAAATAAAGATAAGGTGGATAGATGGCAAATGGTTCATGGATGAATGGATTTATTATAGATAAGATGGAGGGAATGTTGGTTTTATTATGGATGCGATAAGATGCTTTCTCCTAAAATGATGGACATAGATGCTCGATTCTACACATGACGCATGTTTGCCAGGTTTTCGTCATGGTACTTTTCCAAAGTGCCGCCCATGCGGTTTTCACTAGAGGATGATTTTTTTTTCTTTTCTGTTTTCAATCCTTTTTCTAAATTTTTTTGGATTTTTATATTTTTTGGATTTTCTATATTTTCTAAGAGATTTTAAGATGATGTTGAATCACCTGGTACTACTAATATTGATGCTTCTATCATAATGTGCCATTTATATCTTTCTTTAAGAAGCTACCTTGCCAAGATACATGTATTTGAAAGAAACTTTTGAGATTCTTGATCTACTTTGTTGATACCGGATTTAACTTTGTCTTTCTGCACACATTATGATAGAGTTCCTTCTAAATCCTTATGATGAAGGGTCATTTCCAACACATGTTGAATGTGAGAACTGGATATCATGCATGGAGGCGTGGATGGAGTGTTTTTAGGAATAAAATATGGATTGGTTGACAGTTTGGAACTTTTGACTCTCCAAACTTTGGAAGATGAGAAATTATGGATGGATACGAAAGTATGTGTGGAATTAGGACCAACTGCTTCATATACCTAGTACATCAGTTGAGAAGCCTGATTTTTCTTTTGTGGACATCTTTGATGGATACCTTTCCCTTTTTTATTGTGCCCCATTATTTCTTTGACTAATGGAGTTTGATAGGGATCATTTATATTTTTTGGTATCTATTTGCATTTGATTTGTCCTTCATGCTTCAATAATTCTTTTCTTTTGATGACATTCTTCGTGCTTTGCTTCAAATATTTCTTTTGATAAAATTCTTCGTGCTTTGCTTCAAATATTTCTTTTGATGTTGGTCCTAATTCATGGATGGGGTGATGGGTGGATGAAGATTCGTGACGTGGCAAGTTGTAGTATTGACATTGGTTTCATCATAAGGATTCTTTATGCTCCCTATGTTGATGTTTTCTTGTGACAAATTTTCCTCTAATTTTGTGGAAGTATCACTGATATTTTTATATCCCTTGATTATTGAATAACCAAGGCCTTGATGCTTAGGATTTCCAACAATCTACACTAGTTCCAGGATACCCTATTTATGTAGGCCTAATCCTCTGCCTTGTTAATTCATCTGTTGAAAAAACTTATTTCCAATAGGATATGATTTTCCTTGGAAACAAGGTGCTACTCCTTCTCTGCTCTTTGGTGGATCTTCAAAAGTGACAACTTCCTTATTGATGAGGTAGCTTTCCCTAAGAAAGGTAAGTGATCCAATTTTATAAGTGATAGGATCCTCCATATGTGGGATGACTTCTTGATTGATATCTTTAGCTTGGTCTTGTGAAATATCAGATTTTAATGCTTCTTCAAGCGATGTTAGAGATTCACTATAAAATTCTTCCTCTTGATTCATTCTTGATATGCTTTCATATGATGTTTTTTATTGACAACTTCTGTAGAGGCCTTCTTCATGATCTATTTCTGCTAGGTGTCCACAAGATGTTTCTGATTCATAACTTATGTAGAAGCCTTCTTCATGATTTGTTTCTGCTATGTCTCCAAATTTTTCTACATCTTGGTCTTGTGTACAAATGTTAAGAGTAGGAGACTCTTGTTCCTTGGTAATGATGTCAATGGTACGATACTCTTTTTTTGAATGAAGATCATCTACATGTCCATCCAAAGAAAGCATCTCATGGGTAGATGGAGGAATATGTGTTTTATGGATGTGATCATCATTTGCGATATCTTGTATAGATAGGAGAGTTCCCATTAGATTATTGTAGTATCTTGGAGGTACAAATTCTTGATCTTGAGTAATTTTAGAATTGTTTTCGACACATGCTTTGGATCAAGTTCTTGACATAGCTCAATTTCAAAGGATGGATTGTCTACAAGGGATTCTTGGACATTGTTATCAAGAATGGGAAGCAAATCAATGACCTGTTGATCTTTGAGGATTCTTCACCATCGGCAATCATGAGGTCAAAGGATGTCAATATGTCTTGGGAAGGACCATTGCTAGACCTTGGTGATAGATGTTGGTCATACTTTGGAATACATTCTTGAGATATTTCCTCTAATTCATTAGGTGATGTAGAGACATTTTCAATATGATCAATGGTCGATTGATCATGGATTATGTCAATAGGATCAAATAATGTTAACACATCTTGAAATAGATCACTAAAAAGTGGCTCTTGATGAATGTTGATTTGATCACTAGATGGGGTAGACATATCTTCACAGTGCTCATTGATGGATTGATTTTGATCATTGTCGTCAACAATTATGGTGGGGAGATCTTTAATGCTGTTGCCAATGGTTGAATTCTGATTATTGTCTGCAATAGTTATTATTTTTTGATCAATTAGGTCTTGGATGAGATTTTTATGTCAAATAAAATCTGATGTTGTGTGTCCCTTTGTTTGGTGAAAATCACAAAGAAGCTTCTCGGTATACCCTGGTGGTTTCACCATGGGCTCCTGATAATTCACATAAGCGAGGATTTTAATGATATTTTCTTGTATCAACCTTTGCATGAATGATTTGATTGCTTTCCCAAGTGGTGTGCATTTTTATTTGTTACCTTATGAGATTTTCACTTTAAATTGACCTTCTTGAGATTGATTTTGGAGATGTGGTGATTAATTTTTTTGTTGATTTTTTTGGTATCCAACCTCTTGATATTGGATATATTGTTCTTGATGTGGTTGGGGAGACAAATCAATGTTTTGATGACATGGTTTAGCTAATATAAGAGTGTATTGATTTTGGAGTGGAGATGTCTCTTGACATAATGGATCAACTACTTTGGCAAGTGAAGTAATTTGATCCTGCAAAATTTGATCTTGACATCTTTGATATGGTTGACTTGGCCATAGAGCAAGTAGATTTGGAATGCATCCTTGTGGTGTTTTCATGGAATCATGGACAAATTGATTTTGGATAATTTTCTAATTCAATGTGATGTTTCGATTTGGCATTATAGGTTGACTTTGAACATTGTTGTGTTTGAGAATCATATTTCCTTGACTTAGATCAATACCTGGAGTTGTTAACATATTTCTTGAAATTTGAACAACATTTGTATGATTTGCAAACATATCTATCCCAAAGTTTACCAAGTGTGGTTTTGAAATGTTCATGTTTGACAAATTTGTATTTGGCATGTATGGATTTGGTGGGATAATGTTGTTTGGAAGAAGACTCATGCATTGATTGTTTGGTTGATAGATTTGTAGGCTTGGATTTTGATTTAAATCTATCATATGGAAAGATGGTCCATAACGAAGATTGGGCATACAAACATTTATTGTACTATTGAGGTTTGGAGGAGATAGTGATGCCATGTATAAATGTGAGTTTTGATAATCAATTGGCATTTTAAGGCTTTGAAAGTTCTGTTGATTTGGATTACTCATAATTAATGGAGCAAGTTTTTATTCTATGTTCTTCTTTAGTTCCGAACTTGTTCCAAAAGTGAACCTCTAAGGTGTTTAGGACTAATGATGAGATGAAGGATGAAAGGGTGAGGGGTATGGGTGTTTAAAATTTTAGGAAATTTGGATCAATGCTAGACTTTAGGACTTGTTTTGATTTGATTTTGATTGAGGATAGTTTGACTAAATGTGTCGAGTCAAACAAGAGTGGTAATGTACTTGTAAACTCTAGGAAGTTGTGTTATCTTAGAGTAAACCATTAGACAAGAGGATAGTTTGACTAAGTGTGTTAAGTCAAACAAGATGATAATGAACTTGTAAACCCTAGGAAGTTGTGTTATCCCGGAGTAAACTCATACAAAAAAGGATAATTTGGCTAGGTGTGTTAAACCAAAGAAGGTGATTTTGATTTTTCCTAAAAGTCTAGCATAAGTGATGTTTTCAAAGTTCCCAAGATTTTGCTAATGAGATGATGTTTGATTGATGTTCGAGATGGGTGAAGTGTTTGACTTGATCCTAGATGAACTTAAGAGGATTTGTTGACTAGACCAAGATATTGAAGAACATGCTTTTCACTAAGAGTAATTCAACCAAAATACCAATGTTTGCATGAAAACCATATGACCGAAAAGAGAACAAGCACATGTGTGGTTCAGTTGTCTATTATCTTGCTTAGATTCAGTTATTTTTACCACAAACACTTTCTTGATCATGTTTCAAACTGAATGTCTAATGTCCTACTTTATTTTCATCCCACAAGATCCATTATTTGGAAATCAAGGAAATTAGGGAAAAATTTTCCTAGTGTTTACTTTAGGAGAAACAAATTGAGATTTCTAAATGTTTAGAAGCCTTCTAGAGATAAGAACCCATAGGGACAAGTAGTAATATGTGGACACCTCCCAGGTATTTTTTCTTCCAAAGGGTTTAAAATTATGATGATTCGTTGAAAGTTTTTTTTCAACTATTTTGGATCTAAGAAAAGTGTTTTCGATGCCAATAACATGCACAATCCTAGCATGAGAAGATAATATTTGTTGGGATCTCACTTAGATAAATCCAGCTGCACATATTCAGTGTGGATGATTAGATGCTTGACCACACCGGCTCCCACTTATAGTGCACTCGCTTCTTGGGTCAGCCAAGCATCAATACCCATGAATCTCCCATGGCATACTTTTCATCTCTACAAATAGAATCACATGTATATGTGGGGCAGCTTCAAAGGACACGACCTTTTGCACCAACAAATAGATAGGATTTTGGCCTTTGCTAAACAATGGGTTTTAATTCAGACTTTACATTTGTTTATGTTGACCCATGTGGCAAAATACCATTGTTTCCCTTCTCATCGGGACCAACTATGTGATACTATCCTTTTTTCTAGTACCCACTTTTATATCCAGGCTGGAAATACACTTGGCTTTAGTGTGTTACCAGTTGAGTCATTCCCTTGGGTGATTAATTTTTCCCACAAGGCAGGCCCTCTAAGATTAAAAAAAGCAAGTAAGCAATATTCGTAACTCGATCAATCTTTGTCACAATACAAAGAGAGAATGTACGTAGTATCCTCCACTCACACTCGTAAGATTTGTTCAATTTTTAGGTACCCAGATTGAAATATGGAGGCAATATTTTATGCAAATTAATGTTACCAAAAATAATTTTGATTCTCAAGATCACTATGAAGCACGAGAGAAGTGCATATGCTCTTTTGAGTGAAATTACTTTGCAAACAAGATTACAAGACACAAAAGCAAATGTTCATTTCAATCCTCAAAGTAGAAAATGAGTTCTTTTTAAGCACCAAATTTGAAGTGTGAGAGTTGTTTGTCAAATTTTTTAGAACCCAAATTGAAATTTAGTAAGTTTCTAAGGTTATTTTTAACCAACTTTGAAAATATCAAATCAGTGATTGATTTTAAACCCAAAACAAAGGTGAGTTGGTTTAAAATAGAAAATGAGAGTAGAAAATGGATGCTCTAGATTGTGTAAAAAAAAAAATCATTAAAAAATGATTTTTTAAGTCTAATGTCCAATTATCCAACTCCGATTAATTCCTCTTTATTCGACTTCTATGCCCCTCTCCAATGCCAACTTTCAAAGAGTACAAAGTTGTCACAAAATAAGAAATATGATGCTTCAAGAAATCAATGATATAATGGAAACATTTTCAAACATAATGAACACATTCACAAGGAATCAATAATAACCTAATGAATAAATTCACATGCAAGAGAGACAAAAAAAGCTACTTTATTGAGGATCTCTTAAATGTATCTTTTTCATTAGTTGTGGATTTTGACATTGTTTATCTAATTTTGGAATGTTGGAATGTTTGTTTCTAAACAATTTATATTAACCATTTGTTAAATCTCTTCACAAAACATCAAAAATTCACCTAACCAATATAATTCCTAATGTTTATCATAATGAACATTCCTAAGAATTTGAAAACTTCTATTTCAAGTGATATTGTTTAAGCTTTGTCAACAGAATTTTCTAAAGCAAAGTGTGAATATAAATTGTAATTGGATTTTCTTTTGAGTTAGCTGAATTGTATTTAAAACTGATTGATATCATGTCACTTCTTAAAGCACAAGAAGTAATGCACAACTAACCATGTATTCCATTCACCACTATTACCACACAAAAAAACAAAACAAAACAAAAACACCTAAATTAAAGAAGTTTAATCAGGGGCATGAAATGAAAGATACTTCCCTCACTGGTAGAGTGTGTTTGATTGTACTTTAGCATGAAGGAAATAATGATTGTTGTAGATGCAGCCTGGCGTGACCTACTATAATCTCAATAATCTAGATTCCCAAGCATCGTACGGTCTCAATAGCTGTCATTAGAAAAATAGTCACAACAAAATAACTCTGGAGAAACTGAAGACAACCTTCAAATGTACTAGCAACTTTTTCAGTGCATGTAAATGAACATCAATCATTCACTTTCTTGACTGAGGGAGTTGATTGGTGAAAGATCTTATTTACGAGATTTGCATCACTCAAACACTGTGAATGACACTCTATTTAAAGATGACATTGAATAGAAATACCGATGTTGAGTAGTGACATTAAATATAAAGACTTTAAGATGACAACAACAAGTAGATAAATCTGGTTCTTTATGATAAGACAATTACATCTACAAAAATTTAAATGATGCTTATAATTGTAAGGAGAATAAATGACAATTCTTAAAGAACTTTAAATGTCATGTTCCGCATTTAAACTTGAAGATCTAAGTTATTAAAGTGTCCATTGAAATTCCAAATTCTATGAGAAAAGATAGAAGAAAACAGTTGAGGGACGTTACACTTTTGACTTTGCACAAAAAAATATCATTTGTTGCTTGTAGAATATGATATTTTTATTTAAAATAAAACTTATATGCAACCTAAATGGACCAAATAGCTATTGATAACCATAAATATTTGGTATCTCTATCTTTTATATTCAACACAAATGGACCAATAGTTGAACATATAAAAACTATTTGTTGATATAAAAACAACACATAATTATTTAAATTACATCTTATATCAAACAAAAATGGACCAATAGTTGAACATTAAAAGTTTTTGAAAATCCTTCACATTTATTGAAAAAATACATGGTATTTATTGTGCTCACCTTTTATATTTGTGATAGGACAAACAATTAATATCAAATACTCGAATGCTTGTACATTGGTACCCTAATAGTTGTACACATAAGAACAATATTTGTTCATATGATGACAATACTTGTTTAAATGACTATCTTATTTTATCAAATGAGCATTTAATTTTATAAATAACATACTTATAGTGGATAGTTTAGATATTTTATTTGAGAAAAAAATATGTATTTCACTTGTTCATGAATGTATTTATGTTTTTTTTACTTGAACTATTGGTCCCATAATTTCACATATCTGATAATATTTTGATTAATATGTGAAATGAGTATATACTTGAGATATAATATTAATTCATTCTAGTATTGATATGAATAATCACAATTGACTGCATGACTGTTGGACCTTGCACGGCAATTGGCCCCTCTTCCCATATATTAGGATTAGTCCTTATCTAAGGAGGGGAATACTTTACCACACTACTCAACATAGGCAACAACTCCTTTGTTGTTTATCTTCCCATACAATATGCATTGAATATTTAAAGTAAATTGCAACGAATGTCAAAATTTTAGGATTAAACTTGGAAACTTCAATTATTTGGAATAAATAAATTAATTCAAACAATATAATATAGATAATTGAAACAATGAATGTCAAAATTTTAGGTTTAAACTTGGGAACATTTGGAATAAATTTAATAATTCAAACAATATACTATAGATAATTAAAATTTGGATGGTGGAAGATAAGTGTAAGATGTTTTTGGAAACAATTTGGCAATGTCCATTAATGTGACAGAATCTTTCTTGTACATGATTACTATTTGGGACCTTTTGGAGAGTAGTGGTGTTATCCTTCTTGTGCGTGATTGTTATTTGAGACATTTTGGAGAGTAGTGGTGTGATAATTTATGTTTTGATTGTTCTATCTTGGAGTGATCAACGTACCATTTGAATTATTTGTTTTTATGAAACTATATATTGTAGCTTAGTCAAATTTCATGACTCTCAAGAGTCCTCATATGTTAGATATGTGAGTTTTTGGATTTAATGATGCATGCTTGTTTAATCTTCATATGAAGAGGTTAGAATTCATAGTAGTCCATATGCGGAGTATTGAATAACAAATACAAAATTGTGTCCACTAGGTTAGGAAGTGAGATGGATTCTTTATTGTCCTACTTGATATGTAGAATTCAGGGTAGTCCACATGAGGAGTATTGAATGAAAAATACAAAATTATGTCCATTAGATTAGGAAGTGAGATAGGTTCTTTAATGTTCTACTTAATATGAAAGAACTCTTTTATCTTTTTCTTGATGAACTTGTTTTTACTATGAACTTACTCATGAGTTTTATGAATGGATAAAGGCTTTCGGTAACTTGTACTACCAATCGAGGAAAATGCCCTATAAATCCTTAAGCATGTTCTTCATGACCACAAAATCTTAGGCAAGTAGTTCACAATGGTTGCATATGAGTTGATATGGGCATTGGGGCATCACTTTTCTTGTAAAATTTGGGAGTTTTTTGCAATGGCCTATGCTATACAACACTATTCATTACTTAGTCAAAGACATTTCTTTAAATATTCAAAATAGGTGCAAGAAATGTGATTGTTGATAGAAGAGGAGGGCTTGTAACCAAATGTGGTAGGGTATGTGGGATAATTTCATAAGATAGGGCATGCCACAAACATGTGGGGCAATCTAGAGGGAATGGTATAAGAAGGAATATTAATATTTGATATGATCCATTGGGGTTGAGGTTAGAGTAAGTGTAATATTGGGTAGATCATACAATGGTAGGTGTGTGTGACTATTATAGGAATATAAATTATAATAATATAAATATGATTTATTACTTGGTTGGCCTCATTTGGAATATTAATAAACATGTTTTTGTTATGAAAAGGTTTGGGGAAATGATGGTGTTGCAATAAGAACCTCAAGAGTGGCTAGATTTTGATTTGATTGGTTCAAATTATTTGCGTGACCAACCTAATGAGTGTCACAAAACGTTAGGGGTTTTGGGTTTTTTAATTCATTTGGAGCCCATTATTTGGCTTAGAGTGGATTATTATTTCGGTTAAGGTTGGATTAATATTCACATGAATTGTTCACTCGACACAAATTATCCGCAGTTCCATTTTCCTAACCCTCCTACTAACTAAAATTAAATTGAATCTTTGCTTATGCTAAGGGGCTTCTAAATGAAATCTATTGGATATCCCCAAGAGCACATGAGGAGTGAGGGCATCTTTGAAGTGGTCATCACTAAGAGGGAGCGAAGGGTTATGGGTTTCACTAAGGTATGTATCTTCTAAGCTCTTTTTTCCACAATATTTTCAAACATTTGAATATAGAGACTTGTTTGATTCATGGTCCCAATCTTTGATTATGAGAGCATTGAGAACTGCACATGGAGTTATCCACATTTTTGAGTCTTTGAAATCTTGAAATATTTGAGTATCTAAAATCTTGACATATTTGAGGATCCAAAGAATCATGTAAATAAATATAAGGAGAGATATCATAGAAAAGGGGTAGGGAAAAAAAGAAAGAAGAAAGAGTCAACAAAGAGATTTGTATCCTTTCACATGAGTTTCACTAATTATGTATGCACATGACTTCATAGACCTATTTTAGTTGAAATTTTTCTATTTATTTTTGTAATGAGGGTGGTTGATGAGGTCAAGGTAGTATAAAGTTGGAGATAGGATGAAGTATGTAGTCAATTGACAGTTGAATAGTGGATGTTTTTTTTGGATTTGATAGAAAAGGGGCAAGAGGTTTTTTTATTTTATTAGATAACTCAATGGATTTATTAGGGGACAAGAGCATGGTTAACCAATTTTAAAATCAAGATTAAGTGGAGGGGGTTACCTATGCATTATCTAATGATAATTGGGAACACTTAAAGATTCCTAATTTTTGATAATCCTTCCTTATTTATGATGTTAAATTAGTTGATAAGGGACATAATAGTAGTAGAAAAAAAATGCTTCCCTATTTATGATGTTAAAGTAGGGGGTTACCTACTTTTTGATAATCCTTCCTTGTTTATGATGTTAAAGTAGGGGGTTACCTACTTTTAGATAATCCTTCCTTGTTTATGATGTTAAATTAGTTGATAAGGGACATAATAGTAGTAGAAAAAAAGTCCTTCCTTTTTTATGATGTTAAAGTAGGGGGTTACCTACTTTTTGATAATCCTTCCTTGTTTATGATGTTAAATTAGTTGATAAGGGAAATAATAGTAGTAGGAAAAAAAATCTTCCTCTCAGAAATCCTTGGTAATATCCAATTACAGAACAAAAATCTAGATTTATCTAAAGTAGGTAAGTTCAAAGGATGTTGCATGGATATTTAAAAATAGTTGGGCGAGTTTTGAATGTGTATATAAAGTGTTTATTTTAAGAACATGGTTGATGTGTTTGAATATGTTGTTATGCCCTTACCCCTATAGTGTGTATCAAGTTATGAGTAGTCAACTTGTGGCTATCTTAACTCTTAATTAAGTCATACTATCATTATTATATTGTTATTTAGGCCGATCTAGGGTTTATATAGGGTTATCTACATCAAACTAGGTGATATCCTAGACATAAATAGGTGTATATAGGAGGTTGTGAGTCTTATTTCATCTTCATGTTGACTATTGTGTTCTTATTGAAGAATATTGGATGTATCCCTCTCAAAGTGGATTAGGGTGTTTAACCTCGGAG
The DNA here is from genome assembly GCA_007115665.2 of Sequoiadendron giganteum. NCBI lineage: Eukaryota > Viridiplantae > Streptophyta > Pinopsida > Cupressales > Cupressaceae > Sequoiadendron > Sequoiadendron giganteum. The sequence goes on from CM021102.1 coordinate 692,806,842, forward strand.
TGACCTAAAATTATAATTATTTTTAGAATATTTCATATTATATTCCTCTTGTGTGTGTTGTTTAATTACAAGTGGTACTAGAGCATGATCTTGGCATTGCTATGACAATTTACTTTTTTCAATTTTAGAGGTCATCTTGTGAAGCATATATCTACTAGATTTTGGAATTTTTTTATCTAATTATTTAAGGGTTTTTGAACGACATATTAAAGAAGCTACACTCAAGATTTCATAGGGGTTGGATGCAAAATTACAGTTTCTGCCCAAATTATTTGGAAGGTCCATATCTCCTAAATTATGCAGAATTGATTCTTGATCTTTAGTGGATTTTTGAACATATACTAGTGGAGAATACAAACAAATATTTTAATAATTTGAAGCAAAAATAAGTAATTATTTGAGAAATTAGGGTTTTTAATTTTTTTCTCAAGGCTATAAATAACCTAATTTTGGGGATATTTTTCTATTGGAGTGCGACCGAGGCCTTAGTAGGTTACATAAATAATTTAGAATATTTTGACTTTATTTGGGTGATTTATTGTAAAATTATCTTTCCATACCTTCTTTGCAACAAAAAGTAGCCATAAAAAAAAGAAAAAAAGAAAAAGAAACAAGAAGCATATGTAGGAGGTTGTGAGTCTTATTAAGTCATATTATCATTATTATATTGTTTTTTAGCTATTTAGGTTGGCCTAGGGCTTAGATAGGGTTATCCAAGTCGGCTTGGGTGATATCTTAGGCATAAATAGGCATATGTAGGAGGTTGTGAGTCTTATTTCATCATCATATTGAGTACTGTGTTCTTAGTAAGAACATTGGTGGTATCCCCCTCGAAGTGACATATTATTATCAATTATTTTCAACATATTTCATATTATATTCTTCTTGTGCAAGTTATTCCATTACGTATGTTTGTAATGTTTGAAGTTATTGATGAGGTAGATTTGTTTGTTTTTTTATGTTTTATAATGTTATTTTACTTGTCTTTTAGAAGAATTTTTTTGACTTGAGTATAATTATTAAATCAAAATATATCTTTTATTTCAATTGTTTCAATTGAAATAATCAATCAATTAACTAGCCTTACTAGAAATTTAACTAAAACTATTTTTTTCAGTAAATCAAATGAAATTCAGCTAGTCAATTAAATGAGAATAACTGTATCTATAGCCAATTTAATGCTATTGATTTGTTAAATTCAAGATACATTAAATATTTCTAGAAAGTAAAAGTTATTTTTGAAGAAAAAATATTTAATAGTCTACAAGACAAAATTTTTTCAAGGAAGCACTTTTTTCTTTAAAATATAGCTGAAGGTGAGGAAATAAATAATTAAATCGTTGAATAAATTAACGTTTCTCATGCCAAGAAATAAAAGACAGGAATTTCTAAAAAGTAGATTGCATATATTTTTTCTTAAGATCCCATCTAGAGGTTTGTTTTACCTAACTTCAATTAATAAAATTCACATAATCCTCTTAAAATAAATTATTTTGGAATGTCCCCAAATGATTATATAGGGACTATTATCTTGGGAAAAGGCAAGCCTTTCTAGTGTGATTTATTTTGATACTTTAAGTTTTTAAATATTTATTCCCTTAAAAACAATAAAAAATGATTATAAGCTATCTTAAGTCAAATAATGTATGGTAGAATAAAGAGCATAGATTTTGGATCATGTATAGATCCAGCCTAAACCTTTGGATTCTTTTGTGTTTTATGATGATGTAATGATTTAGGTATAGCAAAAATATATAATACAAAATAAAAAAAATTAGAGGAAAATTGACATTTATTTTCTTATAGCAATAGTAATTGCAAACTAGAAATGCAACCTTCAAGGCATAGAGTTAATATGAAATGAAACACAAAACCACTATATGTAATCCTAATTTTTCAATAAGATCCAATATATTCAATATAAAACATGCAATAATAAGTAAATTCAGATTTTCATCAATTGACACCTTCACCTTCACTGTATTGTCATTGATGACTTCCATTGTTTCTTCTTTGTAAGCTTTGTTAAGAATTATGGTTATGCTACTCTTTCTCTACAAGCTTCAAGTATATATGAGGATTGCAATGATGCAAACATCGAAGTTTAAGAGTTTTTGGTTAGTAATGAATGTGCAATGATGACTTGCTTGTACAAAAAGGTTTGTTTCAAAGGAAACAATATGGATTAAACGATGAAATATTAGGATTAATGTTCGAGGTCCATTGAGAGGAAATAGGTTATAGTATTAAATAGCCTGTAATGCCCCACCACACAACCCTAGAGGAAGTTTCAATTCACAATAAAAGTGTACTAATTTTTTTTTATTAAAGTGAATTAAACATGCATGTTCATCTACAATTGACAACATCCCCTAAGGCTACGTAAATGAGATTACTTAAACCCATACAACATACATCATTAAAATCATTGCATCATACAATTACAACATACAAAAATGAGATAAACAACCATGATATAAATTTAATTAACTTAAACAACTGGTTACATATCTCATTCCTAAAATGAGGCAATAGTACAAAAGTGTTACCATTACCTAATTATACCTCATAAATATAAGAGGGGTAAAATATCTTATAAAAAATTTAAATATAACAATGCTTGAATTAAAAACAAGAACCACGAGTTGTCCAACTAGATGTCTCACCACCAAGTGTTGAAGATAAAGGGGGACCCAATGGTGTATGGTGCATGTTCCACCCAACCAAGTGGTACCCGAAAGCCCACCCCCCATGCTAGGAGATAGTAATAACATAACATGGACAAAGATATACAACCTCCAACCAAAGGTAGACTCATACTGACACATACTGACTCAACTAAACACCTATGCAATATAAGTCTAACACTGACATGGTCACATCGCTTCCAGACATAAAATTGATCAAGTATGATAAGGAATGCATACACATAAAACAAATACCAATGTCGTCCTAGATAGAGTGTCATCACAAAGTTTTTCATGAGATCTCCTCTGGGCATTCTTCATAGGCTCCGGTAATCTTGGTGACCTCTAACAAATCCTGGCCCTCATGCTTACTCATGTAGAATCGACTACCTCTCATAAGGACAAGATAGTTGACCTTGGCATTCTAGGCCTTTCCACTCATCCCAAGTCTAAATGAGCCCTTGTGTCTATGAGTGAGGCTAAGTTATCTTGATTAGTGTGAAATTCATCCTAATCATCTAAGTACATTAATTTAATTATCACTTGATTAAATCACTTCTGAAGGTTACCCAATTTACCACTTTGGGCTCTGGCGCCTAACATAAGCCAGTCTTCTAATTGACAACATACTAAAAAAACAATACTCCAAGGGTATCTCAAGTGCTTACAACTAGCTAACGCGATCTCTCCTATTCTAGGAGGCAATAGTTAAGGAAAACCAATCACATGAAGAACTACCCAAGGGAAATACAAATGGTTGACTTAACAAAGCAACAACCCTTACCTCTAGAATCCTTCTGGAAGACTTACAAATTTAAAACTCAAATAGCCCTTTTTCCCTAATCATGAACATAAGGAAAAATGATAAAAACAAGCAATGGCAAGGAAATATGCTATTTTTGGATATATTAAATCCATTTCCCTTTCTAATAATTTTCACAGTAAATAACCAATTGCTTCAACCAAATAATTAAATAAAATAGATTAATTGCCTTTACTATTACAGGGAAGGGAAAAATTCCAATTTTATCAAATCAAATCTTTTAACTACTTTTAAAAGCAACATAAACCCATGCAAGATAATTCTTTCACTCTCCCAACACAACACAACTAATTCCTACAATTTCTCAAATTAAATAATAAACACAACCACTTAAACATGCACAAATTTAAATATAAATATATATAAACTGTATATAATATATATTTTTTAAAAGTACATAAATAATCTCATCCTCAATTTATTAAACCAAGTTTATAATTTTAAAATCAGAACAATTAAATGGCACAAATGTTCCCATGGAGTGCGTAGGCGAAAAAGTACAAGAGAAAAAATCTTTGGCGAGCTCAAGGAAATCTTGGGGTGACTGGGCTTTGGAAGAAGATTTAGAGAAGAAAAAGAATGTCGAACACCCTCCCCAAATCACAGGACATATCCCCCAATGGGTATTCAAAAATGGAGGTTGGGTAGGCAAATGTGACCCATCCCAACTCCACCTGATAAATTCTTCGGGGTACAACCAAAAGAGCATCCGTCCATTCAAACACAATCGAATTCCACCTCAAAAAAACAACCAGGGGAATTCCTCAGAGGCTCAAAGGCATGGGTGGTTTCAGGAAAATGACTGGTAGGGAAAACCCATGGACATGAACTAGCACATCATAGGCAACCCCACCCTGGTGTGAACCAATAAAGTCTAGAGAAACAAGAATTTGGGAAACTTGAATAATGGGAAAAAATTTGCAAATTTTGGGGATCATCAAAGAAGGCCAAATCAAAGAGACCATGATCTATTCACCCAGAAAGCCAACAGGAGAGCAATGCAATACAAACCAAATAAAAACATCGGGCTATGCCCCCGGGGAAGCAAACTCTTCCAATTGCCTCTAGAAACAATCGAACGAAGAGTAGATAGCCTATCGGAGTTAGCAATGTTTACTAAATGGATGGGGCATCAATGCCCAAGTGAGGAGATCAAAGCTTGGTGGAAAAACAAATTTCAAAACTGGGTAAGCATAAGCCAACTTCCAAACTCCTTTTTTCTCATAGAATTCAGGGATCAAAATCTAAAATTTGAAATTCTTAATGGGAAACCCTTGTTCATGAATGGGCAAAGCTTCCATTGTCTGAACTAGAAGGCTAATTTTGACCCTTGGAATTAAAAAATAAATCACATTTTCGTTTGGCTCAAACTAATCGACCCACCTTCTGAATTCTAGGATCTAGAAACCCTAATTTGCATTGGTGATGCCCTTGGGGTGTGCCTAGGTGTAAATAAATATTTTATCAATGGAGTTGAAGGAGCCATTGATGGCATCATGGTTGAAGTAGATGAAGGGGTTGGGATATACAAAACCTTGGAAATACTGTCAAAATACGGAAGTTGGCAATAGGAAATTGAGATTTGGACAGGTCAAGAACACAGAAAATGCCTATTTAGAGAATCATGCTTGGAGGGCACCTCAAAGTTTGGAATACCCTTCACTATAGAAAAAGAAAACTCACCTTCAAACCTTAACACCCATGCCCCAAGCTCCCCTTCGCCCAAAGCTCTCCCTAAAAAAGCCACCCTAAGTCTCGAGCTTCAACTTGTAGGTGATTTCAGCCTAACTCCCCTCAAGCTGGATTCTCAACTCAAGGAATCAAGGGTTGTTAAACCTAGTAATAGAGAGCTAGCCCTAAAATCCCTAATGGAAGGGGCTCAGGATCTTCAAAAAGACATAAAAATGAAATTAGGGATTCTATCCAAAGAAACAGGGGCACAAGATCCTAATCCCTTGCCACCCCAAGTAATAGAAAAAGAACTGGTGCAACCCATCCCAATCCCTCTAAGCACATCTCTACAAGGCTCTGAAGGGGAAATGGATCAATCAAAAGATTAGGGTAGATTCATTCGATCAGAAGATGAGTTGGACCCTTGGGAAGAATCGAAGGTTGGTGAATTAATAGAAATAAGACAACTAGAGCAATCTGAATCTAGGCTAAATGCTCCAAACTTTAAAAAGAAAGCCAACAGAGGCAGGATGTCAAACAAAGCCAAATTATTAATAGCAGGAAATGCTTCAGGTCAACATAAAATCTGAGTCGGGAAGGAAAACATCCTTCCCAGAGCAGAATGAGGATTATATCGTGGAATGTCAAGGGCATCAATGCCCTTGACAAATGGTGCATGGTCAAGCACCAAATTGACCAATCAAAAGTAGACATTGTACTCTTACAAGAAACAAAATGGAGTAGTGAAGAAAGCTAGAAGAGACTGGACTTCTGAAAATAATGGAAAGGCTATTTTAAGGAAGCTTCGGGTGCTTCAGGTGGACTTGGAGTCCTTTGGAACCTCATGTCTTTTGATGGCACAGTGGAGAATGAAGAAAGCAGCTGGAAAATTCTCAAGTTCAAAGATCTAAAGAAAAACATCTCCTTCTTTTGTGTCAACACATATGGACCAGTCCCCACAGCAACAAAGAAACAAGTCTGGGACAAAATAACAAGCGAGCTAGAAAATAAAAGGGAGAACTAGGAATCATAGCAGGAGATTTTAATGCCACATTGAATAATGAGGAAAAGTAGGGTGGCCTGGGAAGAATCATGACTATTCAGAAAGATTTCCAGAAATTCATAGATTCCAATCATCTAAAAGATATAATCACCAAAAATGGAACATTCACCTGGTCTAATAGAAGGAAAGGCTTCACTAATATAGCAGAAAGGATTAATAGATTCCTCCTATGGGGGGATTTGGGGGACTTGGCAACCACTTTAGAAGCCCAAATCCTACCAATGACAGGCTTAGATCACTTCCCCATTGCGCTTACCCTTAGCCATGATGTCCCTCCCCAGGGGAGCCCCTTCGAATTTGAAAATATGTGGCTAAGAGATAATCAAATCCCAAATCTAATTGAACAGTGGTGGAAGGAATCTAAATTTGGGGATAGTACCAACCTTTCCAAAATCAGCAAAAAATTAGCCCACATCAAATCTAAACTCAAAGAATGGGACATTTCTCACTTCAAAAACATTTTTCGAGAGAAGGAAAGAGTGGAACAGGAATCAAAACATTGAATGAACATGTAATAGAAAACAGTATGGATATAGTGGATTTTGAAAATGAAAATCCCTAAAGGAAGAACTCTCAGAACTACTAAAAAAAGAAGAATGCTAATGGCGGAAAAAATAAAGAGAATCTTGGCTGAAAGAAGGGGACAAGAATACCAAATTCTTTCACAAATCAGCCATTGCATACAGAAATAGAAATAATATCACAGAAATCAAAAAAGAAAATGATGCAATGACCCAAACCATTGCAGAAGTTAATAAGGAAGCAACCAACTTCTTTGCAGAGCTGCTAAATAGAGACTACCCTGAAAACATAACTATTAGAGACAAGCTATGAGATCTATTCCTCCTCTAATCAACGAGGAACCAAATCGCCTTCTATTCCAAAAGATTCCCTTGGACGAAGTCATAAAAATTTTTTTCTAGATGAATCCAGATAAAGCCCCAAGTCCGGATGGTTTTCCAGCTAGCTTCTTTCAAAAGTTCTGGCACATAGTGGGAGAGGATCTAGGAGCACCAGTAGAGGAATCAAGGAAAAAAATGACTATGTTGGGAGCCATGAATCACACGTTCCTAGCCCTAATCCCAAAAAAGAAGGACCCTCAATCTATGAGAGATTTCAGACCAATAGCCCTCTACACTACAGTGTATAAAGTAACCACCAAAATAATTGCTAACCGACTTAAAGTCATTCTGGACAAAGTAATCTTAGAAGAAGAAAGTGGCTTCGCTCCAGGTAGGTCAATTATGGAAGGAATAATCACAACACATGAAACCATCCACACCGCAAGGAAAACCAACAAAGCCTGGATGCTTTTGAAACTAGACATTCTTAAAGCATGTGACATGGTAGATAGACAATTTCTCCTAGAGGTCCTAAAGCAATTTGGCTTTGGATCAAACTGGATCAATTGGGTCAGCAATTGTATCTCCACAGCTAAATTCTAAGTCTTGGTGAATGGATCAACCCATGGATTCTTCTCCTCCTCCAGAGGACTGAGGCAAGGTGATCCCCTTTCCCCTTTCCTCTTTATAATAATGGCACAAGTCTTGGGTAGGGGAATCCAAAACCTTGTCAAAGAAGGAAAGTGAAAAGGCATCCAAGTAGTAAATGGACTAGAGCCAATATCTCATCTCCAATTTGTAGATGACACAATCCTAATGGGGGAAGCAAGTAGGAGAGATGCAAGGACCATCAAAACCTTCCTAGATGAATATTGCAGGGGCTCTGGTCAAAACATCAATTGGGGAAAATCAAACATTTTCTTTCTGAACACTCAACTAAGCATGCAAAGGTCTCTTGCCAGAATTTTGAATCTAAAAGTGGGCAACCTCCCTGGGCTATTTTTGGGTATGCCAGTTTTTGCAGGAGCCAACAAAAATTGCTACTAGGAGAGCCTAATCAATAACTACAAAGCCATAATGGGTACCTGGAAAGGAAAATGGTTGTCCTCGGCAGGTAGATTGCTCATGATTAAATCAGTTCTCTCGGCTATCCCAGTATACTCAATGTCCTGCCTAAAGCTCCCTAAAGCAGTAGAAGATGACCTCAACTAGATTTTTAGGAGATTCCTCTAGTCAAGAATAGGAGATCACAATAAATTTCCTCTTCTGGCCTAGGGGAGCAGGACTAAGACAATTAGCTATAATGAACCAGGCTATCGGTGCAAAATTGGCCTGGGACATCCACTCTAAAGGGGATCAGAATTGGGTCAAAATTCTAAAGAGAAAATACCTAGACTCTAATGCCTCGACCAAATTTCTCACTACAATCAACCCCCCAAGAGGCTCATCTATCTGGAACTTCATCCTAGATAGCAGAGAAATAATCTCCCAACATGTAACCTGGGAAATCAAAAGTGGGGAAAGTGCATCCTTTTGAAACGATTCTTGGGGTGGGAAACCCCCCTTATGCAACTTCCCTGGCCTAGAGGCAATAAAAGAGGAATAGAGGCAATAAAAGAGGAATAGAGGCAATAAAAGAGGAAACTTCTAGGCTTTGGGGGGATAAAGTGGCAAACTATGGGATGAAAATATCTAGTCAAGGTGCCAGCTCTTGGAGCTGGAAGGACCTCTAGATCCTAAATGCCCCACAGGCCTAGAAGGATAGCCTATCTAGAATCCTCAAGGACAAATTCTTCATCCCATCTTCAGGACCAGACACAGTCCGCTGGTGTGGTTCTCCCAGTGGATCATACAAAGTTAAATTAGGCTACAAGGTAAAGGAGCTACCTTTAAAAAAACAAGATTGACCTTGTAAACTATTCTGGGGCAGAAAATGCCTACCCAAGGTAGGGGTCTTTGCTTGGCTGGCAGTTCAAGGGAGAATTCTCACAGTAGATAGACTAGCTACCTTTGGGATTCAAGGCCCGAGCAGATGCATCCTATGTAAAGCTAGTGAAGAAACAACAAACCATCTCCTCCTACACTACCCTTTGGCATATGAATGCTGGATCATTGTAAAAAAAAACTTGGCTTTCAAACCCCCATACCTACAGATCTACCCTCATGGTTCAAAATGTGGCCACAAAAAATAGGCAAATCAATGTTTGGAGGAATCTGGCAGGCCATCCCATCATTGGTAATTTGGGAGATCTAGAAGGAGTGAAATAGGAGAATCTTTCAAAGCAAAGAACTTAACAAAGAGAGGCTTTGGGATAAAATTGAAAAGGAAATAGTAGAAGTAGTAAATGAAGAAGCTCAAGCCAACTCATCAAACCAAAGACTCTTCACAAACTGGGACGATTGTTTACTCAAAAAATTCAAAGGCCTAAAACCTCCTCTTCTCTTTGGGATCAGGGCAAGCAAACCATCAAATATCAAAAGGGCGGAAGTAATTTGGTAGGCTCCAAAGCCAAGCTGGATCAGAATAAACTTTGATGGGGTGGCCCATGACAATCCAGGCCTAGGAGGCTCGGGCTATGTTGCAAGGGACTCACATGGTAATCGTCTAGCAGAACTATCCTTACCACTAGGTCTCTACACCAACAATGAAATTGAGTTCAGGGTAGCCTCTCAGGGTCTCCAAATGGGATTCGATCTGGGTGTGTGAAAGGTTCATCTAGAAGGAGACTCTTTGATAATAGTAAATGCGATCAGCCATAGCTCCACCCCAAACTGGAAATTAAACCACCTCCTGCAACACATAAAAGTGTTAACCATCAAATTCGATGAATTCAAAATCAGCCACGTCTATAGAGAAAGCAACAGCATGACAGATGAGCTGGCAAAAAAAGCCTCCGAGTCTCATATGTAGGCTCCACCTAGCTAGGGTGCCAGAAAAAATTTTGACGACACAAATCCAAAACAAGGAAAACAAAAAAACCCGTAGGCGAAAGGACAAGCATCGTTTCCATTTGGATGTGACAACCCCATCAAGTAGTTGGCGAGGTGGTGGCCCCTCAAACAAGTCCCAATGCTTCAGGCAGATTGTGCGGATCTAAAACTTACCAAAAATTTAATCCTCGTTTAGAATTCCAGCAATAGGCCAGGAAGCTCACATGAGTCTACTAACACAGGCTCAAGGTAATAAATAATGTAGTTTTTGGTTCAGCTATTGTTTAATTCTCCATTCAAATCCAGGCATTCCCAAAACAAAAAAGAAAAAAGGCAAGCCCGGTCCGTCAGAAGCGCTTCAAACCTCCCCAACAAGAATGGAGACACCGTTGGCTTTGGACACCGAGAAGCAACATCAGGCATTCCATGGAGAAATTATGGACAAAAGGCTCAGTGGGATAATGGCCTGCTCTCACTCGGTTGTGCTGGAAGCAACCAAGAAGGTGTTGGGCCCATAATTTATCAAGATGTACCATAGGTTCAGGTCAAACATGGAAGTCCCAGCCATGTTCCTAACAGTCAACCTCCACATGGGAGTCTTGAAATCTCTAGCGAAGAAGCTAACCCAGATGGTGTTTAATCATGCCTAGTTGAGTGACATCGATGGGGCCCTTAACAACGTCGATGACAATAATCTCATCCCTATGCCCCAACACTACAATGTGCTAAGAATTCAGGGCCAGGAGGTGATGAAGTTCCCATTGATCAGGATAGTTGACCCTACAAGTTTTGAACGCTTGTGGGACGTGTGTGATCGGAGCATCAATTTCCTCCTCAGGGTGGTGAATCTCACCACCAACTTACCTTGCAGTTGGGCCTTTTGGTATGTGAAGAATGAAGGCTTCGATGTTGACCTTCCAACTGGGGATGACAACGACTGGGGTTTCAGCACACAGGAAGAATGGATCCCGTTGGATGATAGGGACCCAAAGGAAAAAGCTCTTTGTCTAGCACACCAAAAGTGCAAAGCTGACTGCCCGATGATAGCAAACTACATAGCCTACAAGAAAAAGGTGGCAGCAAAGGAATCAGAGGAATATGACCCTGTGATGGTCAAAGAAGAATAAATAACATAACATCCTGCTTCGTAGTCCAATATAGTCAGTCCTGGGTGCTCTTTAGCATTTTTTTGTATTTTCTCTTTTAGCTTTGCTATGTAGCTAGATACGTTCATAGTTAGCTGTTTTAGTGGCCATGAATTTTTTGCCATTTTCAAATTGGCTACAGTGGATAACTGCCACAATATAGGGTGTTGCCCCTCTGTAGCGGTTTATCTAGTAAATAAAATAAAATAAGAATAATTAAATGTATTTCATTATTTTATATATATGTATATATACATTGTATATATACAATATATATTTATATTCATATTAAATATATAATTAATATAACCAGATACATAATATATATATTATATATACATATATATATATACATTATATATATATGCATATATACTATATATATTATACTGTATATACTTTATGTAAAAAAATTGAACACACCAGATAAAGGGCAGATGAAACTCATGACAGTTCAGACATTTAAAAGTCTAAACCCCTTATTAACATTAAGGGTTTCATATTGTAACAAAGTAAATGGGAGAGTAGGGGCGTGGCTTTACTTTTGTCGCTCCCCAAACTCCCACAAAATCGGTAAGGGGAGGTGTGGGGGGGGTCTCCCTCCACACAACCACTCCCATATGGGGGCAGTTGTGGGGAGGTAGATCCTCCCTAGTCCCCTTAACCCCATTTCATAGAAACTACGAATTAAAATTTCCTTAAACAACAACTACAATTCACGTAGTAACTGCAAACTAAACACTCATCTCCTGAAAACATTTAATAAATATCGCCATACGGTGAAATAAATTCACAGAGATTGCAACAACATTTAAGAAATACAGATATTTATATATATATATGCTTCAATATATATATGTATATATATATGAAATAAATATATATATATAAGATAATTTCAACATGTACAAGATAAATTGGGAAAATTATTTGAAATCATTCACCTACATGTGAAAATATGAAAATTTCTAGAGAACAATCCAAAATTCTCAGAGGTTTAAAACCAAATCTTTTAATCAATTTCCTCAAATTAATAGATGATAAAAGAACAAGAAAACTAAGAAAGAACTAGGGTACATCCAAAAGCTTTCAAATCCTCTAGGTTTTTCCATCGCAATTTCTACAGAGGTTTTAGAAATAAATTCATTTTCTAGAGTGAATTAAGTTTTCTAAAACAAATCTAAATGTTTTGTTTAATCCTCTAAGTTTGATTTAATAATGAAACTATCAATTTCCTCAAATAACTAAATTTAACAGAGGTTTCACAATTTCCATGAAGAAATTTCATGGGAACAACAGAAGCTTCTAAATTTATTTATTTATTTTCTTCTAATAACAGATTTAACAACCAATTCTTTAATCACTACAATTTTAAAAGTAAGTAAAGAACAATACAATATCATAGAAGAAAACCTAAGTCAAGAAGGTTCAGGTAATGAAAAATTTGTTGCAGAGCCTCCTCCAAAGCTTCCACAGCTTCTATCCAACAATTCAGTGATTCCAACCAAGAAATCAACCAACAAACACAACAAAATTTACCAGAACAATTCTAATGCAATTCTACAACCAAGAATTTCCCCCGAAACAATCCTCTATGTATTTTTTTGAAAAATATCCTCACACCCATGAAGAAGCTTTCCTCTCTAAAATTCTCTCTGTGAATGAATTTGCAACAAACGCTTTAATAAATTAAACTCTCACATACTGGCATAATTGAAAATATCTTCAACAACCAAATCTAATATTAATTTAATTCAATAATTCCAAAAATTGAAACCAATTTCCCAAATAAAATAAAATTCAAAAATACATTACATTATTTTCTTTCTTTTAATTCACTCAACATAAATCTTAATTAATTAATTTTAATTATTTAATAAATAAATTCAACCCATTGGATTAAATTTTATTAATAAGTTTAAATAGAAACTTCCATCCACAATTTCAATTTTAATTTAAAAAAATAACAACATTAAACAATGCAATTATTCTAAATATTAATTTCATGAACAAGCACCTCTCAGAATAACATAATCATCAAAACAAGGTAAACAACGACTCAACAACATAACTAATGACACACTATGGCTAGGGTGTAGACTTGACACAAGTTACCTAGCTACTATCTCTCATTCAACTTAACCATTGGATCGACACACTCAAACCTGTGAAACCAGGTGGAGTCGATGTCATGTACCTACAAACCTAAAAACCAAGTAAACAACAACATATAATATAAAAAGCATAAAATACACACCATGAAGAGGAAATCACGGAATCATAGGGCGCTCGCAAGCGAGTGATGTGAACTCGTCCCCTTCACCAATACACTCATCAAAATTGACATTTCCATCTTACTCAATAATCTCATATGAAAACACATGTTATATCTACTAACATCAATACACCATTAAAGCATGTAAAAAAAATCATCAGATAAACCACATCAAACAAATAATAGTTCATCGCGCTATCAGTAGTGATAAAAAACACACATAAAAAAGTATGCCCAGTATCATAGTAGCTGAAACCAAAACAAAGCATAAAAGTAGTCTGAACATGAAGCAAAATGGAGGGGTATTACATAGCTTGATCGATTCAATCAATGGAATTTATTGGATAAGTGGTGGAAATTGATTGACCAATCATTGGGATTGATTAATTAATTAGTGGGATTGAAAAATCAATGGAGTTGATTGAGTAGTCAACAAATTTGATTGAATAATCAATGGTCTTGATTGACCAGTCAACATAATTGACTGAATAGTGAATGGATTTGATTGATCAATCAATGTGTGAGAGGATAATTAATTAATTAATCTTTGGAGGAATGTGCAAATAAAGATTTAATTAACAAACTTTATCTATTAATAGATCATGTTGAATGAATATTGGAGAATTAAATAATTAATTTCATTATTTAATCTAGGAGTGGGAAATTGGTTTGATTAGATAATTTGTAACAATTATTTAATATTAGAAGTGTCTTTGATGCTAATTAAATAATTACATGATACCTATTTAACTTAAATAGAAGAAAAAGTTAACTTAATGCATAATTATATAAATAAGGTTTATTTGACTAATGGCTATGGTAGAGAGAACCTCTCGACCCCTTATGGGGTTGTAAGTGTGCATATCATGAAGTATTTCAGCTTGGAAGGGCACTACACTACTATCCACAGGTACCAATTTTCCTTTCTATGTAATTTTTGTAGGAATGAGAAAATTAACATACCTTATTTTCTATTTTCATCTCTCAAACAATGTAAAGCTAAGGATGCATCGCCCCTATCCACCAGGGTTTGATCCAATGTCTTTATAAATATGCTTCTACAATTACCTCCTGCTAGGATCTCCTGGTGGTATCCCTAATGCTAATGTTTTCCCTATTTCTCAAGAGGACCCCCTCCCCTATCCCTCTTAGGATAATTCTTTTGGTAAGGGTACTTCCTTTGTGAGACTTGACAACAAAAAGGCCCCTATTGTTTCAATTTGAAAAAAATCTCTAATAAGAGACTTCTTACCAAAAGAAACCCTATTACTCAAAATTTGAAAGACAAATAGACTAGTTTTAACCCCTCGAGTAACCTCTCTAGCACCAAAAGGAAAATATTTGATAGTCTTGAACAAAAAATACCAAAAAATTCACTATTGAGATTAGAGACATTGAGGAGCAGGGTAAATTGGATGATTCTAGTAGGGGTAAGGGTGAGAGGTCAACTAGGCCCATGAGCCAATCTGCCAAATGAAAGAAACTTTTCTTCGAAGAGCCTGGGGATGACCCTAAACATGAATCTTCGTCTCCCATTAATCTAAGTAAAAAGGATTTTTCGGTGGTTTTGGGAGAAGATATCTTAGAAGAATTTTCCAATAGCGAACAAGATGAAGAAACGGTTGATGATGACCAATCGATAGTTAAAGACTTAGAGGATGAGGAAGAGGAAGGGGTTTAGAATATTGAAAGTGAAGTTGAGGAAGTGCTAACGGAAATCATTAAGGGGATGGATGATCAACCTATGGAGAAAATTATTGGGGAGATTTAGGATAATGACAAGCCCCTTGATTGTTATGCTTCTCAAGTCAAGAAATTACAACATAAAGTGGATAGGATGGAAAAGTCCTTCAACAAGTTAATGTCTACCACCTTGGGCATAATGCAAAAGGATTTTTAATGGTGAGTGGAGTGATTAAGTCTAGGAAATGCCACTAGAAGATGAAAGCCTCTCAGGTCATGGAGGAGCAACAGGAAGGAGTGACAAGATCTATGTAATAGTACAACAAGGTGATGGAACAAATTGAGCATGAAAGGAACCTTATCTACAATCCGAAGGTGTAATTGGGTTTGTTGGTTTCTATTTTTTGGTTTTTTCTCTATGCTCTTACTGGGCATGTGTGCCCCTCCAATAATTAGACCTGGTTATGTCTTTAGGGCTATTGTTTTATATTGGTTTGTAGTTTCCTTTGTTTTTGGGTTAAGTGTTGTTCTTGCTGCGAGGTGTTTTTCATTTTTATGCCCCTACTATTTTTCTATGTATTTTTGGTGGCCTTTAGGCCTTATTATGCTTATTGGTTTGGTTCAAGGGCCCTTCCCCTACTTCTGTTACCAAAAAATAATAAAGAAGAATAATGTTAAATTAAGACATTATTAAATAAATATGATTTATTTAATTAGTCAAGGAAAATAAAGATAATCAAGAATTTATTAAATAAATAAGATTTATTTAATTAGTTATAAATGATGAATTTGAATGAATGAATTAAATAATATAAAAGTACTAAATTAATAGTAGAATATGAAAACTGATAATAATTAAATAATAAGGTATTATTTAATCATTAGGGGAAAGGAGTGAAAATTAGTTAAAACGGTGTTGCTCCTAGCTCAAGACAATTTAGGGTATCTAAATTTTTCCCCTCTCTAATGTAATGTGGTTTTATAGAGTTATATCAAAGAAAATTCAAAAAATTGTGCTTAGGAGTTGCCCCGATATGCCCCAATAACTATGGGATATGTTGTGACGACAAGTAGGTTGATGCCCCCTTGATTTTTTTTTCAATTTTATAGCAAGAGGGTAATGATAATCTCACATGATAGGAAATTTCCCTAATTGTAACACATGTAGAAGCATGCATCTTCCTACTATTGTAGGAAGCTTAAATAAAATACTAAAAATTCACTGCTTTTAGATATAAAACAAATCTCATTCAACCTTCTCAAGGGTTCTTCAAATAATAATGTTTATTACAACTATTCAATCTTCTCCATATGGTGTGAAATGATACTAAAATGGAATGTAAGACCCTAAAATCTCCCTTCCATGTTTTTTATAGTTTGAAGTTACCATTTTAATCTCTAGAATTTGAGATCTTATATCTAATCAAAGATTGAAACTCATCAATATTTTCCTTTAAGGTAGTTCCCAATATTTTTTATATATTTAGAATTGTCCAAAAATATTTTTCTCATACCATTTTTTTTTTCAATCTTATCAAACTCATTGAACTTGATATATACTTAGATTTTAAAGAAAAATTCTTCATTTGGAAAATTGGAGGGGCCCACTTATATATGATTTTTAAGAACCTTTTTTTTATGCTATTTCTCCTCAAAGAAGATTTATTTATATTCC